>LR880970.1:31897264-31911772 GCA_904067115.1 Aegilops sharonensis | reverse complement strand
GACATGATAAGACATAAATGCCCTTCAATGATATGACCGTTAGGTGGGTAGATATTTTGGGACAGCTGGCGCATAGCATAGCAACGGTCGGAATTTTGACTCTCAAATTCCTCAGGGCTATCATGTTTCTTACTGTGTAGGCAATCCGCACTGGCGAATTCCTAACTCCTCACTCAAAACAAATTCCTCAGAGACCAGAAGAACTTTGTCTCTGTTACTGAAGAATATGACTGAACTGTATGAGATTTCCAATGGCTTCACTCAAAGGGATTGGTAGGTGTAGGATTTTGAGTTGAGCATCACATGAAAAATTTTCCTTAGTATTTCCTTGATTCCCTTTAACAGTACGGTGTTTCCTATGACCCAAGAAAGAGAAAATGAAACTATAAAAACAAAAGTCTTCACGCTTCATGTTCCTCGAATGATTGCCAAGTCTTCAAGGTTACACCAATTTCTTCACTTTCAAAGTCTTCAGAAAGTCTTCAAAAATCCAAAGTCTTCAGTTGAAGAACTTCATTTTAGGGGTCGACTTTCTCTGTAAATATCAAACTCCTCATAGACTTATAGACCTGTGTACACTCACAAATGCATCAGTCTCTTAACCTATAAGTCTTCAATATACCAAAATCACTAAGGGACACTAGATGCACTTACACAACCCCATGGTAGAATAAAGGCGTGGCAAAGCGCACGTTAGTCTCGAGTATGATATGTCGTCCATTTTTTTTACTTGACAAAATAGATCGGTAGGAACGCAACTTGGCTCACCTTTTCTCTTAGAGGATGGAGCATTAGCTGTTGAGATTTGTTTTTTCTATGAACTTCGCACTACAAAATTGTGTGTTTGATAGCTACATCTCTTGATGCAAAGGTCAAAATAAGTTAAACGAAGTTGCACGTGTTGAAAAAAGGAAAGGCAAGTAAATGCAAGTTTATTGAAAGCTCGCATAGTCTCTGACCTACCTGACAAAACTTAATTATAACAAAGGAACTCTCAGCTATTGTTATTGTTCTACCAGAGGGCTAGTGAGTTCATATCAGTGCCTTCCACCCAAGTCTCTTATAAATAGAAAGGCTTCCTTAAGAAAATATGAGTACCTTGTTCGTCATATAGTTAGGCCTTAGAAGTATCCGATATCTCTTCATGCCTTGTTTGCCACCTCTGCATAATGGGGGTTCGATTTTGATGAGTATGGGCTTAGAAGGTATCAGGAATTACCAATGAATTACTAGACTCATAACATGCACGTTTCTTCTTTTTTGCGGAATAACATGCACGTTCTTACCTTCTCCGTCGTCGTTCATCTCGCTCCTACTCTGCCACCTCGACATTAGACATGACCATGGTCTGCATCATCATACCACCTTGCATAATAGCGAAGCTAGGAATAACCACAGTAGGAATAACCCACAGTGCAGCACCCTGCTTGGGGCCTGTTGCTGCCACTCACCTCGCACGACCGCACACCACGAGTATGGGAATTGGGAAGCTGAATGTACTGAAGAATTTGCATGTTTTTTTATAGACTTTATTTTCTTCCTTAAGGATCATCAAGTGGTTTATTGATACTAAATATTTCCGTAGGCTAATCATGATCAGTTTTCTGTTGCATCCATGTCCCTTCTGGCATCTTTGTGTGTTTGATAGATATATATTACCGGCGAAGAAATATTTTCAAGTGCGAGTTTATAGCTTACAGTGTTGATGAAGCAGACAAGTTTAAAACCCAGATTAATACATATTCTAGTATGTTTGGTCAGCCCAAAACCGACGAATAGTCACTTTCATCTTTAAATGTATTCTCTGCTGTCGGTTGCAAGGTTTCAGTTCTTCTACCAGGAGCAGACTACCTGAATGCGACACTTGTTTTTTCCCAAGAACCATTAGCTCCAGATATACCAGTACTTCTCAAAGCCAAAATGCACCAAGTGGTACCTGGGCCAGGGTTGGAACTTAGAACTTGCTCCCTTCTTTCACAGATATAAGTTGTTCTAACTTTTTTTGAATCCAATGTATATAAACACATTCTAGTGTGTTTGTTTAGTCATTTCAGTCCATATGCAGTCCATATTGAAATACTCAAAACATCTTATATTTATGAACCGAGGGAGTAGCTCTCAGCAATGAATAGCCCTTTCAACGCTTCGCCAACTGCCACTAGCCTTGCGCAATTGTCCTCGAAATGTGCTCTCTGGATGTGCAAGCGCCTTGAAGTAGAACTAATACTCCCCAACGCTAGCTAAGATCCTGGCTGCACTATCCAAATTTGCGTGAGTTGGTTATTGTTGCCTGTCGATAAGAAGCTACGACTCTTGCATCAACACAAACAAGTGCTAGTTCCGACTCCAATATGGCCGATAACTTGAAGAATATTCAGTATTGAAGGTTCTATGGTTGGCGATCTGCCTCCCTTTGGCCTCCTCTGTCTGACTTTCAATCTTGGTTTTGGCATATAGCACACCCTTCCTCGATTGGCTTGGGTGCCTGGTCAGTGTCACCCTGCAATATGGCCAACAGCAAGAGAGATAAATCAGGTAACCATGTCACTGATGGCCGAGGAGACAACAGACACAGCCATGGTGAAATGTTCCAGGTAGGTAGAAGATTCTGTTCTTAGCGTGCAATGATTTCTGCTGAAAATTCCGTCTAGAAAATCATAGGAGCATAAAAATAGAGCACGAAAAGGACCATGTTGTGCAGTATATAGCAAAACCCATGTCAAGTATAAACAAGAGATTACATACGTACATACATGCTTACAGCTTACAAGATGCGCCAAGGCACTTGGAATAGCGGGCCTGAGCGATGATTTTGCCAGATTTCTTCTTCAGTTCCACAGCTATTCCAGCGTGCAGTACATTCGCCTCGATATCAATCTCTTCCTACAAAATGGCAGCACATGCTGTCATAATTACTGTACAGTCACAAGAACTTCAGAAGTGAAGAAAATGAAGCATTCTTAACGGGAACTATAAACAAGGCTCAGTCACTTGTTTACGTCAACATAGCGGGCATTTGGTTAGACAATTGAACAGTATTATCTCATTTCTCTCTCTGTAACTATTAAACTAGGCTGAACTTATTATGTTCAGAGTTGGGCAGTAAGTCAGGCAAGATGAGCAAGCAATACAATACAATTATGATAAAGTAGTTGGCCATGGGATTATAGTTGGCAAAAACAAGAAAAGATCCCATGCAAATTGATGTAGCTAAGGGAACAATGCCGACGAACCACCAAGATATAAAATTTCACACCCAACTCCAATTCGGTAAGAAAACCACTGACATATCCGAAAACTCAGCATCGGATGCACTGGTTTTTGCCCCAGCTGGTGGTGAGCCCCTGGTTTTTGCCCCAGCTGTGTACAGAACAGCAGAATGTAGAAATACTTTGTACTGAATCTTGTATGTCCAGTTTTGTGCTCTTGTCCTTTGATTTCAGCATCGCGTCCCCTGAAATACTTCTTTTACTCGTTCCAAGATCGTCCTTCCGTGCATAGAAATAGCCAAAGGTTAGGATATTACAAACAAGGTGGACTTCACCACAAGCTTTCGAAAAGTTAACAGATGGTGAAATTCGAGGATGTTGACGTGCACAAGAAACAGATGCTGGCGTCATTTAAGTGTCTTTGTCATTTCTTTTACAACAACCAAACAAAGGCATGCAACTCCAACAAAAGATATTATCAGGCATTTAAATTGCACACGTCCTCTTATCCAGTCTAGCTAAACTCACTCTGCCATTTATAATGCACATAAATACCTAAAATATTTCTTTCTTTTCTCAATCGGCAGAGGATCCAAGTAGCATGGATATGGTGCGATCTATGATGTCTCTTACCGATTTACCACTGTCGTTTTGGGGTTATGCATTAGAGACAGCTGCATTCACTTTAAATAGGGCACCATCAAAGTCTGTTGAGACGACACCTTATGAACCGTGGTTTGGCAACATACCTAAGCTGTCGTTTCTTAAAGTTTGGGGATGCGATGCTTATCTCAAAAGGCTTCAACCCGATAAGCTCAAACCCAAATAGGAGAAATGTGTCTTCATAGGATACCCTAAGGAAACAATTGGGTACACCTTCTACCACAAGTCCGAAGGCAAGATTTTTGTTGCTAAGAACGGAACCTTTCTAGAGAAGGAGTTTTTCTCGAAAGAAGTGAGTGGGAGGAAAGTAGAACTTGATGAGGTAATTGTACCTGCTCTCAATTTGGAACGTAGCTCATCCGAGAAATCTGTTCCCGTGATGCCTACACCAACTAGAGAGGAAGCTAATGATAAAGATTATGAAACTGCAGATCAAGTTGCTACAGAACCTCGTTGGTCTGGCAGAGCACGATCCGCACTAGAGTGGTACGACAATCCTGTTCTGGAGGTCATGTTACTTGATCATGACGAACCTACGAACTATGAAGAAGCTATGATGAGCCCAGATTTCGATAAATGGCTTGAGGCCATGAAATCTGAGATATGATCCATATATGAGAATAGAGTGCGGACTTTGGTGGATCTGCCCGATGATTGGCGACCCATAGAGAATAAATGGATCTTCAAGAAGAAGACTGACGCTGATGGTAATGTTACTGTCTATAAAGCTCGACTTGTTGCAAAGGGTTTTCAACAAGTTCAAGGAGTTGACTACGATGAGACGTTCTCACCCGTAGCGATGCTTAAGTGTGTCCGAATCATATTAGCAATTTCCGCATTTTATGATAATGAAATCTGGCAAATAGATGTCAAAACTGCATTCCTTAATGTATTTCTTAAAGAAGAGTTATATATGATGCAACCAGAAGGTTTTGTCGATCCTAAAGGTGCTAACAAAGTGTGCAAGCTTCAACGATCCATTTATGGACTGGTGCAAGCATTTCGAAGTTGGAATATATACTTTGATGAGGTGATCAAAGCATATGTTTTTATATTGGCTTTTGGACAAGCCTGTATTTACAAGAAAGTGAGTGGGAGTTCTATAACATTTCCAATATTATATGTGGATGACATATTGTTGATTAGAAATGATGTAGAATTTCTGAATAGAATAAAAGGATACTTGAATAAGAGTTTTTTTTTAATGAAGTACCTTGGTGAAGCTGCTTACATATTGGGCATCAAGATCTATAGATAGATCAAGACGCTTGATAGGACTTTCACAAAGTACATATCTTGATAAAGTTTTGAAAAAGTTCAAAATAAATCAGTCAAAGAAAAGTTTCTTGCCTGTGTTACAAGGTGTGAAGTTGAGTCAGACTCAATGCCCGACCACTACAGAAGGATAGAGAGAAAATGAAAGTCATTCCCTATGCTTCAGCCATAGGTTCTATCATGTATGCTATGCTGTGTACCAGACTTGATGTGTGCCTTGCTATAAATTTAGCAGAGAGGTACCAGAGTAATCCAGGAGTGGATCACTGGACATCGGTCAAGAACATCCTGAAGTACCTGAAAAGGATTAGGGATATGTTTCTCGTTTATGGAGGTGACAAAGAGCTTGTCGTAAATGGTTACGTCGATGCTAGATTTGATACTGATCCAGATGACTCTAAGTCACAATCCGGATACGTATTTTTATTGAATGATGGAGCTGTCAGTTGGTGCAGTTCCAAGCAAAGCGTCGTGGCGGGATCTACTTGTGAAGCGGAGTACATAGCTGCCTCGGAAGCAGCAAATGAAGGAGTCTGGATGGAGTTCATATCCAATCTAGGTGTAATACTAGTGCATCGGGTCGAATGAATTTTTTTGTGACAATACTGTAGCAATTGCCTTGGCGAAGGAATCCAGATTTCACAAAAAGACCAAACACATCAAGAGACGCTTCAACTCCATATGAGATTTGGTCAAGGAGGGACACATAGAGATTTTCAAAATACATACGGATCTGAATGTTACACACCCGTTGACTAAGCCTCTTCCACGAGCAAAACATGATCAGCACCAAGACTCCATGGGTGTTTGATTCATTAAAATGTAATCTAGATTATTGACTCTAGTGCAAGTGGGAGACTGAAGGAAATATGCCCTAGAGGCAATAATAAAGTTGTTATTTTATATTTCCTTATTCATGATCAATGTTTATTATTCACGCCGGAATTGTATTAACGGGAAACTTAATACATGTGTGAATACATAGAGAAAACAATATGTCCCTAGTATGCCTCTACTAGACTAGCTCGTTGATAAAAAATGGTTAAGTTTCCTAGCCATGGACATGAGTTGTCATTTGATAACGGGATCACATCATTAGTGGAATGATGTGATGGACAAGACCCATCCATTAGCTTAGCATAATGATTGTTCAGTTTTATTGCTACTGCTTTCTTCGTGTCAAATATATATTCCTCCGACAATGAGATTATGGAACTCCCGGACACCGAAGGAATGCATTATGTGCTATCAAATGTCACAACGCAACTGGGTGATTATAAAGATGCTCTACAGGTATCTCCGAAGGTGTTTATTGGGTTGGCATAGATCGAGATTAGGATTTGTCAATCCGAGTATCGGAGAGGTATCTATGGGCCCTCTTGGTAATGCACATCATATGAGGCCTTGCAAGTAATGTGACTAATGAGTTAGTTGCGGGAAGATGCACTATGGAACAAGTAAAGACACTTGCCGGTAAAGAGATTGAACTAGGTATGAAGATACCGACGATCGAACCTCAGGCAAGTAACATACCGATGACAAAGGGAATAACATATGTTGACATTGCGGTTCGACCGATAAAGATCTTCATAGAATATGTGGGACCCAATATGAGCATCCAGGTTCTGCTATTGGTTATTGACCGGAGAGGTGTCTCGGTCATGTCTACATAGTTCTCGAACCCGTAGGGTCCGCACGCTTAACGTTCGATGACGATATGTATTATATGAGTTATGTGTTTTGGTGACCGAAGGTTGTTCGGAGTCCTGGATGAGATCACGGACATGACGAGGAATCTCGAAATGGTTGAGAGATAAAGATTGATATATTGGAAGGTTATATTCGGACACCCGAATGGTTTCAGAAAGATTCAGATATTTTTCGGAGTACCGGGAGGTTACCGGAACCCCCCGGGTAATTGTTGGGCCTACATGGGCCATAGGGGAGAGGGGAGGCAGCCCACAAGGGGTGGTCGCGCCCCCTCCCATAGGGAGTCCGAATTGGACTAGGGGAGGGGGCGCGCCCCCTACTAGGAGTGGAGTCCTAGTAGGACTCCCCCCTCCTTGGCGCGCCCCTTGTGGCCGGCCTCCTCCCCTCCTCCTTTATATACGGGGGCGGGGGGCACCCCAAAGCACATCAATTGTTTAGCCGTGTGCGGTTACCCCCTCCACCATTTACTCCTCCGGTCATATTGTCATAGTGCTTAGGTAAAGCCCTGCGCGGATCACTTCACCAACACCGTCATCACACCGTCGGGCTGACGGAACTCATCAACTCCTTCGTGCCTCTACTGGATCAAGAGTTCGAGGGACGTCATCGAGCTGAACGTGTGCAGAACTCGGAGGTGCCGTACGTTCGGTACTTGACCGGTTGATTCGAGAAGACGTTCGACTACATCAACTGCTTTAAGTTAACGCTTTCGCCTTCGGTCTACGAGGGTACGTAGACATAGTCTCCCTCTCTCGTTGTTATGCATCTCCTAGATAGATCTTGCATGAGCGTAGGATTTTTTTTTGCAATTGCATGCTACGTTTGCCAACAAGTACCTCCCCCAGATAGCCACAAATCCCTATGATACAAGACACAACATAAATGAAAAAATACACAACTCCTAGACTACGTCTTCAAGAAGGGATCGCCGCACGTGCGCCTATGATGGCGAGTCCACCACAAGGTTGAACTCCGAATTCTCATCCCCAAATCCAATCTTCAATCCATCACCTTCAGCAAGGACACGACACAGGCGCGCGATGACATAGTCTGATCAAAGATCTTGTGTTTCCGTCGGAGTGAATAACTCGTTGCTGAAGCCGTTTGTACCATCCGCCCTTATCCGTCTACCGACACCTCGATAGACATATACCTCTGGAGGAGACAACGGCACACAAAGATGTCCCATACCGTATGCCTCCCACTACTGTCGTACCACCTTCGATACGACAACAATAGGCTAAACGCGACACCTCCGCCAGAGCCACCATGCATATATGCGGGTAGCAGGCATGACTTGAGGTCTCCATATAAGACGCCGTGCGTAGCATCCATCGGTGGCTTCACCTGCCGGCGACAGGCAACGCCCGACAACTCCTAAGAGGCAAATGTGTCACCTTCCGAGCCGCATCGAACCCGATCTGTTGACGGAGAGCCTTAGAAGGCCGTCACCACCTCGAGATCCAGATTCTGAATCGCCCACACGATCCCGGAGTCCGCCGTCGTTGAAGAATAGGGGTCGTTGCCCTGATTCCGGGCGCTACTTGGAGCACCCACTGTCGCGCCAGCTGTTGTCGTCGCTCATACAAAAGCAATGGCCGCCGCGATCCCGCATCAAGCGCCGTCGACGCCGGAGGAAGCTTCGGCTGCCACGCGCATCCTGCGACGTCCCCGGGTGCGGGATCCCAATATCCACCGCCATCGGTGCCGCCACAAGGACCCACCATCTGTCCCGTCATCCCCAGCAGAGGGGATGCTGCCACCTCCATGTTCAGATCCGGGCCGGACGCCGCCACCACCAGCGGCCACGCCCAGCCCCATCTCCATCCTCTGTCCATCTCAGCCCGCACCACCACAAACGCCTCCAGCAGGAGCCACGCGCCGCCATGAATTGAGGAAGAGGCCACACCTCCGCGGATCTAGCGCCCTCGCCGCCTAAAAACCCGGGAAGGAGGGGCAGCCCTCCGCCGCCGTCGTCGAACGCACGGGCTCTGCCTGGCGCTGTCCCCCGGCGGCAGCGGAGGGAAAGGAGAGATGGGATCACGGCGGCTGGTGTGCTAGGGTTGGCCCCCCGGCCGCCCTGCAAGGACAAGCAACGAGGGGGTACGGGACACGGTGGCATATATATAGCTACTAATCTGGCATCTACCGGAACCGACCAAAGTAAGCAGTGACACATTTTTCTGGAGTTATTTTAGGTTTTTCGGCACTACTCTTTCACCGGTATGGCGTGTCAGTCAACGACAACACATCTATGATGATTTCGTCAATCTTAAGATATGTCAGCTCGGTCTCTCAAAGGTGTTTGTTAGTGCTCATAGGTGCAAGATGTGTGTGCCTTCATAGGGTGAGTATGTGTGCATATGTAAGCATCTGCATAAGCATTGCATTTCTGTTGGACTCATAAGCTCCAGCGGCGTGGTGGCATTTTCTGCTTAGAATAAGCCTTGCATGGATGGTGATGTGACTCACACATGCAGCATGCACGTAGGAGTAGGGAAGGGCTGGTTCGTGTGCACGATCGCCCGTTCTGTTATTTCTGTTTTTATCCCTCCCGGTCAGCGTGGCAAGCTAGCGTGATGGGAGTCGTGGGATGGCACGACAATTCCGGATCGTAGCAGGCTGGCCGGTCTTAGTTAACTCGTTTTGTTTTTGTAAACTGGATAACCGATCTAAGATATACCACGGAAAAGCTGGGAGGTCCGCCCGGCGAACAAAAATCCACTGCCTCGTTTATCTTCTCGTTCCTCGATCTCGCTTCTCTCGATCCCATCGGCAACGACAATTGGCATCAGAGCCCGGGTGTTTTGATCCTTGACACGGCGACGGTGTTTGATCCGTCGTGGTCATGTCCGGGGACGAGTCGGACGGGAAGGAGAAGGGCGGCGCCAGATCGCCACTGCAGACGCCTTCCTCCAAGGCGCCGGTCGCGCCTCATCGGCAGCGGCAGCGGCGAGATCCGAGTGGTGGAGCGTGTCGTGCGCGAGGACACGGGCGCGTCGACGATGCTGACGCGCACGAATTATCAAGAGTGGGCGCTGTTGATGCAAGTCAAGTTGCAGGTCGCCCGCGTCTGGTCCGCGGTGACCGACGACGCCGCCGACGAGAATGACGACCGGCGCGCGCTGCAGATTATCCTCACCGGCGTTCCGCCGGAGATGCTTCGCGTGCTGGCTGCAAAGGACACGGCGAAGATCGCGTGGGAAACTATCAAGACCATGCGGATGGGCAGCGAGCGCGCCCGCGAGGCCAAGGCGCAAGTCCGGCGGCGTGAGTTCGAGGACCTCAGGTTCAAGGACGGGGAGACCGTCGAAGATTTCGGGCTGCGGCTCTCGGCCCTCATCGCCGATCTGGAGCTGTACGGCGACCCGGTCACCGAGCACAAGGCGGTCCTTAAGTTTCTTCGGGTGGTGCCGCGCCGCTACCGTTCAATGGCGATGGCGATCGAGTCGCTTCTCGATCTGAAGGCCATGACCATTGAAGAGCTCGTCGGGCGTTTCTCGGCGTGCGAGGATCACTTCGACCTCGACGACGCCACGCAGGCCACCGGGCGCCTCATGCTCACGCACGAGGAGTGGCTGGCCAGAGAGAGACACGGCGGCAGCGGCGGGTCGTCGTCCGGTGCGGGCGGCGGCAAGAACAAGTCACCGGCTAAATCCAAAGGGACAGGCGGCGGCAAGGCCACGGCAGGAAACCAGGGAGCAGGCGGTTCTGGTGGATCGGGCGCCAAGAAGAAAAAGGGGAAGTGCCACCATTGTGGCATCCCTGGGCACTGGAAGAAGGAGTGCAGAACATGGCTCCGTGAACAGGAAAGAAAAGGGCACCAGGAGCAAGCCAACCTGGCGCAAGGAGGCGATGAGACCGAACAGGGCCTGCTCATGGCCGTGGTCACCGATGTCAACACATCTCCTGCCGCCGTGCCTCAAGAAGTGTACCTGAACGAAGAAAAGGTGGTTCCTGTGTCATCTCCTGACGGTGTTTGGTTCTTTGACACTGGAGCTAGCAGCCACATGACGGGTGATCGGCGGGCGTTCGCGTCCCTGGACGAGTCCGTGCACGGGACGGTGAAGTTTGGCGACGGCTCGCTGGTGTCCATCAAGGGGCGCGGGTCCGTCGTCTTTCGCTGCAACAACGGGAACCAGCGTGTGCTCACTGGTGTCTACTTCATCCCCACCCTGCGCAGCAACATTGTTTCAGTGGGACAGTTGGATGAAGCCGGCTGCATCATCAGTATTCAAGACGGGGTCATGGCCATCAAGGATCCATCAAGGCGCATGCTGGCGCGTATCTTGCGGTCGGGCAGCCGGCTCTACACTGGCGTGCTCACCGTTGACAGTCCTGCATGCCTCATGGCGCAAGGGGATGACCCGTCGTGGCGCTGGCACGCGCGCATGGGACACCTACACTTTCGTGCACTTCGGACCATGTCTACCAAGCAGCTTGTGCGGGGAATGCCAGCAATTGACAGAGTCGAGCAGTACTGCGACGGGTGCGCCCTCGGAAAGCAACACCGCGCCCCGTTCCCGCAGACCGCAGCATACCGCGCAGAGCGCGGCCTGGAGCTCGTGCACACTGATTTGTGCGGGCCTATAACTCCAACGACACCAGGCGGCAGTAGATACTTCCTGTTGATTGTTGATGACTATAGCCGCTACATGTGGATTGAGTTGCTGAGGTCGAAGGAGGAGGCGTATGAACGCTTCAAGAAAGTCCAGGTCATGGCGGAGGCTGAGGGCAGGTGCAAACTACGGGCTTTTCGCTCAGACCGTGGTGGTGAGTTTAACTCCATCGAGTTCAAGGCATATTGTGAGCAGCAGGGGGTCAAGCACCACACCACAGCACCGTATTCACCTCAGCAAAATGGTGTCGTCGAACGACGCAATCAGACGGTCGTAGAGATGGCAAGGTGCATGCTTAAAAGCATGGGTGTACCGGCATTCTTCTGGGCCGAAGCAGTGAAGACAGCGGTGTACCTGCTGAACCGCGCGCCAACAAGAAGCCTGGAAGGTGTGACGCCATATGAGGCGTGGCACGGTCGTAAGCCCAACGTGCAGCACCTGCGCACGTTTGGGTGCACGACGCATGTGAAACGGACAGGGCCGGGCATCACTAAGCTGTCCGACCGCTCGACACCCATGATCTTCGTAGGGTACGAGGAGGGCTCAAAAGCCTACCGTGCGTACAACCCCGCAACCAAGAAGGTGCAGGTGACACGCGATGTTGTCTTCGAGGAAGGACGGCCATGGGACTGGAGCGAGCCGGACGCGCCCAGTGCGACGCCTACGTCTACCACGTTCACCGTGGTATATACCACGGCTCACGGCGTCCACGAGCTGGACACTGGCGTATCCACTCCGCCGGCCTCACCGCAAGGGGGAGCCACTCCCTCGACACCGGCCTCGGGGGTGGCATCTCCACACGTGGGCACGCCGGCGCAGGGCGCGCGTGGCACGCCGGCCGCGCGAGGGATGTCCGTGGACACGAGCTCGTCATCGCAGGGCACACCTGCGACGCCATCAGAAGGTACGCACACCCCGGACCAGGCTCGTCAGATTCGTTGGGCTACTCCTCTGAGTCAGGATGAGAACCGCCGAGATGTGGACACTGGGAACATCCGATACCGGCGTGTCTCTTGCATACTTGATGAAACAGAGGGGGAGGCAGTCCGCGAGGCTATGGAACACTGTCTCCTTAGTGCAGAGGAGCCAAACAATATTGCTGAAGCATTGGACAGTGCGGCCTGGAAGGAAGCCATGGACGCAGAGATGGATGCAATCATTGAGAACTCAACCTGGCAGCTCGCCTCTCTTCCCCGTGGGTACAAACCGATCGGCCTCAAATGGGTGTATAAAGTGAAGCGCGATCCCAGCGGGAAGATTCTCAAGCACAAGGCCAGGCTGGTTGCTAAGGGCTATGCGCAACGCGAGGGAGTTGACTTCGAGGAGGTTTTTGCGCCCGTGGCGCGAATGGAGACTGTGCGGCTCTTCCTTGCTCTTGCTGCGCACTCTGGATGGGAGGTGCATCACATGGACGTAAAGTCAGCCTTCCTCAACGGCGACCTGGCGGAGGAGGTCTATGTTGCGCAGCCGCCGGGGTATGTCGTCGATGGCAGAGAGGGCGAGGTGCTGAAACTGAGCAAGGCACTGTACGGGTTGCGTCAGGCACCAAGAGCCTGGTATGCCAAGCTGGATGGGACTCTTCGCACACTTGGTTTTAGTAGGAGCCCACTGGAGCATGCGGTTTATCGGCGTGGGGATGCACGCTCATACTTGCTAGTTGGGGTATATGTTGACGACTTAATCATCACAGGCACTGACAAAGATCACATACATGAGTTCAAGAATCAAATGCAGCAGTTGTTCAGGATGAGCGACCTTGGTCTCCTAAGCTATTACTTGGGGATCGAAGTGGTTCAGACAGGGAGTGCAATCACCTTGTGTCAACGCAGCTATGCAGAGAAGATACTTGAGATGGCCGGGATGGATGGTTGCAATGTATGTTACACCCCAATGGAGTGCAGACTCAAGCTGAGAAAAGAGGACGGTGCCAAGCCATGTGATTCTTCTCTTTACCGCAGCATCATTGGAAGCTTGAGGTACTTGACACACAGAAGGCCGGATCTCACTTATGCGGTGGGAATGGTGAGCAGATTCATGGAGAAGCCAACCATGACACACTGGACAGCAGTCAAACAGATCCTACGATATGTGCAAGGCACGTTGAGCTACGGCTGCAGCTATGCACGAGGAGGGGCACATGGACTGTTGGGGTACAGTGATAGCGATCATGCAGGTGATGTTGGGGACCGAAAGAGTACTTCAGGGCAGGTGTTCTTCTTTGGAGGAAATCCCATCTCATGGACTTCTCAGAAGCAAAAGGTGGTGGCAATCAGTTCATGCGAAGCCGAATACGTGGCAGCTGCTGCAGCCACTTGTCAAGGTCTTTGGCTGAGTCGCCTACTTGCCGAGATGAGAGGAGAAGAACCTGTCAAGTTCAAGCTTATGGTGGACAACAAGTCAGCGATTGCACTCGCAAAGAATCCCATTCACCATGACAGATCCAAGCATATAGATGTGAAATATCATTTCATCCGAGAGTGTGTGGAAGAAGGGCAGTTGGAGCTAGACCACGTCAGAACCTCAGATCAGCTCGCCGACATGCTGACGAAGGCCTTGGGTCGAGTGCACCATGTGGAGATGCGACAGAGGCTGGGAGTCAGGGTGATTGGCGAGGAGACTGGAGCTTAAGGGGGAGAAATGTTGGACTCATAAGCTCCAGCGGCGTGGTGGCATTTTCTGCTTAGAATAAGCCTTGCATGGATGGTGATGTGACTCACACATGCAGCATGCACGTAGGAGTAGGGAAGGGCTGGTTCGTGTGCACGATCGCCCGTTCTGTTATTTCTGTTTTTATCCCTCCCGGTCAGCGTGGCAAGCTAGCGTGATGGGAGTCGTGGGATGGCACGACAATTCCGGATCGTAGCAGGCTGGCCGGTCTTAGTTAACTCGTTTTGTTTTTGTAAACTGGATAACCGATCTAAGATATACCACGGAAAAGCTGGGAGGTCCGCCCGGCGAACAAAAATCCACTGCCTCGTTTATCTTCTCGTTCCTCGATCTCGCTTCTCTCGATCCCATCGGCAACGACAATT
>LR880970.1:31874534-31886263 GCA_904067115.1 Aegilops sharonensis | reverse complement strand
CGGTTGGCCAGAAGAACCGCGACTAAAGGTCCTCCGCCCCGACGGCCGCCTGGCGCCCACGTGGACGGGCCGTTAGTCGCGGTTCTTAAGCAGCCGCGACTAAAGGTGAGGGGCTTTAGTCGCGCTTATTTGGTCGCGGTTGCGCAACCGCGACTAATGGCAGTTGCGAACCGCGACCAAAGGCCTTTTTTCCACCAGTGCAGGCTCTCAAAATTATCTCTTCTCATGCCAATCGTCTCTCTACATATCCTAACAAACTTGCCCCGGGTCGTCGAGCGCGACGTCGTTGCCGGCCGGTCGGACGTGTGGATGCCTTCAATACTCCGATGTACCCCTTTCGCATGCTCTCCTTCAATACTCCTTTACAGCTTGGAATTGCGGCTGAAAATAACTTAGTCGTCGTTCTTGCATGCGTGAGTTAGCTGCTTTCGGTTGAAAAAAATGCACGCCTCTATGCTCCTCTACTTCTATTTGTGAGAATGCATACTTAGTAGGAAGTGTTGAACTTGAACAACCATCTCACACTGCTCCTAGTCATGCATATTTTGCCTTTCTTTAGATTGGCTCCCCTTGGTTACTTGCCACGCTCCGCCACTGCACCTAGGGCAGTGACTCTGTCCCCTTCTGGTGACTTCCTTATTAAGATAGTAAGCTCCCTAGTTTTGGAGCCTTCGGGTGCATCGGGAGTTGTAGGGGTCGCTAAGGCCCAACTATAAGGATATGAGTCGTTGAGATAGGGTTCTAGCTTGTTTTTTCTTTTTTCTTCACTATATTGATATTTTAATCAACTATAAGAATATTGTAATTCATGATGATTTATTAAAATTTGTGAGCATTAAAAAACTGTGCACATTTTGAAAAATCAATGATCTTTTTCAAATTTAAAGTTTGTGAATAAACTAAATTTTCAAACTTTATTCCACATTTGCAAATATTTTTTGAAATCCATAAATGTTTAAAAAATTACGGACCATTTTTTAAAACTAATGCAAGTTTTTCCAAAATCCATAAACGTCTTTTGATGCGATGAACTTTTTCAAAACAATGTAGCCGGCTTTTTATAAGATAATAGTGGAGTTAACGTTTTTTTCTTTAAGCAGGCGAGTGGAGCAGGGAGTCGAGCTGAGCGAACCGGCGCTTCGTGGGCCAGCCCATTTTAATGTTATAGTAGCAATTCCACGTGGAAGATGAAGTCCGAAGTGGTTCGCATAACGACTACCCACTGACACCAAGACGGAAATGTTTGATGTGACCGCAACCATGCACCAACCAAGTCCACTCTCCACTTAGAACAAATACCGTCTCTAGCAACACCCAACATAATATACGGACAACAAAAACACCACCAAAACATAATTTAAACCAAAATCAATGCAGATAAAACTAAAACAAAACCAACCGCAATAATATGCTAGAGAAGAAGGCAACCCCATGGGTGAATAACGGCGCAGCGAAGTGCACGTTAGTCTTATGATATGACGTCTGCCTTTTTTACTTGACAAAATAGATCGGCAGGAGCCCAACATGGCTCACCTTTTCTATTAGAAGATGGAGCATTAGCTGTTGATATTTGTTTTTTCTATGAACTTCATACTACAAAATTGTGTGTTTGATAGCTGCATCTCTTGATGCAAAGGTCAAAATAAGTTAAATGAAATTACACATGTTGAAAGTTTATTTAAAGCTCGCGTATATAGTCTCTGACCTACCTGACAAAACTTAATTACAACAATGGAACTCTCAGCTATTGTTATTGTTCTACTAGAGTGCTGGTGAGTTCATAAAACTGCCTACCACCCAAGTCTCTTATAAAGAGAAAGACTTCAGTAAGCAAAGATGAGTACCTTGCTCGTCATTTAGTTTGGCCTTAGAAGTATCCAATATCACTTCATGCCTTGTTTGCTGTCTCTGCATACTAGGGGTTCGAATTTCATGAGTATAGGCTTAGATGGTATCAGGAATTACCAATGAATTACTGCAATTATTATTTTTTAGAACGAAGACGCTGGAGGTACGATACATGCCACCGACCGAAGCCTGCAAGATAAGGGAAATATGCAGCAGTTCGCAAACGGCCGATCCAGAAGACTGCACCCAGCGGCAAGCTAGTGACAGGCGCCAATCTGGATCAAACGGATCCGCTCCATAGCCTCCGTCATCCGGTCTGCATCACGCGGTTTCCCCAACGGCATCCATGTCTGAAGGAACAAGTGGCATTTGAAAATAATGTCAGCAGGGTGGGAAGGAAATTTGTGCTCAATGGTCATCTTGTTGCATGTAGTCCAGATGGCCCACAGCAAAGCACCTACACATCTCCACAGCACACGCCCAAAACCGCCCCTATGAGCGACAAGAATAACACGAAGATCCGAAGCCGAGAGCGGGTTCCAATTCTGATCAAAAGCCTCCCTTACCGCACTCCAAGCAAAGCGGGCAAGGTAGCAGTTAAAAAAGATGTGGTTGGCATCTTCATGCTGTCCGCAAAGCACGCAAGAGCCATCAGAAGGCCCGTTCCTAAGAGCGATGTTATTACAGGAGGGCAGGCGGTCATGAAATATTTGCCATAGGAAATTTTTGATCTTCAGGGGAATAGACGCTTTCCATAGCCCCCTAGCTATATCCAGGGTCGGTCCCTCGGTCAGTTTGTTGTAAAGGGATTGGAAAGAAAACTTCCCAGAGCGCGAGAGGGCCCAGGAGACCGAATCGGGCTCAGGGCGAAGAACCACTCCATCCAAAGCAGCAACAAGCCCTCCCAACAGGCTCGTTCGTTAGCGAGATGGGGTCTTTTGAAGGAGATAGCGGGCGGGTTGGAACTAAGCGCCTCAGCCACAAGGATATCAACGTTAGTGGCTAATTGGTAGGCAGCGAAGTGACTCCGCCACAAGGGTTCCAAACCAAACCAATAGTCTAGCCAAAATCGCGTTGAGGTACCGTTATTGACACATAACTTGGCGCCTAACGTGAAGGCTGGCATAACTTTCTGGATCCCATTCCAAAAAGGTGAACCCTTAGCTTTGGAAGTGAGGAAATTCCCATCAGGGAAGTATTTGGCGCGAAGAATGTCCGCCCAAAGCCCCTGCTCGTTTTGGGAAAGTTTCCAAATCCACCTGGTGAGGAGCGCGACATTCATGAGTTTGGAATTAAGGATCCCAAGGCCCCCTAATTTCTTTGGGCGGCAAAGCGCGGCCCATTTGATCAAGTGGTACTTCTTTTTTATCCCAGTTCCTTCCCAAAAGAACTTGGACCGAGGAGTATCGAGCTTGGCATGAACCCCATTAGCCAGCAAGAACATGCCCATTGTGAACAGAGGGAGGGAAGAGAGGCTGGAATTAGTCAGGATCAGCCTGGCCGCCGAGGAGAGGAACCGGCCGCGCCAAGGGCTAACCCGGTTCGCCACTTTGTCATACAGGGGTTCCCATTTAAGGATAGAAATGTGTTTATCCGAGATAGGAAGGCCCAAGTACTTAACTGGAAAGCTTCCTAGCTTGCAATTAAGCAGATTGGCGATACGGACAACGAGGAGAGGGTCCATCCCAATGGCAATCACCTCGCTCTTAAGGAAACTGATCTTAAGACCAGAAATGATCTCGAACGAAAGGAGAATGAGTTTGATCGAGGCTACACTATGATCGTCAGGCTCAAAGAGCAGCAAGGTGTCGTCCGCATACTGAAGGTGCGTGAGTCCACCCGAGATAAGGTCTGGAATAACACCGCGGATGTGGCCGACGTCCTTAGCCTTATGAACCATGGCTGATAGGGCGTCCGCAACAAAGTTGAAGATCAGAGGCGAGGAAGGATCGCCCTGCCTGAGGCCTCGTTTGTTGCGGAAGAAGTTCCCGACCTCTCCGTTGATCGACACATCAGTCTGGCCTCCCGAGACCAGGTGCATGATACGGTGAACAAAGCCTGGCTTGAATCCCTTCCGAATCAGGACCTCGCGAATGAACTCCCAGTTCACACGGTCGTAGGCTTTCTCAAATTCGAGCTTAAGAAGGACGGCCGGCTGCCCAGTGCGTTTAAGCTCGTGGACAATCTCCTGCAACACTACCGGCCCTTCGAGAATGTTGCGGCCTTTGAGGAAACCGGACTGACTACGATCGATAACGCGCTGCGCTACCAGGGCAAGTCTGGTCGCATAAGCCTTTGAGCAGATCTTGAAAGGCACGTTAATAAGGGTGATGGGACGGTACTGCTTAATAGTGTCGGCCCCTTTGACTTTGGGGATTAGGCTGATGACACCAAAGTTGAGGCACGAAACGTCTACCGTGCCTAACGCGAATCCATTAATAATCTCGTAAAAAGATCTTTAAGCGCAGGCCAGAAACGGCGAAAGAAAGCGACCGGCCAGCCATCCGGGCCAGGTGCAATGTCTATCTTCATTGCTCCCACCGCTTCGTTGGTCTCCTAAGTGGAAAAGGACAGGGCCAAGAAATCGTTCTCGGCTTGCGACACTCGGGCATCTTCTCCCCAAAGTCAGCCCGAAGTTGCAAGGGCTTCTCCTATGTTGTTCCCAACAAGTTGAGGAAGAAACCATAGATGTGGGCCGAGATCTCGGCCTGACTAACCAACAGCCCTTGATCGGATTGAAGTCTCAAAATTGAGCAATTCCGTTCATGGCCGTTGGCAAAGGCGTGGAAATATCTCATATTCGCGTCGCCCTTGGTGATCCACTTAACGCCGGCCCTATGGCGCCAGTATTCCTCCTCCTCCCTAAGGATAGCAAGCACCTGGTTTTTGAGAGCATAACGGTTGGCCCACTCCGCTTCCAAGAAGGGTCTGGAATCAGCTTGTGCGTCTAGGGCTTTAATTTCAGCAATAGTAGCTTCCCTAGCGCGTTTCGTGTCACTCCATGGTTTGCACCCCACCCACGGAGGAAACCACAGAGGGCACCGGCCGCCGAAATCCAAGTGTCAAGGGGGCCCCTGGTGCGGCCGACCGCAGCTCTTGCGTGCTCCCAGCGCGCAATGAGCATGGGGCCGAAGCCCTCAACCTCAAACCACCCCGTTTCAAAGTAGAAACGAGGGCTGCGCTTGATCCGGTCCTCCCGAAAGGCCAAAATCAGCGGCACGTGATCCGATCCAATGCGTGTTTCCGCCACCAACATACACATGGGGAAGAGCACTTCCCAATCGGAAGTCACAAAGACACGATTGAGAACACTAGGCACCGGGGAAGGTTGTTTGTTGGTCCACGTAAATCTAGCGCCTGTCCTAGCAATCTCCCGCAGGGCACAGGCCGCGATAGTATTATTAAACAAGTTCACTCTAGGCCAGTCGATATTGTGGTTGTTCTTATCCGCTCCCGAGCGGATAAGGTTAAAATCGGACCCCCAAGAACAATGGGGATATTGGCAGCTTGCTTGGCCAACCAAACTTTGGATTTCACCCAAGAAATCAACCACACGAGAGTGATCAGCCGGGCCGTAGACACATACAATCGCCCAAGAAGCAAAGGAAATCATATGTTTGATCGTGACCGCAATGAAAAAGGAACCTGCATCCCAGCTTACAACATCACATACATCACTGTTACATCCCAAAAGAAAACCGCCCGAGTGGCCACAGGAGGGCACCCAGCCCCACACAAAACGATGAAGAGGATCGTAGGCTGCCAGGTCTCTATAAGTAAAATCGGCTTTAATCGTTTCGTGCGACGACGTCAATACGCTCCCGGGCAATGTACTCTTTGAGCTGGGTGCGACGACCAGAATGTCCGCAGCCCCGAATGTTCCAGAAAAGATAACGCATCAGATAATTCGATTGCGACGGCGTACCCCTCTGGACGTCACCGGTTTTGCCACACATTTTTTAGCCGGGGCACGGCTCATCGAGGGGGTAGCCTCAACCTCCCTGGTTTCAGCGCCCCGACCCAACACCACAACAGGCCTAACAGGGTCAGGCACTGCCAGAGCCGTGGCAGAGGCCTCCCTGGCCTTTGCCAACGCGGCTGCCTCGGCCAGAGCCGCTTGGGCATCTTCGCGGGCACGAATCAGCGAAACTAGCTCACCACTCTCCGCACCTACTTTAAAACCGCTGTCGTCTAGGATCGAGACAAGTTCGGGGTCTGTAAAGGCATTCAAAATCTTAAAGGAGGGGGGGGGGGGGGATAGGGGGATTACCTGAAGTTTCGAGGTTCTTCTCCGCCAGGCGCAGCTGCGCGCTCTCCGTGGAAGACAGCTCGCCCAGCTTTGCCTTGGCCCGGGCACTAGGAGCGCGCTGGGACATCGGGGATGCACGAGAGCGCCGAGCCTTGGCCGACGCGCCCGCAGAACCCAGAGCGGCCTGCAGGTCCACGCACACTGACGCATTAGGCGAAGGAAGGGAAAGCACGGCGAGATTGGCTGAAGGCTTGCGCCCAGCCGTCTTCTTGGGAGCACGCCCAGAGCCCCCCGACGCATTACTGCAATTATAACATGCACCTTTTTACAAAATAATTTCTGTTGGAGCTGACTGCGAAGTTAGAACAGATTATCTTATCACATTTGTTGACTAGCAAGTTGAACCTGATTTTTTTAATAGCCTCAAAAGAAAAAGAATGGAATGATTGCATTGTAGTCAACTTTCCAATTAAATGTTCTGATGCAATTCATTCTTGTTCAAGGATCATTTGTAGTATCTAGTTAGTGTTGAAATGCTCAGTTATGATTCCTGCTGCACTGTGTGGGGTTTATCTATATGTATCCACTCTCTGGGATTATCCAAGAATGCTGCGCCCCACAGAGGAGCTGCTTTCTCATGTCCGCCTTGATGAGCCGCCTCCGCGACGCGATTCCGGAATCCGTTTCAGCGTTTATTTACGAGAAAGAGAAGATGTGGTTTTCTTTGCGCACGCGAGCACATCAGCGTTTCATCTCCCGTTTTTTTTTTCCCCTCGTTGCGAAAGAATGAAAGGTACAAACTCTCCTGGTCGTCCAGCGATCTCGCGTGGCCCGCCATCGACCCTTTTCCCCTCATCTCCCTCTCTCTTCCTTTTTCCATCCTTCCCTCCACAAAAAAATTCATTTTCCGTCCACGCAAAATAACAAAAATTTCCTCCAAAGGTCGGCTGCTCAGAGTAGGTTTTGAAAAGCTAGAGATTCATCGTAGTGCATTTTCCACAGCTGGGTAACACCTACTTCCATGTCAGTGAGACCAACTTCTAAGCGAAATTACCCTCCTTGCCACTCACTGATTCGATCAACCATAGTACTTCCCGCAGCTCCCGCATCAAACATAACCATCTCCACCATTCCCCCATTCAATGAGCACGAGCAGGGGATAGGGTTTTATGGCATAACCATCTACTCACTGATTTGATCTGACCAAACGAAAGAAACTCCAGAATATCCTATTTATGCATCCATAGTATATGCTCTTTATTTTACCTAAAAAAAAACCCTACATCGAACACTTACACAGAGGGAAGTATAGAGGAACTATATAGTGGAATTTCAATGAACCGAGCCATCATGATATCTAGTAAATATGTACATCAACTCAGAAAGGTGATTTCTCTTAATGGAAATCGGAGAGGAAGCTCTCTTTTATAAAAAAAAACATCAACTCAGTTTTTTTGTGAGAACTCATAAACATAAGCATATACCTTCAGATTGTAGCGTGTACCTTCTATAAGAAAATAAAAAGTAGAAAAACGTTCTGAGTTGGACTGCACCAAGTAACACATCACTTCGAAATCGGTCGAGTTATTTTATTTACCAGCTAGGAATCTTGAAAGAAGACGGTGACCAGAAGCACAAAAGAAGACACTAACTTCAGTACACTTTCTGAAAAGCAGAAAGAGAATTGATGATGCCTTGTATATTATTTTTTTTAAAAAGGAGGAGGACCCTCGGTCTCTGCATCTGGACGATGCATGCAGCCATTTTATTAATTATTCACACAATACCTTATAAAGTCATACAACAGTAAGACTAAAGCCACCGTCTAGGCAACATCTGTCGCTACTCCTATCTAGTTGATGAACGGATACTGATAGTCTGGGCCTAATACCAAACAGACCTCGCAGCCAAACCTAACATCTAAGACCTGAGGTCACAACCAGGACGCCTGCCGGGTATGAGGCATCCACCAGTCCGGCGCATACTCCTCAACCAGGACGCCTACCGGGTATGAGGCCGCCGCAGCCACCTGCCACCAATCCATCTTTAGTATTGTACTGCTGCATCTACCTTGCCCGGTATAGCTGCCGTCAACGCCACCATGATGCCAGACAACACCACCATCCTGTGCTCGTCCATCATCACATGCCCACCGGCGAGACCCCGCTGCTCCATGCCACTGAGACCCGCCGTTGTCGACGTGCCGGATGCCGCGCCGTTCCTCCGTTGCGAACACCACCTGCTGCCACTGGTCCCATCCCCTCCGCCTGCAGTTCCTCTAACCGAGCACCCAAACGCTCCAGGCGGCGCCTCCAAGAAGGGTACGACACACGCAGTGCCGCCCCCGTCCAATCTAAGGAGATTTTGGATTTTCACCCGGGCATGGGGTCGGGGTGGAGGGCAGGGACCTCGACGACGCCTGCAAGTAGGAGAATGGCGACCCTGGTCATCGCCACCGTCGGGATGAACGAGTCATTCAGAGTTTCCTCTGGTCCGATGTCACCTCTACCAGCCCCCGCGAACGCACCGGGACTGACGACCGTGATCATAAGCCACCAAGTGCAGCGGGAGAGAGCTTGCAGCACCGAGGGGATCCACCGGCAACTCACCGCCCACGCGGTCAAGACGCGGTCCATCCACCCCCCGCGAACGTCACCAGCTGAGGGCGCCATCGCCATGCCTAACGGAGCCGAATATTGAACAGAAAATAGATTGAAAGATGCTACTTACAGATGGTAGCACATAGAGCTAAAATTCAACAGGAACATATTGCTTCTTGTTAACGTAATACTTGAACAATGAATATTTGCTCCTGCATAAATTCCATTGGACATACTCGAATCAGGCACATTCCCAACTCAGCCGAGATGATAGCCCCGCCAGTATGTAACGAACATGTGCCGTGCTTGTCCTCCACTACCCTCGCCTCATAGATCCACTCATGTGTTGACTCCTTCATGATGTGCCTCGCCTCCGTCGGGGAGGGTTTCTTCTTGGCCGATGGTTCTGCGGTTACAACTTTGTACTAAATCAACCGCAAGGCCTCGTCTCCTCTGCTCAGGCTCTCCGGGCCAGTGGCTTCCTTCAGCCATCTCCTACCCCTCTGCGGCGGGGCCTCCTTGCCGGGTGCGCTGCCCCGATCCCCTCCTACGGCGGTGGCGGCGGCGCTGCCATCGTCAGGGCCTCCTCGGGCGGATGGAACCCTAGCGGCGTGGGTGGACAGGGCCGCGCGTGGGTCTGGGCTGTCTCGTGGGCCACCTACGCCCATTGGGCCACCCCAGCCCCCGGGCCCAGTCACTGGCCTCCTCAAACTGAAGACTTTAATATTCTGAAGACTTTCTGAAGACTTTGAAAGTGAAGAAATTGGTGTGACCTTGAAGACTTGGTATTCATTTGAGGAACATGAAGCGTGAAGACTTTTGTTTTCGTAGTTTCATTTTCTCTTTTTTAAGTCATAGGAAACACCGTACTGTTAAAGGGGGTCGAGGAAATACTAAGGAAAAATTTCCATGTGATGCTCAACTCAAAATCCTATACCTACCAATCCCTTCGAGTAAAGCCTTTGGAAATCTCATACAGTTCAGTCAATTTCTTCAGTGACAGAGACGAATTTCTTCTGGTCGCTGAGGAATTTGTTCTGACTGAGGAGTTAGGAATTCGCCAGTGCGGATTGCCTACACAGTGAGGAACATGATAGCCCTGAGGAATTTGAGATTCCAATTTCCGACCGTTGCTGTGCTGCGCGCCAGCTGTCCCAAAATATCTTATTTATCCAACGGTCATATCATTGAAGGGCATTTATGTCTTATCATGTCGGGCTGCTCCCTAGGCTATAAATAGCCGCCCCCTACAACCACTAGCTGGTTGGCTGCTCCGAGAGAACTTGACACTTGTCATTTGAGAGCAACCCATCCTCCGAGGACTTTGAGCGAAAATCATCAAGTGAGGAAAAACCCCAAAACCAAACCCCTACAAACCCAAAGTGATTGAGCATCACTGAAGAAATTGATCCTGCGTGGATCCGACGCTTATTACCTTTGAAGACTGTGCTTCTTCCAGACGGTTAGGCGTCAAGGTCTAGAGCATCCAAGAGGAATTGTGGATCGCCGAGTGACCAAGTCTGTGAAGGTTTGGAAGTCGCCTGAAGACTTACCACGAGTGATTGGACGAGGTCTGCGTGACCTTAGTTCAAGGAGAATACGGTGAGGACTGGGTGTCCTGAGCTGCGTGCTCAGCGACTGGGCGTCCGGGACTGCGTGTCCTCGAGTTTAAATACTCAGCCGCTCCAACCAGACGTACAACTGAGACATCAGTTGGAACTGGTCTGCCAAATCATTGTCTTCACCAACCTAACTGGTTCTATTTCCTCAACCCTTTCATTTCCTCATTACTGTGTTGAGTGTTTGTTCATATCTGTGTTTGAAGACTTTGACTGAAGACTTTCTCAATTTCCTCAGTTCAATTTCTTCAGTCTGTTTGTCTTCATCTTGTGTTATCCTGTGATTACGCTTTCTGTACTCTGTGCTAGTCCTCATTTCATCATGATGACCATGCGTGTATTCTGTTATGCTTACTTCTAAGTACTTATTCCGCTGCTAATAGTTCTTCGCTAAGGAATTTCCTCACCGGCAAATTCCTCAGTGAAGAATTCATAAAAATCGCCTATTCACCCCCCCTCTAGTCGACATAACGCACTTTCAATTGGTATCAGAGGTACTCCCTTGTTCTGTGTGATTTTGGCTTAACCACCTGGTGTTTTAGTTATGTCGACCGCAGGTATGATCAAGGTCTCAGCAGGGTGTCCTACCTTTGATGGGACGGACTACCCCTACTGGAAGAACAAGATGCGAATGCATCTTGAAGCAATTGACAACGATCTCTGGTATGTTGTGAAAAATGGTGTTCCCTCAGTCACACCTTCTCTGAATGCTGCTGATGTGAAGAGATTCAAGCAACTCGATTCTCAAGCAAAGAATATCATATGTGGCCATCTGAGCAAAGGTCAATATGGAAGAGTGAGTGCTTTGGAAACTGCCAAGCTCATCTGGGATAGGCTGTCCAAAGTGAATGAAGGAGTCTCAACTCAGCGTGACTCTCGAGTTGATGTTCTTCGGAATCTCTTCAACCGCTTCAAAAGACTCTACAATGAAAATGTCCAACAAAGCTTTGATCGCCTCACTGACATCTCAAATGAGCTTCAAGCCCTCGGTGCCACTGACATCACTGACCATGAGGTGGTGAAGAAACTGTTGAGATCGCTTGATTCCTCATTTGATACTCTGGGTCTGATGATACAAGAACGGGCTGACTACAAGTCTCTTGATCCTGCCGATATCCTCGAAAGGCTAAATACTCACGAGTTCCAGCTTGCTGAAAAGATAGATCTCTATGGTTCTAGCTATGGAAAAACACGTGCCCTGAAGGCCAAGGTTGTGTCTGAATCTGAGTGTGAAGACTCTGGTAGTAGCCTTGGAGATCCTGAAGAATTAGGCCAGGAGCTAGCACTGCTCGTGAAGAAATTCCAGAAGTTCTCAAGACGTGGTCGCTTTGGAAAATCCTCAAGAAACAGTGATTCCTCATCCAGTGACTATAAGAGAAGACTTTGTCACAAATGCAAGAAACCTGGTCACTA
>LR880970.1:31839673-31849810 GCA_904067115.1 Aegilops sharonensis | reverse complement strand
GCTGTGGTCTTGCGCTGCCCCGACGCCGCCGCCCCGACCCCCGCGGGACTCCACCCCCGCCGCCCCTGCGCCCCCCGAACGGGATCGGCCGAGCGCGCGCCGCCCGCTCCTCTCCTCTCCTCCTCCCTTTGACGAGCGAGGGCCTCCTCCGGCCCCTGCAGCAGCCGGCGAGCGCGGCCCCGACGCGCCCACCCCGCCTGCCCCTGCCGTCCTCCGCCACCGGCCCCTGCTCTTCTTCGACTGCGGCGAGCGAGGACCCGGACGAGCTCGGACCCCGACCCCGACCCCTTCGCTGACCCCGACCTCGACCCCTCCGGCGACCAGGTACCTCTCCTCCTTCCTCCTTCCTCCCTCTCTCCACCATTCCCCATTCCTTCCAATCGATGCTCCAAAAGGAATTTCAAGACAGAAATCACATGCTCCAAAAGTTAGGGTTCACGATTCAAATTGCAATAGATTATCTATAGTAGATCAAACTGCAGTAGATTACTCAATATTCTTGCCATTTGTTGATAGGTTATAAATATTGACCATAAATAAGAATGAATATTGACCATTGTTGCTCTAGCACATGTTGAAGTGTACCTGATGATGCTTCTGTAGAAAATTCAATCTTCCTCCTCAGGCATGTGTTGTGTGACCTGAAAAAATATAAATGTGTTGTGTGCCATGTGTTGGTAATTCAGTAAAGTCAAACAAGCACTGGATTTAGGCCTGTTGCTTGCTGAAATTGTAGTAGCAACAACAAACTATGGTTGAATGATGAACAGGTTATAGTGGTCAAATTAGTTCAGCAAAGTTGGTAGTTCTGTCATAAGAATTTGTTGAGGATCACCATGAGAAATAATTCAAACTGAATGTATTGGCAGTGTGTTAACTGAATTTTCGCACTGCATTTTTGTAACTATGGTTTATCTTGCGTAGGACCAGGAGATGTCTAGGGACAATATTTTGGCCATATGGTTAACACACTGAATTTTTGTTTTTGTCTTCTGAGATAGCTAACGGTTCATTCCAGTCTTTTGAGATAGCTAACAAAAAGAAGAATACAACAGTGAGGCAAAACCTAGTTACACCAAAACTATACTGGAGTAGTATTTCTTAATGATACAAGTTGATGAATAATGTAGCAACATGAGTGTATGATGTATTGCCATCCATTCACTGAATTTTTTTGACAGTGTGTTAACTGAATTTTTTTGACAGTGTGTTAACTGAATTTTTTTGACAGTGTTTTAACTGGCCACTTATCTTCATTTCAAAGCCCAAGTTGCAGCCCTTTAGATTGACAGCTGGACAGAAGGTATCTTCTACTACATTTGGAGTATGGTTCTGGCTCACACTGTAGTTGTAATTCTACTATAAATTTGCACTATAAATCTATTGAAATTATATTGTTAATACACTGCAATTACATGTCTACTGTATTTACCTCCTCTTCTATACCTTGTACTAGAAGTCAGCAAAAGAATATCAGTTCTACTTTGCCCCCTAGTAGATCTGGTAGAGTAAAAAACTCCCCTTATAATGATGCTTTTCTCTAGAAAAAATGATCCTGGATTTTTTTTATGCTATTCTTTGTGGTATTAAGATGGAAATCTGGGATACTATTTCTGTTAGGAGATGGTGTTATATTAAGATGCATATATTGTTATGTTACACAAATTGTATCATCTTGCCACTTAAGTCAGGCTTCCCTTTAAGCAGAAAATTCAGTTAGGAGCTACTGTTAGGAGCTACTGTCAAAAACTTGAGCTACTGTCCAAAAAATTCAGTTATGGCATCTAGAATTATGTCAGTTTTGTTTTGTAACTAGAAGACTAAAGTGTTAGGAATTCTGTCCAAACTGTAGTTTTCAGCACAATGTTTCTTGGATTTCTGCAATGATGATGATGATGGAACACATGGTCTTGTATTTCTGTAATGATGATGGAACATTATAAAGCATTGTACTCCAGTGTGTATGAAGGATACAAAAAATTTAGTAACTTCTCTGATTTTATAAAGTTGTTCTTATATGGGTGAAACTTCACTTGTTTTTAGGCTAGTGCAGGGTGTTGCTTTATTGTGATGCCTCTGAATTACTTGTGATCACATTGAGAAAGACTTGCAAAGATGATGCTCATCTTTTACAGAAAACAATTTCTGTAAACACGGCAGTAACTTTGCTAGTTTGCTGGGTTTTGTCTCCGACCATTGTGTCGTGATGAATTTGCAGGTACCCCGAGAGGCCCTTGAGTTTGCCGGAATGTCGATTAACTTCCGTTCCGGCAAATTCGGGTACTCCATATGTCCTATTTTCAGCAAAGGTCATGCTGAAATTTTCCGTGAATTTTAGCATGACTTTGCTAAAAATCCGACATATGGGGTACTTGCTACTAATGCATGGGCCGGGGTATCTTAGTACTTAGTTCAGTAGGATCAACTGCCCCTTTATTCTTGCAGCATTAAATCATAGGTGGCAATAGAGCCAAGTGATTAGTGCCAAGTGATTAGGCCCAACCTAGAGTGCCTCGGCATCGATAAACCCTAAATGATGAAAACTTAACTTAGCATTTAGCTTTTAGGATGCCTCGGCGTCAACAAACCCTAAATGATAAAAGCTTAGCTTTTAGGATGCCTCGGTGTCGACAAACCCTAAATGATGAGACCATGATCTTGTTCCTTGACAACAACCAACTTTTTGACCAAACTTTTTTCCTATTTAGAGCGAAACATGGCCCACAACAATGAGGCCGGTGGTTCGGGTGGCAAGCAATTCTGGGAGCTGTCCCAGGAGATGGAGGAACAACCTCACCGCTATGAGGACGCCGCGGAATACACTGATCCTGACTACACAACCCCTAGTGGCATCGGGATGACACCACTGATGGTGCCGCCGAGGATGCCACCACTGATGGTGCTGTCGAGGATGCCACCACTGATGATGGCGGCGCACGCACAGATGGCAGCCAACCAAAGAAGCAACGGAAGGACCGGCGCCCGAACGCGCTCCGCACCGTCAAGGAGGAATTTACTCAAGTGGACTCCGACGGGAATCCAACGGAGCCCAAACATATAGTCAAAGGGTACTCGGTTCAGCTCGGGTGCATTCTCCGGAGCACGGTCTCGATCAACACCGAGAACCTTAGGCATAAGGACCGAGGGAATTTGCGCAACCTCCTCTTCACGAAGCTGCACGAATGATACAAGTTCCCCGCTGATTTTGAAAACTCACGGCTCTCAGGGAATAAAGTGAACAGTGCCGCCCTCACGAGGATGAGCACGGCCCTGTCTACTTGGAGAAGCGTGGTGAAGAGAATGATTGAGAAAGGTGATAGTTATGAGAAGATCAAGGCGAAAAATCCTTCGATCAACGAAGAGGACTACAAGGAGTTCAAGATCAAGTGCGAGAGCAGTGCAACCTTCGAATCAAGTCAGTGGGGGAAAGAAATGAGGGAGTTGAACTTAGGGGAACACAAACTCGGTCCCGACGGTTACAGAGTGGCGGAGCCTATATGGGACAAGGAGGACGCAGAGCGTGCCGAGCAAGGCCTACCGCCCCGCTTCGAGGAATACAGCAGTGACAAGCAGACCAGGAACTATGTCAGAGCCCGGTACAAGGAGGACCCGATAACAAAGGAGCTTACCACGGATCCGAAGTACAGGGCGCTTGAGCTTGTTCTGGCGAAGGAGACTGAAAGCAGTAGCGCGGGGTCGTCTCAGAGCACCCCTGCTTGGGACAGCACTCTAAATAGGGCGTTGAACGTAATGAAAAACAAGGATAAGATCAATAAGCCGTCGTCAGCTGGTCGTGTGGCCGGCAAAGGCTTGTCCACAAAATGGTCGTCATACTATACCGCTGGTGGGCGAAAGGAGAAAAAGACCAGCTTGGAAAGGCAGTCGCGCGAGGTTCAAGAACTCAAGGCACAAGTGGCGCGGATTCCGGAGATTGTCCAAGAGCAAGTGCGCGAACAACTGGGATCGACGCTCACCGGCATTATGCCTACTTGATTCATGGGCTGACGGCGTGGATTGCGGGTGGCCAACAGGGGCCGCCCCCGATTCCCAGCTTCACGGCCAGCAATTCGCACAACGCGCAGGCGGCGCCATTGGTGTCTCCGGCGGTGGCGGTATTGGTGTCTCCGACGTCGGCACGGCCGGCATTGGGGCTTAATGCACCCGGGTGTACGCCGGCCGGCACCTCGCCAGCAAGCGGCCCCTCCGTCAGTTGCACGCCCGCCGTTGGCGGTGCCTCGACATTAGCCGAGCTCGACACCATCATCACGGTAACTAATTAAGCCTCTCGGCCGAGGACTTCATCTCCTTTTGCCTTTGACTGGGCATCCCTGACGCCCTACATGTTTTCGCAGGGCGCTGCCGACGTTCCGTGCACTCTCCTGCACTTCGTGAACGACGAGTTGGTTGATGTCGCCAAGGGCAACATCATTCAACCGGGCAACCCCGTGTTCCACGGTAAACCGATGCCACCCACCGTGTATAGAGTTCAACTTGTTCGGGTGCTGCCAGGCTGCGACGAGTTGTTACCTCCGATTCGACCCGCCGAGGCCGACGAAGATGATCTGATGACCCTCAGCGCCTGCCTAAGCTGGCCCCTGCTTTGGCTGAAGAGCCAGATTCGTTTGGGGGCGGGGGACACCACCCCAAAGACAACACCGCCAGTCGTGCTGGCGCCAAGCCATGGCAAGACCGCCGCAATGCTACCGGACATGCCGGACATCCCTATGGCATAGGATCCGAACATGCATATGGCACAGGATCTGGACGATGACGACAATGACGACCGCCATACATTTAGCAACGTCGATAAGTACTTTGCCGAACATGGGTACGATGACGAATTCTGCGGGCCTCTTTCTCAAGAACCCAACCAAGACGACCGTGGTCTAGCTGGTATGGCGGAAAAACCCAGTTGCAACAGGCGTCGTCTGGCGTTCAGTTCTCAGGAGACGCCTCCAGCTGCCGACTTCACCGAGCCTCAGATAGCCGAGGTGCCAAATATTATCAGCCCCAACACACTCAAGAAGGCGGTCTGTGAGCAGAACTCGGTCCCATTACAACAGAAGATCAAGAAGGGACGGAAAAGAAAGAGAAACAAGGGTGCGAGCTAGCCGGCACCGAGTACGATCCGTGCTCAGGACGGGCCACCTTCACCTAAGGATATCTCGAGGAGGGTGCATGTGGCGGGTAGGGCGATGCTACCGACAAATATGCTCAATGCTGCAACCGGTGCTATGCGGAGTCTGCATGACAGTGTTCTTTCTTTGGAGAAGCGGCGTCTCAGAGAGAATGATGTGGCATACCCGGTTTTCGTGGCCAAGGTGTCAGAGGGCAAGGGCTTTGTGGATGGCGCCGTCGGGGGTACGATCGTCCTGCAGTTTGATGACATCTTTGCTATGTTTAACCTTCATCCGCTGCACTACACCTTCGTTCGGCTGTTTTCGCTGAGTATGGAGATGCAGATCATTAGAGACAAGACCCCGGACATTGTGATAGTCGACCCCTTCTACATGCGTGCCAAGATCTTGGGAAGCGCTGGGGACCGACAAGTCACGAGTTCTTACCTCGAAGGCGTCATTCTGGCAAACCCAGATACGGATAACTTTCTCGTGCCTTACTTTCCCGAGTAAGTCATCCCCTCACCGCCCCGTAACATATGATTTCTTAGATTTCGATCGTTCTTTTTTTTTCTAACATTCCGTGTTCTGTGCAGTGACACACATTGCAGACTCATCGTCTTAAGCCCGAAATACTCCATGGCCAAGTATTTCGACCCAGACCGTGACTCCAAGATAGACTACACAAATAAGAAAGTTCTTGATGATGTTCTCCCTGGCTACGCCAAATCTGGAGGCACCTTCACCAAGCCAGCTCGTAGGCGGTACGGCGCGCACGTGTTTGCCCACAATACAAAGTTCTCTTGCGTCAAGCAGCCGCTTGGCGGTCAGAAGGATGCCTACTACACCCTCCATCACATGCGGGCGATCGTAGGGGACCATCATCACCTTCTGCTACCAGATAATCTCAAAGATTGGGCCACGAGCTTGTCGGCAATCCAGGACGCGGACATCAGACAAGAATTCTTTCACATCCAGTCAGAGTTTGCGGAAATTATCCATCATGATGTCCTTCGTACCTCGGGGCAGTTCTACCTCAGACATCAATAGTCCAACAGTGAGATAGACACAACGCTACAAATGCAGGCTGATAACGCCCGCGATTTCATGACCATCTCGACAGACGGCGGCTTCATCCACGCTCCGGTCCCATGAGTCGAGTCGACAGTAGTGATGCTATGTGTAGTTCTGAAACATTGATTGGATCATGTTGTAATTAAACTTTAATGAACTTGTATGTCTCTTTGGGTTGGACAGCCGTTCAACTTAGATGTAATCGATGCTATTAATGTCTTGCTTTTCTCTTTTGATCCTTTTGTTGCATACTTATATATTGCTTATGTATTGTCTGTTGTTTGGCTTGTGCATAGAGATGCCGTTGTATGTCGTGTATAGGGGTAAGGTTCCCGGAGTCTACGACGACTGGGAGGAGTGTCGGAGACAGGTTCACCGTTTCAGCGGTAACAGTTACAAAGGGTACACCACTAGGGCGGAGGCGGAATCTAGATACGTCCGCTATCTAGCGGGAGAGAGGAGGGAGCGTTGGAGGAACCGGATGAAGACCAGTTTCATCACGATGATGCTCATTGTGATGACCGCAACTCTCTTCTATGTGATGGTAGTTTAGATGATCGATATCGACTTGTAATGTGAAGACAAACTCGCTACTCACGGTCTCGAGACTTGTAATGTTCTATCTTTGTTCGGTCTTTTGAATTCGGAGACTAATATGATGAATTGTATTCGGAGACTAATCTTCTATTATATTCGATGAATCTGCTGTTGCTGTGTGATGTTGTCTAAATTCTGTCCAATAGTATATTTTGTAACCTGTGAAAATATCAGAAAAGAAAGAAAAAATAATTCCTAATATTCATACTAGTGGCGCACCACAAAAGACACTAATGGCGCACTGTGATAATCACACTAATGGCGCATCACCCACTGGTGCGCCATTAGTATGCCAAAGCACATGGGTACATATAGCCCCCCTAGGAGGCATTCTAATGGCGCACTGTGGGCAATACTAATGGCGCACTACATGGTGCGCCATTAGAACACCAGATTCTAATGGCGCACAGGTGGTGCGCCATTAGAAAAAAATTCTAGTGGCGTGATGCTAGTGGCGCACCAGTGGTGCGCCATTAGAAGGCAAAACTGGTGCGCCACTAGCATGCCTTTTCCTAGTAGTGACTAACTGGACGAAATTCATCAAACACAACGGAATTCATCAAAGTTCAGATAGAAAGTAACACAAACCATCCATACGTAACATGCAAATAAGTTTACTATAACAATAATACAAATTTAACGAGATTAACCTAGTGTTCAACAAGTTTTTCATGAATCAATCATGTCGTCCCGCACATACTGTCCCTTGAGATTCATTCGACAATGCATCAATAAGTTGAGCAAGAAGTGTTAGCGATATATTTGGGTTACTTGTATTTGGTAGTTTAGGATTTGTAATCTGTCTCCTACCTTATCTCCAGGAGAGGCTTCTTGCCCTCCAAGTCTTGTACTCAATATATACTCTCCCTCGAGGCTCAATAATACACCCATCAACAATTCCACCAATCTCTCTCTATCTCTTCTAACATGGTATCAGCGTAATCGATCCAAACCCTAGCCGCCGCCGACCGCTTCCGCCTTGAGTGCCGCCCCCGTGACGGTCGGCCTCCATGACCGCCGTTGGGGGCCGCACCGCCCGTACCTAGGGTTCGTCCGCCAGTTGTGTTGACCGGCTGCCCTAAAGAGTCTTTTTCCCAAGCCTTTGCTCCGGATTTTTCTCTCTCCCGCCGGTCACCTTAATCGACGGTTTTCTTTTTGGTTTTCCGATCTAATATTGATCGGTTTGTGTCGCCCTCCGCCGCCGTCGACCCTCGCACTACGCACCGGGGAAAGTTGTTTGTTGGTCCATGTAAATCTAGCACCTGTCCTAGCAATCTCCGACCCAGCGGCAACACGCGCCGACCTCTTCTCCGATCCAGCGGCAACACGCGCCGATGCGGCTTGTCAGGGCCAGCCGCCGTCCGCGCGTCGGCCTGCCCGTCGCTCTGCGCCGTGCGTCACCGCCCTGCTTCGACCGGGACTCCTGCATCGCCCCGACCCGGCGGCCTCGCGCCATGCGGCGGCCCATCACAGCCGCCCCACGTGCGCTGGCCCGTCGATTTACGCCATGCCTGTACAGCCGCCCTGCCGACTGTCGTCGCCGGCTCCATCTCGGACTCCCTCGCCAACCCGCCTCCACCGAGCGGCTTCCTAGACCTCGGGCGCGATCTTATTGACCACCCGCTAGCCGCCGCGATCCGCCTCATGTACGCCGTGCGACCGACCTGGCCCGTCGGTTTCACGCGCCTTCGCAGGCCCGTGAAGACCTTCCCAAGTTCAGCACGCCCCTCTACCGATCAAGAAACGAGCTGCCGCTGCGTCGCCCCGTCAGGTCGCAGTGTCGCTGCCCCATGGTTCTTCCCTCGGCTGCACCGAATTGCGTCACCGTTGCGTCGCCCCTTCGGGCCGTAGTCCCGCGGCCCGTGGTACACCGCCGCCCTGAGGCCACCCGCTCCAGGTCGTCCCCGTAACTGCGCCGACCCTCGCGCCGCCACTGCATCGCCCCGTCGGGCCTTAGCGAGCGTGGCATGCGGTCCACGCCGCCGTCCCGAGACCATTCCCGCGGTTACACCGACCGGGGTTCTGCCACAGCGCCACCCCGAGGTCTTCTCGCCGTCGCCCCGACCTGCCTGCTGCCGCTGCGTCGCCCTCTCAGGCCGTAGCGCCACGGCCCGCATTCCAATCTGCCGTTACCCGTGCATCGTCCTCCCATGGTATCCGCCGCGTTGTCTTCCGCGGCGTGGGGACACCACCGTCCCCGCCAGTCTTCGTCATGCTGTCGGGTTCCTCGCCTACTTCGAGCACCACCGCCGCGCTCCTATCCAAGCCATTGCCGCAGTCAGGCCGCGATCACCGCTCTTCTTCGGTCATCGCCACTACTACCGCCGTAGCCTCCATCGCCGTCTCCCGTCCACCCCCTTCATCTTCGTCCAGAACCAGCCTGTCGCTAGCATCGCCGTCATCTACCCCGACAACTTTATCTACTACGACCACCGTTGGTGACATCGTTCCCGCGCCGATGGATGCCGCAATCGTCGTCAAGTTCTTCTCTGCTGGCCCTCCGACTTCTACGACATGGCGTATAGCTCGTGCAGGTCCCTCATCTATGCATGCCCGGTACTGGCAACACCGGTGCGTGCCTTCGTCCACGGCGTGTCCCTGGGCCTAGCAAGGCTGGAGCGGTGCTTCGTCAACTTCGTCTTCGTCCGTCTACGCATGCCCGATGCTGGCAACACTAACGCGTGCCTGTTGGAAATATGCCCTAGAGGCAATAATAAATTGGTTATTTTTATATTTCCTTGTTCATGATAATCGTTTATTATCCATGCTATAATTGTATTGATAGGAAACTCAGATACATGTGTGGATACAGAGACAACACCATGTCCCTAGTAAGCCTCTAGTTGACTAGCTCGTTAATCAATAGATGGTTATGGTTTCCTGACCATGGACATTGGATGTCATTGATAACGGGATCACATCGTTAGAAGAATGATGTGATGGACAAGACCCAATCCTAAGCCTAGCAAAGAGATCGTAGTTCATATGCTAAAGCTTTTCTAATGTCAAGTATCATTTCCTTAGACCATGAGATTGTGCAACTCCCAGATACCGTAGGAATGCTTTGGGTGTACCAAACGTCACAACGTAACTGGGTGACTATAAAGGTGCACTACAGGTATCTCCGAAAGTGTCTGTTGGGTTGGCACGAATCGAGACTGGGATTTGTCACTCCGTGTAAACGGAGAGGTATCTCTGGGCCCACTCGGTAGGACATCATCATAATGTGCACAATGTGACCAAGGGGTTGATCACGGGATGATGTGTTACGGAACGAGTAAAGAGACTTGCCGGTAACGAGATTGAACAAGGTATCGGGATACCGACGATCGAATCTCGGGCAAGTACA
>LR880970.1:31819829-31830892 GCA_904067115.1 Aegilops sharonensis | reverse complement strand
ATGATGATGTGAACTAGTTTAGTGACACTAGTAAACTCTTGGATGTTGGTCACATGGAGATGTGACCTATGAGTGTTGATCACATAGCGATGTGAACTAGATTATTGACTCTAGTGCAAGTGGGAGACTGTTGGAAATATGCCCTAGAGGCAATAATAAATTGGTTATTATTATATTTCCTTGTTCATGATAATCATTTATTATCCATGCTATAATTGTATTGATAGGAAACTCAGATACATGTGTGGATACATAGACAACACCATGTCCCTAGTAAGCCTCTAGTTGACTAGCTCGTTAATCAATAGATGGTTACGGTTTCCTGACCATGGACATTGGATGTCATTGATAACGGGATCACATCATTAGAAGAATGATGTGATGGACAAGACCCAATCCTAAGCCTAGCATAAAGATCGTAGTTCATATGCTAAAGCTTTTCTAATGTCAAGCATCATTTCCTTAGACCATGAGATTGTGCAACTCCCGGATACCGTAGGAATTCTTTGGGTGTACCAAACGTCACAACGTAACTGGGTGACTATAAAGGTGCACTACAGGTATCTCCGAAAGTGTCTGTTGGGTTGGCACGAATCGAGACTGGGATTTGTCACTCCGTGTAAACGGAGAGGTATCTCTGGGCCCACTCGGTAGGACATCATCATAATGTGCACAATGTGACAAAGGGGTTGATCACGGGATGATTTGTTACGGAACGAGTAAAGAGACTTTCCGGTAACGAGATTGAACAAGGTATCGGGATACCGACGATCGAATCTCGGGCAAGTACAATACCGTTAGACAAAGGGAATTGTATACGGGATCAATTGAGTCCTTGACATCGTGGTTCATCCGATGAGATCATCGTGGAACATGTGGGAGCCAATATGGGTATCCAGATCCCGCTATTGGTTATTGACCGGAGAACGTCTCGGTCATGTCTACATGTCTCCCGAACCCGTAGGGTCTACACACTTAAGGTTCGATGACGCTAGGGTTATAAAGGAAGTTTGTATGTGGTTACCGAATGTTGTTCAGAGTCCCGGATGAGATCCCGGACGTCACGAGGAGTTCCGGAATGGTCCGGAGGTAAAGATTTATATATAAAAAGTTGTTGTTCGGGTTCCAGAAAAAGTTCGGGTTTTTTCGGTATTGTACCGGGAAGCTTCCAGAAGGTTCCGGAGGATTTCGGAGGGGTCCAGAGGTCCGGAAATTGTTCCACACGTCCAATACAGTAGCATGGGCTGTAGGGGGGCGCCCTAGCCTTAATGGGCCAGGGGCACCAGCCCCCCCAAAGGCCCATGCGCATGGGAGGGGAAAACCCTAAAGGGGGAGGCCTCCACTTGACTTGGGAGGCACTCCTCCCCCCTTGGCCGCCCCCCTTGGATGGGATCTAGGGCTGGCCGCACCCCTTGGGGGTGGGAAACCCTAAAGGGGGCGCAGCCCCCTTTTCCCCTATATATACTTGAGGTTTTGGGGCTGCCAACACATGAGAACTTCTCCTCTTGGTGCAGCCCTACCTCTCCTCCTCCTCCTTTCCCGTGGTGCTTGGCGAAGCCCTGCTGGATTGCCACGCTCCTCCACCACCACCACGCCGTTGTGCTGCTGCTGGATGGAGTCTTCCTCAACCTCTCCCTCTCTCCTTGCTGGATCAAGGCGTGGGAGACGTCACCGGGCTGTACGTGTGTTGAACGCGGAGGTGCCGTCCGTTCGGCACTAGGATCTCTGGTGATTTGGATCACGACGAGTACGACTCCTTCAACCCCGTTCTCTTGAACGCTTTCGCTTAGCGATCTACAAGGGTATGTAGATGCACTCTCCTTCCCCTCGTTGCTGGTTTCTCCTTAGATAGATCTTGGTGACACGTAGGAAAATTTTGAATTTCTACTACGTTCCCCAACAGTGCCTTCGTCCACAACATGTCCCCGGGCATGGCAAAACTAGCGCTACGCTTCGTCAACACCGTCTACCTCCTGGCACACCCCTACTTCGACATCACTGCGCCCATGCTAACTCCACGCCCCCTTGCGCCCGCGGCTCCGTGGTGTTTTCCTCGATACCGGCTACCCCGACTCGACATCGACCACGACATTCTTCGCACGGCTACCTCGACCACGACTACACTACCCTACGCTCTCGGCTACCTCGACATCGACAAAAGGGCTATCATCCGCTTGAGCAACTCGTTGGCTTCCTCTACAGTCAACACAACCGTGACGTGACACTGTCCACGACGCTCCCGCTACGACTACGGGGAGATGTCAGCCCGTCGGCTGCTATTCTCTCCAGTCTGGCCGTCCGCGATGCTCCTGTTGTCTGCGACGCTACCGCTACGACTGCGGGGGGATGTTAGAGATACATTTGGGTTACTTGTATTTGGTAGTCTAGGATTTGTAATTCTTCTCCTACCTTATCTCCAGGAGAGGGTTCTTCCCTCCAAGTCTTGTACTCAATATATACTCGCTCTCGAGGTTTAATAATACATCCATCAACAATTCCAGTAATCTCTCTTTGTCCCTTCTAACAAGAAGAAACAAACTTACGATCTCCATGGTTTTCATGTGTAATGGACGCATTACCTCCAGCCGATCAACCGCTATACAAAACTTGACGATGGAGTTTCTGGATGGTGTATCATCGATACACTAACTGTTTGGTTCTACTTAGGGCGCGTCAACTGCAGATTAAAATTTCCTATCCGCAGAACATCCAGGAACATGCTACATAGATGGATCACGGATTGCTACCACGTTGATCATATCTACTATATGATTCACGTTCGACCTTTCGGTCTCAGTGTTCCGAGGCCATATCTGCATATGCTAGGCTCGTCAAGTTTAACCCGAGTATTCTGCACGTGCAAAACGAGCTTGCATCCGTTGTATGTGAAAGTAGAGCTTATCACACCCGATCATCACGTGGTGTCTCGGCACGACGAACTGTAGCAATGGTGCATACTCAGAGAGCACACTTATACCTTGAAATTTAGTGAGCGATTATCTTATAATGCTACCGCCGTACTAAGCAAAATAAGATGCATAAAAGATAAACATCGCATGCAATCAAAATATGTGACATGATATGGCCATCATCATCTTGTGCCTTTGATCTGCATCTTCAAAGCACCGTCATGATCTCCATCATCACCGGCTTGACACCTTGATCTCCATCGTAGCATCGTTGTCCTCTCGCCAACTATTGCTACTACGAATATCGCTACCACTTAGTGATAAAGTAAAGCAATTACATGGCGATTGCATTTCATACAAAAAAGCGATAACCATATGGCTCCTGCCAGTTGCCGATAACTTTGTTACAAAACATGATCATCTCATACAACAATTTATATCTCATCATGTCTTGACCATATCACATCACAACAAGCCCTGCAAAAACAAGTTAGACGTCCTCTACTTTGTCGTTGCACGTTTTACGTGGCTGCTACGGGCTTCTAGCAAGAACCATTCTTACCTACGCATAAAAACTGCAATGATTTTTCGTCAAATGTGTTGTTTTAACCTTCAACAAGGACCAGCTATAGTCAAACTCGATTGAACTAAAGTTGGAGAAACAGACACCCGCCAGCCACCTATGTGCATAGCATGTTGGTAGAACCAGTCTCATGAACACGGTCATGTAAGGTCGGTCCGGGCCGCTTCATCCAACAATACCGCCGAATGAAAGTAAGACATTGGTGGTAAGCAGTATAATGATTATCGCCCACAACTCTTTGTGTTCTGCTCGTGCATATCATCTACGCAAAGACCTGGCTCTGATACCACTGTTGGAGAACGTAGCATGCAATTTTAGAAATTTTCCTACGATCACGCAAGATCTATCTAGGAGATGCATAGCAACGAGAGGGGGAAAGTGTGTCCACGTACCCTTGTAGACCGAAAGCTGAAGCGTTAGTTAACGCGGTTGATGTAGTCGAACGTCTTCATGATCCAACCAATCCAAGTACCGAATGTACGGCACCTCCGTGTTCAGCACACATTCAGCTCGATGACGTCCCTCGAACTCTTGATACAGTAGAGGGTCGAGGGAGAGTTCCGTTAGCACGAGGCGTGGCGACGGTGTTGATGATGTGATCCGCGCAGGGCTGCACCTAAGCACTACAACGCTATGACCGGAGGAGTAAACTATGGAAGGGGGCACCGCACATGGCTAAGAGAAATCTTGGTGTCCTTTGCCCCTTGGCCATGTATATAAAGGAGGAAAGGGAGGAGGCCGGCAGCCTAGAGGGGGCGCACCAAGGGGGAGTCCAACTAGGATTCCCAATCCTAGTTGGTCTCCCTTTCCTATTAAGAAGGGGAAAGAGGGAAGGAGAGGGGAGAGGGAGAGGGAAAGAGGGGGCCGCGCCACTCCCCCTTGTCCAATTCAGACTCCCTTGGGGGGCCGCCACCCTGCGGGCTTGATACGTCCATTTTGCATCATGCTTTTATATCAATATTTATTGCATTATGGGCTGTTATCACACATTATATATCAATACTTATGGCTGTTCTCTCTTATTTTATAAGGTTTACCATGAAGAGGGGGAATGCCGGCAGCTGGAATTCTGGCTGGAAAAGGAGCAAACATTGGAAACCTATTCTGCACTGCTCCAAAAATCCTGAAACTCCACGAAACTTATTTTTGGAATTAATAATTATTATTGAGCGGAAGAAACACCTCAGGGGGCCCACACCCTGGCCAGGAGAGTGGGGGGCGCGCCCCTGTCTCCTGGGCCCCCTGGTGGCCCTCCGGTGTCCATCTTCTGCTATATGAAGGCTTTTACCCTGGAAAAAATCGTGGGCAAGCTTACGGGACGAAACTCCGCCGCCACGAGGCGGAACCTTGGCGGAACCAATCTAGAGCTCCGGCAGAGCTGTTCTACCGGGGAAACTTCCCTCCGGGAGGAGGAAATCATCACCATCCTCATCATCAACGATCCTCTCATTGGGAGGGGGTCAATCTCCATCAACATCTTCACCAGCACCATCTCCTCTCAAAACCCTAGTTCATCTCTTGTATCCAATCTTGTATCAAAACCACAAATTTGTACATGTGGGTTGCTAGTAGTGTTGATTACTCCTTGTAGTTGATGCTAATTGGTTTACTTGGTGGAAGATCATATGTTTAGATCCTTAATGCATATTATTACTCCTCTGATTATGAAAATGAATATGCTTTGTGAGTAGTTATGTTTGTTCCTGAGGACACGGGTGAAGTCTTGCTATTAGTAGTCATGTGAATTTGGTATTCGTTCGATATTTTGATGAGATGTATGTTGTCTTTTCCTCTAGTGGTGTTATGTGAACGTCGACTACATGAAACTTCACCATTATTTGGGCCTAGAGGAAGGCATTGGGAAGTAATAAGTAGATGATGAGTTGCTAGAGTGACAGAAGCTTAAACCCTAGTTTATGTGTTGCTTCGTTAGGGGCTGATTTGGACCCATATGTTTAATGATGTGGTTAGGTTTACCTTAATACTTATTTTGTAGTTGTGGATGCTTGCAATAGGGGTTAATCATAAGTGGGATGCTTGTCCAAGTAATGGCAGTACCCAAGCACCGGTCCACCCACATATCAAATTATCAAAGTACCGAACGCGAATCATATGAGCGTGATGAAAACTAGCTTGATGATAATTCCCATGTGTCCTCGGGAGCTATTTTCTCATTATAAGAAATTGTCCAGGCTTATCCTTTGCTACAAAAAGGATTGGGCCACCTTGCTTCACTTTATTTACTTTCACTGCTTGTTACTCGTTACAATTTATCTTATCACAAAACTATCTATTACCTACAATTTCAGTGCTTGCAGAGAAAACCTTACTGAAAACCGCTTATCATTTCCTTCTGCTCCTCGTTGGGTTCGACACTCTTACTTATCGAAAGGACTACGAGAGATCCCCTACACTTGTGGGTCATCAAGACTCTTTTCTGGCGCCGTTGCCGGGGAGTGTAGCGCTTTTGGTGAGTGGAACTTGGTAAGGCAACATTTATATAGTGTGCTGAAATTTTCTATTACTTGTCACTATGGAAACTAATCCTTTGAGGGGCTTGTTTGGGGTATCTTCACCCCGACCAGAAGAGCAAAGAGTTTCTCCTCAACCTACTGAACTATTTGAAAATATTTACTTTGAGATTCCTTCGGGTATGATAGAAAAATTGCTAGCTAATCCATTTGCAGGAGATGGAACATTGCATCCCGATTTACACCTTATCTTTGTGGATGAAGTTTCTGGATTATTTAAGCTTGCAGGTATAACCGATGATGTTGTCAAAAGGAATGTCTTCCCTTTATCTTTGAAGGGAGATGCATTGACATGGTATAGGCTATGTGATGATACGAGATCTTGGAATTATAAGCGATTGAAGTTGGAATTTCACCAGAAGTTCTACCCTATGCATCTTGTTCATTGTGATCGTAATTACATATATAATTTATGGCCTCGCGAAGGAGAAACATCGCTCAAGCTTGGGGGAGTGTCGGTGTCAAAACCGGCGGATCTCGGGTAGGGGGTCCCAAACTGTGCGTCTAGGCGGATGGTAACAAGAGACAAGGGGCACGATGTTTTTACCCAGGTTCGGGCCCTCTCGATGGAGGTAATACCCTACTCCTGCTTGATTAATATTGATGATATGGGTAGTAGAAGAGTAGATCTACCACGAGATCAAGGAGGCTAATTAAACCCTAGAAGCTAGCCTATGGTATGATTGTTGTTCGTCCTACGGACTAAAACCCTCCGGTTTATATAGACACCGGATAGGTTAGGGTTACACAGAGTCGGTTAGAATGGTAGGAGATCTACATATCCGTATTGCCAAGCTTGCCTTCCACGCCAAGGAAAGTCCCATCCGGACACGGGACGAAGTCTTCAATCTTGTATCTTCATAGTCTTGGAGTCCGGCCGTGATGATACTTCGGCTATCCGGACACCCCCTAGTCAAGGACTCCCTCAGTAGCCCCTGAACCAGGCATCAATGACGACGAGTCCGGCGCGCATATTGTCTTCGGCATTGGAAGGAGGGTTCCTCCTCCGAATACCTCATAGAAGGTTTTGAACACAAGGATAGTGTCCGGCTCTGCAAAACAAGTTCCACATACCACCGTAGAGAGAATAAATTTTGCACAGATCTGCTGACGTATTCCGCGGCGTGACATAACACCACGGCCAAGCCTTCACATGAATCATTTTTTACTGTTCCACCTCAGCGCGTTTAGCGAGGCGAGTTCCTTGGCACGTCTTATCAAAGCATAGATCGTGCCCCCTTATTCCGGGATTCTCATCAATACGGACGTGGGTAACCCATCCGCGCCATTGATTACGGCGCTTGGGAGATAAGCGAGTTTTACCAGGCTGGTGGGGGACGCATAGCTTCGCCCGTCCATATAAGGGGATAAGGATCCACCTTTTCACCTACGCCTTCTTCCTCCTTTGCTCATCCATTTTCGCGCACTCGAGCTCCAGCGCCCAAGTCCGCACATCCCACCTCAACCTTCTCCAACTATGTCCGGAGCGGGAGGCAGGTGGATGGCCTCCTCCGTCACGGAGGGGCATATCACAAAGCTGCGGGAGGCCGGATACTTGTCCAGCAACATCGCGCACCGGCTGCCCGACGCGGGGCAGCTCATTCCAACCCCCAGGCCCCATGAGAGGGTGGTGTTTCTCCCCCACTTCCTCCGCGGACTAGGTTTTCCACTTCACCCATTTGTCCGGGGGCTCATGTTCTACTACGGCCTGGACTTCCACGATCTGGCCCCAAATTTCATCCTCAACATCTCGGCGTTCATCGTCGTGTGCGAGGCCTTCCTCTGCATCCAGCCCCACTTCGGCTTATGGCTGAATATCTTCAATGTTAGGCCGAAGGTAGTGGGCAACCGTCAAGCGGAGTGCGGAGGCGCCATGGTTGGCAAGATGGCCAAAGTCCTATGGCTCGAGGGCTCCTTCGTGGAGACAATAAAGGGGTGGCAATCGGGGTGGTTCTACATCACCGAGCCGCGCGACTCCAAATGGGTGGCGGCCCCCGAATTCAGATCTGGCTTCCCCACACGTCTCTCGTCATGGAAAGATACGGGCCTGACATGGGGGAATTCGAACGAGCTATCCGGACTCCAAACATGCGTCCGAAACCTGGTGGACAAGAATCTCAGGCTTGTTAATCCAGGTGATGCTCATCCGCCGGATTCTCCCATGCCAACAACGGGCCTTCAAATTGTGGGAGTTCGATCCGGCACAACACCCAACTCTGAAAAGGCTCTTCGACACTACGTACGAAGATGCATGGAAGGTGCTGTTCAAGGGCGCCGAGGCTCCCACATCCGCTACCGAAGATGCATGGAAGGATTCAGCTCGCAGCGTCAAGCCAGCGAGGTGAGTTATTTTACCCTTTATGGGACTCTTTTTTCATAGTTTGACTCTATGCGGGATATAAAACTCCCTAACCTTTAACAGGACTGGATGAAGACGTCCGGACAGGTTAACTGTCCGGCTCCCTTGCCAGAAGACCCAGCAGACGCCCAATTGACGGGGCTGCTGGCTCCGGTACCTCATGTGGTGCCGGAGAAGAAGGCCAAGAAGGAGGCAACGGGAACTCGAAGGAGCTCCCGACGCCTGGTGCTGTCAGATTCTGAAGCAGAATCTTCTCCTGAGTACGAGGAGGAGGAAAAAGAAGCCTCTCCCCCAGCGGGGGAGGAGAGGAAAAGGAAGGCCGCCCCAACTGGGGAGGCCGGAGGGTCCAAGAAGGGAAGAACCCTTCCTCCGGACTTCTCCACCAATGTCGACAACGACCAGGAGGAGTGGCCAACAAGGGCCAAGCCCCTGGCGAGATCGTAAGTGTCCGTATACCCATGGCTTTTTCATTGCATAGTGTTCTCTAATGCCGAACAATTATGTAGCCCGCCCAAGGGCGAGTTCGCCGCTTCGTCGAGCGGGTCCCTGGGTTCGTCGGAAATGGAGAGTACTTCACTTCCGGCCGCCTCCTCGCCTCACGCTGCGGACGACGCCGAGGTGGGGCCCCAAGGGGGGCCTGGTCAAGAGGAGGTGGCGCAGGAGGCGCCGCAAGGCGACCTCCCGGACTCCAGGCGCGTGGGGGTGAGACCCCCAGGGGCTCTAAGCCCGACCCTTGTCCGGACTCCATAACGGAACCTTCAGCGGCTCCGAAGTCCGGCAAGCGGCCCCTTCGTAAGAAGGGTAAGACGCCGGTGTCCTCCGTCCAACCGGAGGCACCAGATAACTTACTGGAGGCGCTTAACAGTGCCTCCATCGAGGAGGAGCACCGCACTGTTATGAGTGCGGTGATCCGGACAGTTCAGTCCGCCAAGAGCGGGCTGACCGAAGCCTGTACCAGCCTTCTAACAGGCTTTGAGGTAATTTTAGAATATGTAAAAATATTACCGCATAGACAGTAGCCCCTGATGCTTAGTTCGGTGTTTAGAAAGGAAAGCCGGACTAAGGATCTAAAAAGATATACGCAGGAGTCTAACATAAGTGTGTCAATATGGGAATGCAGGCTGCGCTGCTGACCTCTGCCGCACTGACTGCGGAGGTCAATGCATTGAAGCAGAGCCTCGAGCGGTCCGAGAACAAGCTCGGCCTTGACAAAACCAGCTCGAGGACAAGGAAGGTAAGTAATACCTTATGAAAGAAAATACCTTATAGAAAGGTTTTGGCTGCAAAAAATAACAGGAATAACATGGGTACCGCAGGGGCCACGAACGAGGTGGCGACCCTGAAGGAAGCGGTGTCCGTGGCCGAAAGCAAAGCGGCCGCGGAGCGCACCGAGCGAGAGAAGGGGGAGGCGCAGCTGGCGGAGGTGCGGCAAGAGCTCCAGGCTCTCGTGAAAAAACACGAGGGTTTGGAGCGTGACTCGAAGACCCGAGAGTCCGAGCTTGCCTCGGCTCTTGAGAGTGCCAAAGCTGCTAAGGCCGAGGCCCAAAAAGCCCTCCAAGAAATTGAATCATTAAAGAAGATAGCGGCGGGTAAGGCATTCTTTATGCAAAGCAAGCATGTGAAAGTGAATTACCTATTACTTACCCGGATTCGGAGCTCTCCAGGAGCATTCGAAGATCTGCCCCGTAGTGTGTCTGATGCTGCCGCATTCTACCGCGCCAAGGAGGGGAGCTCGACGGAGAAGGTGTTCTGGTCTCATTATGCTGAGGCCGGACATCCGGTGCCCCTAAGCGACCAGCTGAAGTAGCTGGTCGAGCTCCACAAGGTTGCCGAACAGGCCATGAGGGGCCTCATAGTTCGGCTGTGGCCATTGGAAGCCATGCCTGGGAGCTACTTTGGGCTAGTGCGGCGGCTGGTGGATGCCTGTCCAGGGGTTGAATTCATCAAGTGCTCTGTCTGCATTGAAGGTGCCCGTCGGGCCCTTGCCCGTGCTAAAGTGCACTGGGGCAAGCTGGATGCGGAGAAGCTTGTGACGGACGGGCCACCGAAGGGCAAGGAGCATCGCACGCCCGAAATGTACTATGAGGGCCTCCTAAAGGGTGCCCGCCGAATAGCGGATGAGTGCTCCAAAGATGTAATTTTTTAATAGACTCGCATTTGTTATCTTGTACGCTGAAAACTTGTTCATATGCGCTAAGCAACGCTTGTTAATTTAAAATATTACCTTCTGTGTGGCCGTTTATCAAATTTGAGAGATGGCAAGTCGTTGGCTTCAGCCCCCATGCCACGAGTGCTGGGGTGTTCGGGATAAACTTGAGCACTCTTGTTCCCATTCTTGGGTCCATCTAGGGAGGCACTCAACGCAACGAAAAAGGCAACCGGACTTATAATGCTTGAACACTCTCACTTAGCCATAGAATTCTATAATTTTAAATTTCGGTGAAGCCCCTAGTTTTCGGAAGACCGAGTTCGGGGCGCTATCCACGCCTTGGCCGGACAATTCCGGTTCCTCGCTCTAAGCGGCATAAGTCTTTAGGGACCCGAAAAAACCTCTCGAACAGCGACCGGCTCTCGCCCTATCATGACGGTCAGTTTTAGCTTTCTCCACTGAGGTGCTCAACCCAGCTCAACCGGGGCACAATCGCAGTGGTTCTCCTAGTGCTACCTTAGCCGATATAACG
>LR880970.1:31786375-31804238 GCA_904067115.1 Aegilops sharonensis | reverse complement strand
CTGGATGCTCATATTGGCTCCTACATATTCTACGAAGATCTTTATCGGTCAAACCGCACGACAACATACGTTGTTCCCTTTGTCATCGGTATGTTACTTGCCCGAGATTCGATCGTCGGTATCATCATACCTAGTTAAATCTCATACCGGCAAGTCTCTTTACTCATTCCGTAATGCTTCATCCCGCAACTAACTCATTAGTCAAATTGCTTGCAAGGCTTATAGTGATGAGCATTACCGAGAGGGCCCAGAGATACCTCTCTGATACATGGAGTGACAAATCCTAATCTTGATCTATGCCACCCCAACAAACACATTCGGAGACACCTGTAGAGCATCTTTAGAATCACCTAGTTATATTGTGACGTTTGATAGCACACAAGGTGTTCCTCCGGTATTCGGGAGTTGCATAATCTCATAGTCAGAGGAACATGTATAAGTCATGAAGAAAGAAGTAGCAATAAAACATAACGATCATAATGCTAAGCTAACGGATGGGTCTTGTCCATCACATCATTCTCTAATGATGTGATCTCGTTCATCAAATGACAACACATGTCTATGGTTAGGAAACATAACCATCTTTGATTAATGAGCTAGTCAAGTAGAGGCATACTAGGGACACTATGTTTTGTCTATGTATTCACACATGACTAAGTTTCCGGTTAATACAATTCTAGCATGAACAATAAACATTTATCATGATATAAGGAAATATAAATAACAACTTTATTATTGCCTCTAGGGCATATTTCCTTCAGCCGCGGCTTCTACCTGGCCTACTGGAGGGTATAACACGCTTATCTCGCTCCTGTCTATTTTCGTATTAGCAGTACTAGTAGTATGTGTAGATTTGTCTACTGTTTTCTAAGTACGTGCATGTTTAGATCAGAGTCAATATGTCGTCAATTCAGTCAATTCCATGCTAGTGATTTATCTATGGATTAAATTAGTCTCAGCAATCCAAAAACCTATTATGTGTAGGAATTTTTCGGCAAGTGGCTTTGCCGCTGCACTGAAACCGGATAAGTTTACCTGTACGTACTTTAAGCGTTGGCAGACTAAGACCACTTTATGGCTCATGGCTATTAACGTTTTCTAGGTCGGATATGAACGTGTTCTGGGTCACCGCCTTACCGATGTCTCCATGGGAACTGTTGGGGATATACCACTGGGTGTAAACCGGCCAAGACAGGCCGGGTTAACTTCATCAGTAGTTGAGTATGGTAAAGCCCAAGTAGGCAGATGAGGGCTTAAGGCCCATAGCCGGTTTAAGGCCTGTAGCCGTAAACCGGCGTCAGTATGTAACTTGTATTGTAAGTTAGGAATAGCAGAGATCGAGCTGGATACATATATGAACCGGCGTCGGGACTCTGTGAACCGACGGGCGCCACCCATGTATATAAGGGAACGACCCGGAGGCGGTTCAAGGACAACAAACAACAACTCGAGACTTAGGCGAAGCTTGTTTGCTCCCTAGTCATCGAACCCCCATCAATTCCATCACAACTAGACGTAGGCTTTTACCTTCATCGAAGGGGCCGCACTAGTATAAACTCTCTTGCGTCCTTGTGTCCGCTTTAACCCCTTCAAGTTAACCCGTAGCGATGGCTCCACGACTAAGTCCTTTCATGAGTACATATGCCGTGACAAAACCACGACAGTTGGCGCCCACCATGGGGCTATCGCACGATTGTTTCAAGTTCTTGGAGGGCAACTTCGAAGGACTCAAGGGTTACGTTGTGGGCCGGATGACCAAGAGTCGTCGCGGCAAGCTCTACATCGACGATGCAGGCTGGGGCCCTGAGGCCGGCTCGATTCAGTATGGGTATCGGGTCCCCTTTGGTGGCATACACGTCTTCATCGGCAAGATCGGTGAACCGGGCCCTGAGCCGGACATCTGCACCGACCTCATCGAAACGGCTCAGCGTGCGAGATTTGCCCAGGTTAAACCGGCCGTGAAGCGTGGCTTCGTGGGAGTCATCCACGGAGGAGAATATGAGGGTGGATCGGAATCTGGTAGCGAAACCGTCGTTTATTCCGGCGACGAGTCCTCAACCGGAGAAACCGAATCATTGTATCAGTTACAAGACGACCGGATTGGGGGCTGTTCCGATGGTGACATTATTCCGGACCCCTCTGATCTGCCCAACCGGGTTGGGATATTCATGGCAGGACACAGGCGGCAATCCACTCTTCGACCGCAGCAGCAATGTTCTCCGGGTCAACAGCGGCGGCGGCGGCCGGGGCAGGAGGCCCTGTGCACCCGTCGGCTCAAGTTTTATCTAATTTGTTTAATGCGTTGGTTGTGCTTATGGCGGAGGGTAACCCGGCGGATCAGGACGCCCACAACGCGGAAATTGCAAAGGTGTGGGAACAGATCACTCAGGCCAAGGCTGACCTAGCAGCCGAGAACGACAGGATGGCCGCAAAATGGACCAGAATGTGTCGCATGAAGCCCTTAAAAGGAAGCATCGGTCTCGCCTGCCTACGGTTTTCGACGCCAGAAACCTCTTTAACACCCCAGGGGCAGGAACTAGTAACCCGCCAGTGATAAACCGGGCGGAGGCGCCCGGGCCGGGTGCGCCGGTTCAGCCTCGCCTAATGATGCCGCCTCGATAGAGCAATGTCATGCCTCAGCCTGTCCAGACACTTCCAGGTCATTATTCTAATCCAATGGACAATCTTATCGCCGCCGCTTCACGGCTGGAGGCCATCCCAATTGAAGGTGATTCTCTGCAAGCAGTGGAGACGTGCCGGGTTAAGGAACTTCTTCGAACAGCCTTGGTTCAGCAGGAAGCATATTCATACAGTCATGACCAAATTCATTCCACTCCCCGTCCGAGCCGGAGTTACAACAGGCAGATGGATGAACCGGCTGTATCCAGTAATGCACGGAACCGTGAAGCGCCCCGTGGCAATAACCTGGCGGGTGATGCTCAGGAAGTGGTGGACCGGGCCCGAGCACGCAGGGATGCCGAGTTAGCGGCGCAACATGAGGCTCGCCAGCTTATGCCGATTCGTCCAACCACCTCGATCGAGCCAGGAGTTACTTCTAGTTCTTTGGGAGTGCCTTGTCTTGTCCCCGCTTTACGCAATGTGCGCCTGCCCAAGGATTTCAAGGTCCCGCGCATGGTGCCAAATTAAACTGCCGATTTGTCTCCAGAAACATGGGTGGAGAGCTATGAGATGGCCATGGAGATGCTTGACGTAGATGAAGCGGCGTGTGCAAAGTATTTCACCATGATGCTTGAAGGGACAGCCTGTATTTGGTTAAAGAGCATACCGGCCAATTCTATCAGTTCATGGGCCCAGTTGCGAGCCCGGTTTATGCAGAATTTCAAGGATACATGTAAGCAGCCCATGTCGATTGTGGACTTAGCGGCCTGTGTCCAGGAGGAAGGAGAGTCAACAACCCGGTGGGTGCGCCGAGTTTCGGAAATTTTGCACTCATCAGACCGTATCAATGCCGACTCCGCGGTTATAACCTTGGAAAGCAAATGCCGGTTTAAGCCTCTGAAGTTGAAATTGGGACGGATGAAGCGCCATTGTAATGATATGGGGACCCTGATGACTACGTTAGTGAAATATTTTGATTCTGATAGTACCAAGGATCCCGAGTCTGATGATGACAAGACAGGGAAGGGAAAGAAGAGCAGCAACTCCAAAGGGCAGCAACACAACACGGTAGGTCATGGTAACGGAGGCAAGCGTAAAGCGGATGGCAGCATGGACTTTGTGGCTAATACTAGCGCGCAGGACAAGGGCCAGTGACGGAAGGGCAAACCGCCGAATTGCGGTGGAGCTCCAAATCCCAACCCGGACCGCCTGACCTATCTATTAAACCAGCCTGGGGTAAACCGCCGAATTGTGGTACCTGGTAAGTCAGCATATCCTGTTGGAAAGATAGCTCTGGAAGTGGCCTTTGGAGATGATCATGATTCCAGGTCAGAGACATTGACTTTTGAGGTGGTGAAGATCCGGAGCCCATATCATGCCTTATTTGGGCGGCCGGCTTATGCCAAATTTATGGCACGGCCCTGTTATGTTTATTTGCAGCTCAAGATGCCGGGTCGCAAGGGGACCATAACCGTTCATGGAAGTCGCGACATTGCTTTGGAGTGTGAAGAAGGTGATGCGGCCTATGCAGAGTCGGTTTGTGCCACGGAAGAGTTAAAGTATTACAAGGATAATGTTGATCCGGCGGACATGACTCCGTTGAAGAAGCCAACCACAGAGCAGGATCCGGCCTTAAAGTTCAAATCGGCAGCTGAGACTAAGCTTGTTGACTTCGTACCCGATGATTCGTCGAAGTAGTTTAGTATCAGCACCAACTTGGATCCGAAATAGGAAAGCGCGCTCATCGAGTTCATCCGTGAGAATCGGGACATTTTTGCATGGAAGCCTTTTGACATGCCAGGTGTACCGAGGGAACTCGCTGAGCACACTCTTAATGTTGATCCTAAGTACAAACCGGTGAAGCAGTTTCTCCGCCGGTTCAACAAAGAAAGGCACAAAGCTATTGGAGAAGAGGTGGCCAGGCTCATAGTGGCTGGCTTTATTGTTGAAGTTTTTCATCCTGAATGGCTGGCTAATCCGGTGTTGGTCCTTAAGAAAAACGGCACCTGGCGCATGTGTGTGGATTACACAGATCTTAACAAGGCTTGTCCAGCAGATCCTTTGGCCCTCCCCCGCATCGATCAGATTATTGATGCTAATGCGGGTTGTGAGCGTTTGAGTTTTCTAGATGCATATTTTGGTTATCATCAGATCAAGATGGCAGTTAAGGACCAGGAGAAGACGGCGTTCATAACTCTCTTTGGAGCCTTCTGCTATGTATCTATTCCCTTTGGGCTCAAGAGTGCCCAGGCAACTTATCAAAGGTGTGTACAGAATTGCCTTCATAAGCAGATCGGTCGTAATGTACATGCCTATGTGGATGATATTGTGGTTAAGTCAAGGGAGAAGGAGACTCTGGTTGATGATTTGAAGGAAACCTTTGATAACCTACGGACATACAAGATGATGCTCAACCCGGCCAAGTGTGTTTTTGGTGTACCGGCAGGCAAGTTATTGGGTTTTCTGGCGTCCAATAGGGGAATTGAGGCTAATCCGGAAAAGATCTCCGCTATCACATCCCTGGCTAAACCGAAATGTATCAATGATGTCCAGCGCTTGGCAGGCCGGATTGCCGCGTTGAGCTGGTTTATAAGCCGCCTCGATGAGAAGGCGATCCCTTTGTATCAGATGCTGAAGAAAACAGATCACTTTGTCTGGAGTCCGGCCGCTGATAAAGCATTGGAGGACTTAAAGCGGCAGCTAGCTAATCCGCCTGTTCTTGCTGCTCCGATTGACAAAGAACCATTGCTACTATATGTGGCAGCTAATGCTCGTGCAGTCAGCGTATCTATTGTGGTAGAGCGCAAAGAGGCGGGCAAGGAATATCCGGTTCAGCGTCCGGTTTACTATATCAACGAGGTGCTTATTGAGTCCAAGCAAAGATACCCGCATTGGCAGAAGCTGGTGTATGGAGTTTTCATGGCAACCGGAAGCTTCAGCAATACTTCCAGGGACATCCCATCACAGTGGTCAGCTCTGCTCCTTTGGGAGATATAATTCAGAACAGGGAGGCAACTGGCCGGATTGCCAAGTGGGCTATAGAGCTTGGGCCGCACGGTTTGAAATACGTGCCTCGGATGGCGATCAAATCTCAAGCACTTGTGGATTTCATCAATGATTGGACGGAACTACAAGCACCTGAAGAAAAGACGGATCACACCTATTGGACTATTCATTTTGATGGGTCCAGGCAATTGGAGGGCTCGGGGGCTGGAGTCGTATTAACTTCCCCACGAGGTGATAAGTTATGTTACGTTCTCCACTTAATGTTCCCTTGTACTAACAACGCAGCTGAGTACGAAGCTTTACTCCATGGTCTCCGGATAGCTAAGGAGATGAATCTCAGCCGAGTTAAGTGCTTCGGTGACTCAGACCTGGTGGCCCAACAAGTGTCTGGTACTTGGGATTCTAAGGACCCGCTCATGGCAGCATACCGTCGTGAGGTGGATATTATTGCAGGTCACTTCAAAGGATATCAGGTGGATCACGTGGACAGACGGAAGAACGAAGCGGCGCACGCTTTAAGCCGGCTGGGCTCTCAGCGTAAACCGGTCCCACCTAATGTCTTCTTGGATGTCCTGCATAACCTGTCGGTCAAGCTCCCTGTCGAAGAGGATTTGGATATTCCTGATCTGGAGGCTCAACTGGTGGCAGCTCTCCATGTCATTCCGGAATGGTCGGTTCCTTATCTTGCGTACATGAACCGGGGCGAGTTACCAGAGGATGAGACACTGGCCACGCAAATAATCCGGCGATTCAAGTCCATGACTATTGTCAATGGCGAGTTGCATCATTGCAGTGTGTCAGGAGCGTTTCAACATTGTGTGTCGCCGGAGGAAGGCTGTGAGATATTGCACGAAATCCACGAAGGAGATTGTGGTCACCACGCCGGTTCAAAATCTCTAGTGGCTAAGGCGTTTAGTCACGGTTTCTATTGGTTGACTACTCCTGCTGATGCGGAGGACCTGGTTAGGCGATGTGATGGCTGTCAGAAGTTTCCAAGACGCGCTCATGTGCCGGGTCAAGAATTGAGGATGATTCCAGTTACTTGGCCATTTGCAACTTGGGGACTGGATATGGTTGGGCCTTTCAAACGGTCCAAGGAAAAAAAGACCCACCTTTTGGTGGCGGTTGACAAGTTTACAAAGTGGGTGGAGGCGGAGCCCGTCAGCAAGTGTGATGCAGCCACGGTGGTTCAATTCATTAAAAAGGTAATTTTACGGTTTGGTTTTCCACACAACATCATTACTGATAATGGTACCAATCTGTCTAAGGGTGCTATGAAGGAGTTCTGTGAACGTGAGCACATCCGGCTTGATGTTTCATCAGTGGCTCACCCACAGTCCAATGGCCAAGCAGAGAGGGCTAACCAAGAGATCTTACGAGGTATCAAACCCCAGCTTATGGTTCCTTTGCAGCGGACGCCGGGTTGTTGGGTTGAGGAGTTACCATCTGTATTATGGAGCATCAATACTACGCCCAACAGATCGACAGGATACACACCGTTCTTCATGGTCTACGGAGCGGAGGAGGTTCTCCCAGTGATATCCGTCATGATTTGCCTCGTGTAGCAGCTTATGTTGAAGCGGACAACGAGGTAGCACGGCAAGACGCTTTGGACTTGTTGGATGAGGGCGTGACATCGCAGCTGCCCGTTCGGTGATTTACCAGCAGGATCTTCGTCGCTATCACAGTCGCCGATTTAGAACCAGAACCTTTCAAGAAGGAGATTTGGTGCTCCAGCTCATCCAAGACCAGACTGATATGCACAAGCTATCCCCACCTTGGGAGGGACCTTTCGTGGTCAGCAAGAATCTACACAACGGGTCATACTATCTGATCGATATTCGAGAGCATAAAGACTCACGTACATCAGAGGAGGAGACCAACAGGCCGTGGAACATAGCTCATCTTTGGCCCTACTATACTTGAGCCATAGGCTCTACTTATGTACATATTATATGATCAATACAATAAACCGAAGCCCTAGCTAAAGCGGGGTCTTTGTTATTTTTACATCATGTGTGGTTACACGGAGTTTTTATCTTAGAGCGGCCTCCGGTTTACCCCTTGAGTTAGCTTTTTAACACGCTTTATATCATATCACTTGGGGGCTTGGTCGTGTCCGATCCAATGCAACACCTTTTGATAGGCGAAAGCCACGAAATCACTTGGGGACTTGGTCACGTCTGAACCAGTCACGCCTCTTGATCGGCCTAAGGCCACATAATTACTTGGGGGCTTTGGTCGAACCCGAACCATCGCTACACCTCATGATCGGCGTAATGCCACTGCATCATTTGGGGACCTGGCTGACTTGAACCATAGCTACGCCTATCGGGGGCTTGGTCGTGTCCGACCATGGTAATGCCGCTTGATCGGCTCAAACAACCTGTTTTCGCAAATGATTTTATCTTTGTCTTTGCTTGAAATTTGTTTCTCTTTTTGCATATTTCTCTTGTTGTGTTTTTAAACCGACAATTATTAAACCGGTTCGACTGTCAGTTGACGAAACACGGTTTATTCTTCATCCGAAGACGCTTTGCCCGGTTTGGTTTTTAATAACATCCTATTATGGAGTAACACCGATGTTCATCGTAACCCGGAACGGTTTACCTGGTAAACCGGCCTCATATTCACTGGAGCTGTTTTTTTCCTCCAGCAGAGTGGGTTTCCTAAAACTCCATTTCAAGTTTGGCACAGCCAACTTCATGCCCTACGATGGCAGGTATCATATATTCCCATATTTTATCATATGTTTAAATCTAAGGTATTATCTTTGATTTCATATACATAGATATGATGACCCGCCTGGTGACACAACCACAATGGCGTTTTAAGATTTTTGCTGCAGACAACAGTTTAAGATTGATGATTCAACAAAAGCATAAGTTGCAATAAGTATGCACGAAGGCATATCAACACCAAGTGTGGCAACAAGTCTATTACAAGGCAACACGGTGCCCAGATAAGATAATTGTTTTTCTGCATAACATAAGGAAGCAGTAATTTAAACCGGCTTCCGATTCATGCTTGGTCGCCAGCTTGGCCTGATGGTTGCGGGTCATCCTGCGCCGCTTCAACTTCTGATTCCCTACCCAGCGGCTAGAAATCAACAGTTGTCCAGTCGATTCTCATTAATGCTTGGAATACAGCTTCATCATTGATCAACAATGATGGTTCAATATCAGGAGCGTAAGTATGCTTACGGATTGGAGGTATAAGGTTCTCTGCTTCAGGAATCGGTGCAGCCACTCATTTATTTTCGCCATCATATTGGGCTTGATAGTGAGACAGATTTGCCTCTTCAGCCAATTGACAAGCCAAAGGGCGCACTTCCCGGTTTATAGCTCGGAGATCCTCTTCGCTGAATTCTGTCCCGTCTTCCTTCAAGCTTGGGAAGCCCTGGGCCGCTTCAACAGGATCAAAATCCGGCACCCATGCTTTGGCCCGGATTAAGGCGTTTATGGCACCGATTCTAGCAGCAGATTTCTTTAACTCTTCCACCCGAGCAGGAAGCATTGACAACCTTTTTATGGTGTCCTGGATCAAGGTCGGTGCCGGGTTGTTGTGAGAAGCATTGTTGATGATCCGTTGCGAACCAGTATAACTTGTTCTATCAATGTATAAGCGGCTTTCAATTTCTTCCGCACATCTGATCCCAAGTGGCCAATACATGTCCCTGTATCATTCAAAGGGTTAATAAACCGGCAATTACATGAGAAGGCCTCGTTACGTCAAAAATCAAGAAGGCTTACCAAAAACAGCAGCGGTCATGGCATTCACTTGCCGCTTTACACTGGTGTGCAGCCTTAGCATTCTCTGCCCGTTGAGTTAAAGCGGTTTTTTCAGTGGCCCAATCCGCCCGCTCCTTGTTGAAACCTTCCTTAAGATTTTCCATGACGCTTAAAGCGCTGGTTAATTCATTCTTTGCTTTGGAGGTTTCAGCTTGCTGGGATTTCAGGTTTTCTTGAAGATCAGTGATTTGATTTTCTTTCTTGCTCAGATCAGCCTACATACAGATAATCATTTGATAAAGATTAAGGTGCAGAGTTGAAGTACCAACCCCATAACAAGTTATGCCCTTGGTACTTGGGGGATAATGCATATTTGCTTTGCATCCTACAATTTCTATGTAAAGTCCCAAGCTCAATACAAGTATTCAACTTGGCACTTGGGGGCTAATGCCTATTTGCTCTGTCCTTGAGTAATACTGGAATTCTTATGGTATAAAAGTCCCGGTTTAACTACATTAAGTTGAACCGACCCTTGGGGGCTAGTTTCCAAAAAGTACAGCTGTGTTCAGGATTATATTGGGAAGTCCCGGTTTAAGTTGATATCTTAAAACCGTCACTTGGGGGCTATTAGAGTTGACAGATTGAAATGTACAGGCAGAGAGTCATATGGAATTTACCTCATATTTGTCCTTCATCATATTTACCAGACCGGCTTCATAATCACGACTGGTATATAGCCGATTCAGATAACCGGAATGAAGATCTTGGGGATTCAGAGCGGCATAAGTAGCCAAATCGGCATTCCATTTGCCTTTACCAAACACAATAAATTCATCTTTTGCAGTGTGCTTGGACAAGGCGACAGGATTTCCTGGGTCGGAATGACCAAAGCCAGTAATAACAACATCATCATCCTTGGTTTCGCCGGTTTGCACTAGAGTCGCCGGTTTATCAGTATGCATTGATGGGCTCGCTGTTTTGTCAGTCTGAACAAGACTCGTGGGTTGATTTAAAGGGCCTGTGGCGTCAACATGTGCCTCTTCAACAGTAACGTCATGATCTTGCAATGGTGGGTCGTTCAGCATATCATCGTGGATGTGTTCTTCGGGATTTGGTATTTTGGTCGGTTCAGGAGTGTCGTTTTCTTCTGCCGCTTTGTCCAGACGAGCTTTCTTGCTTGGCCTAGGCTTGGCCCTGAAAGGAAAAAGACGGATCAGTCCAGTAAACATTCAAAGTGATATATCAAACAACATTATCTGGAATATGGCTCACCCAAGCACTGTCTTGAGTGGTGGGAGCTGGGTGGCCGACGACTTGCCGGAGGAAGAATGAGAAGTCACCTGATAATCGGAGTCAGATGGATTAAGAGGTTGACGAACACAACCCGCTTTAGGATAAGCATTGACGAAACAGTTAGAGACCTCTAAACGGCGTCTCCGAACCGGACTGTTCGGTAAACCGGCGGAGGTAACTACCTGGCCGCTGTGCCTGGTTGTGCGACGAGCTTCGTGCTGTTGTGTCTTCATAAGAAAGTTTCGGTCCAAATAAGCAAGAGGATGAGAAAAATTAACTTTCTGGTTTGCCCGACGGATTTTTACTGAAGGTAAACGGTTTGAATCGGAAGAAAGAGTGATTACCTCTACAACATCAGCGTGACTGACTTCAGCATCATCCTGGAAATAATCATTATCAATAAGGCGTGTGAAAAATAAACCAAGTGAGTCAAGCTCTACCTCAAGGTCCGGGTTACCCACATCATCGTCAGCTGGTGGATCGGAGGAGGCAGTGGTTCTGTTTCTATGGGCCGGTTTCTTCACGACTCTAGTCTTGGGCCGGGTTATTTTTTCCGGTTTCTCTTGTGGAGGCTTCTTGCTCCAAAATGGATCATCACCCTGTTTGAAAGATGTTAATATCAATAAAGAGTACTTAAACATAGACAGATTTCATGAAAGCATAAGATATGAGTCTTACGGCTGGCGGTTTGTTAATGGCAGAAAAGGGACGCAGGCCGGTTTGAGCGCAAGCGGCTTCCGGTTCATTTAACATCCTCTTAACAGCCTCAGTAACTTCGTCGTCTGTCAGCTGGATCTCAATATGCCGTATAGGGTCTTTTACATCTTCTGTATATTTGCACATCAAACCAGAGCGCAGGCTTAAGGGTAGTATACTCCAAGATATCCAGCAGCGAGCAAGGTCAACTCCTGTCAACCCGTTAGCCATGAAGGCCCGGAGCTTGGATAGTTGAGGGGCATAGTTGCTTCTCTCCTTAGCAGTTAGTCTTTGAGGGAAAGGATGTGTGTTGCTTAGCCGTTCCGGACGGTAACCCGGCAAAGGATTTTCTCCATCAGGAGAGGTATCTTTGCAGTAAAACCATGTTGAATTCCACTCTTTGGGATGGCTGTGCAATTTGGCATGAGGGTAAGTGACCTCTTTCGTCTTTTGAATCGCCATACCACCTAACTCGGTGTTGGGACCGTCAGTAAATTCGGTGCGGCGGTTTATATGGAAGTAATCTCTGAATAATTCAACTGTGGGCTCCTCTTGAAAGAACACCTCACAGAGCACTTGAAAGTGACAGATGTTGGTTACAGAATTGGGGCCAATATCTTGTGGGTGCAGTTGGAAGTTGGCAAAGACATCCCGATAAAACTTTGAACCGGGCGGACTGAAGCCCCGGGCTAGATGGTCAGCAAAAACAACAACCTCTCCATCTTTGGGTTCTGGAGTACATTCCGGGCTAGGGACCCTCCAATGAATGACGTCTTTTTTGCCTAAAGCACCAGTGCTGACTAAGTTATCCAGTTGAGTTTCAGTCACCCGAGAAGGAACCCAGTTGCACTCGTACACTTGCTTGGCCATGGTGCAATCTGCAAAGCAGTAAAACCGGTTCAAGAATATGTTGGAAGGCTATACATTGATGCATTCATTACTAAAGGAGTTGCTTATAAACCGGAGTTCTGCAAGGTGGCAGTACATAGCTAGGAAATCCTGGAGGTTCAACAAGGGGACTAATGGTATATGCCGAGTTGTCAATTTTTCTACAAAGTTAAACCGCCTGGTCTGAAACATTAAAGAATCAAGATTGCAGATGGGTGGGTGTGCGAAAATAGGTTTCACAAAATTATTTCACAGTTTTGGATCTGGAGCATGTTCAGAAAAGAAATAAATATTCAAGGTCCAAAAGGGAGCGGTACCGAATCAATGAGCAAGGATACAGGAAGATCTATGGCCTTGAGATGCACAAGTGACGACGGATGCTAAAAACTACCGCTACGCAGAACAAGGATTTACAGACTTGACTAAGAGTTATCATATGAATAAGAAACAAGTGATGAACGCTGAAGAACATGGAAACCCTAGAACAGATCTATGGTGAAAAGATAGAAGACTTACCAGAGCTGAGGAAGAAACGGAAGACCACCGCGATGCTCTGGTATACTCAGGGTGATGCAGCGGCCAAGGTTGGTGCAGAAGTCGACGGCGGCGGCGGAGCTCCGAAGCTGGGCGGCGCGAGGAAGACGAAGCAGAGGGGCACGAAGGGGAAAAAGAAATGACCCTTCGGTCTTATTTATAAAGCAAGGGACATGTGTCAGGCGCGAAAATCTAGGGGCCGCGGGTTTGGAAACGGAGCTGTCGCCTCGATTGTCGCAGATCTATTAAAAAAAGGTATTGTGGATAATTTTTATGAGAGGTGACGTCACGCCGGTTTACGACGACCAGAGAAGATGACATCATGGAGGTTCACCCGACCACACAAAGATGCTGAAGATGAAGTTTTTGCTAAGGATTGACATGAACCTGTTCAAATCAATCTGGGGCCTAATGTTGGGAATATACCACTGGGTGTAAACCGGCCAAGACAGGCCGGGTTAACTTCATCAGTAGTTGAGTATGGTAAAGCCCAAGTAGGCAGGTGAGGCCTTAAGGCCCATAGCCGGTTTAAGGCCTGTAGCCGTAAACCGACGTCAATATGTAACTAGTATTGTAAGTTAGGAATAGCAGAGATCGACCCGGATACATCTATGAACCGGCGTCGGGACTCTGTGAACCGACGGGCGCCACCCATGTATATAAGGGGATGACCCGAAGGCGGTTCATGGACAACAGACAACAACTCTTGACTTAGGCGAAGCTTGTTTGCTCCCTAGTCATCGAACCCCCATCAATTCCATCACAACTAGACATAGGCTTTTACCTTCACCGAAGGGACTGAACTAAGATAAACTGTCTTGCGTCCTTGTGTCCGCTTTAACCCCTTCAAGTTAACCCGTAGCGATGGCTCCACGACTAAGTGCTTTCATGAGGACAGCTGCCGTGACAAAACCACGACAGGAACGATTGCTCCTGAACAGGAGAAGGCGTTCAGGGAGGACACCATTGTGTTTCTTGGAGCAGTTCTTGGCGTGATCAGAAATAAATTGGTCGACGCATATTTAAGTGTGCATGTCGCCAAGGACTTGTGGGAGGCGCTCGAATCTAAGTTCGGGGCCACCGATGCCGGGAGCGAGATGTATATTATAGAGCAGTTCCACGATTATAAGATGGTTGAAAACTGTCCTGTATTGGAGTGGGCTCATGAGATAATATGCATACTTAAAGAGCTTGAGCTTCTTAATTGCGATTTACCGGGCAAGTTTGTCGCAGGCTGCATTCACTAAGCTTCCTAATTCCTGGAGGAACTTTGCCACCACTCTGAAACATCAGAGTCATGAATTCTATATGGAGGATGTCATTGGCCATCTGAGTGTTGAGCAGAATTCAAGGGCAAAGGAACCGCACGGAAAAGGGGCCGAAGGGACTTATGTCGCCAACATGGTGAACCAGAGGAATCTCAACTCCCACAAACCCAAGGGAAAGAACGGTGTCCATCAGAATACCGACTTTAAGAAGAAGGGTAAGAAGACATTCAAGAAGAACAAGAAGGATGAGGGCTGGTTGAACATTGGGCCAACAAGTGCCCAAACAAGTTTAAGAAATCGGGAAAGGACTCCAAATCTGTCAACATGATTATGGGCAACAATGAGAATGGTGCATCTGGGTAAGGTAATTTATTTGCTTTCTTTTCCGTGTTTTAGCCCACCGATTAGTGGGTGGACACAGGTGCAAGTGTTCATGTGTGTGCTGACATTTCATTATTGTCTTCTTACTAGGTAACAGGACACGGGTCCGTATTGATGGGGAATGGTGTGAATGCTTCTGTTCATGGTGTTGGCACGGTCGATCTAAAGTTTACTTCGGGAAGGATCGTGCAGCTGAAGAACGTGCAGCATGTCCCCGCCATCAAGAAGAACCTCGTTAGTGGCCCCCTTCTATGCAGAGAAGGGTTTAAGTTTGTATTAAAGTCTAATAAATTAGTTGTTACTAAGTATGGACTATTTGTTGGAAAAGGTTATGAGAGCGGAGATATGTTCCCCCTTTCCCTCATAGATTTCTCTAATAAAGTCGTGAACCATATTCATTTGAGTGTTAATGAATCTGAAGTTTGGCATTCACGTCTTTGTCACATAAGTTTCAGTGTTATAACACGGCTAGCTAAGTTGGATTTAATCCCGAGTTTCACTTTAGCCAAAGGTTCTAAGTGCCTTTCATTTTTGCAAGCTAAGCAACCTCGCCAGCCTCACAAGGCTGCGGAGGAGAGACACTTGGCACCATTAGAACTCATACCTTCTGATCTTTGTGAGATGAATGGTGTGTTGACTAAAGGTGGAAAGAAATACTTCATGACATTGATAGATGATTCCACTAGATATTGCTATCTGTATCGGTTAAATACTAAAGAAGAAGCTCTACACTACTTTCAAATCTATAAGGCAGAAGTTGAGAATCAACTTGAAAAGAAAATTAAACGAGTCTGGTCAGATCGTGGTGGAGAGTACTTCTCGATTGAGTTTGATTCCTTTTGTGCGGAACACGGGATTATTCATGAGAGGACGCCTCCCTATTCTCTCAAGAAAAACCGTACTCTAACTGATTTGGTTAATGCCATGTTAGATACATCGGGTTTATCCAAGGCATGGTGGGGGGAGGCTATATTGACGGCATGTCATGTCCTGAGTAAAGTTCTGACAAAGGATAATGAGATAACTCCCTATGAGAAATGGGCGAAGAGAAGGACAACACTCTCGTACTTGCGTACTTCGGGATGTTTGGCGAAAGTCAATGTGCCGATCCCTAAAAAGTGTAAGCTTGGACCAAAAACTGTGGACCGCGTTAATCGGGGCTACACTAAGAACAATGTTGGCAATAGATTTATAGTAGTGAAATCTGAGGTACCTGACCAGAAGGTCGGTACAATTAGGGAGTCTAAGGATGCTATATTCTTCGAGGATATTTTTCCTATGAGAGATATGGAAAGCACTTCTAGACAGGAATCTGAGGAGACTCCTGAGCCTGCCATTCCTATGGAATATTTTGAGCGAACACATGATGAAAATCCTGAGGAGGATGACGAGGAAACCCTTGGTAGGGGCAAGAGATAAAGGACTGCAAAGACCTTTGGTGATGATTTCTTCGTGTACTGATGACCCGCAAGTATACGGAATAGTTGTAGCCAATTTTGATAAGTAAGAGTGTCAAACCCAACGAGGAGCTAAAGGTAGAACAAATATCCTCTCAAGCCCTATCTGCCACTGATACGACTCTATGCACGCTTAGTGTTTGCTTTACCTAGAACAAGTATTAAACTAGAAGTACTTTGTAGGTGTTGTTGGATAGGTTTGCAAGATAATAAAGAACACGTAAATAAAAGTTAGGGGCTGTTTAGATGAAGAAGCAATAAAGTAAATATAGCGAGTGTGGAAAAGTGGTGGTAGGAGTTGCGAAATTGTCCCTAAGCAACTGACTACGTTACTAGATCGGTAATCACTATTGCAATTATATTTGAGGGAGAGGCATAAGCTAACATACTTTCTCTACTTGGATCATATGCACATATGATTTGAACTCTAGCAAGCATCCGCAACTACTAAAAATTCATTAAGGTAAAACCCAACCATAGCATTAAAGTATAAAGTCCCCTTTATCCCATACGCAAACAACCTACTTACTCGGGTCTGTGCTTCTGTCACTCACGCCACCCACCATAAGCAAATCATAAACATATTGCAAACCCTACTGCGGGAATCCCTCACACTTGCGCGGCACGAAGGGCACAATAGGACAGCACCAATAATAAAACATGCAACTCAAACCAATCATACCAATTCATCAATCACCGATAGGACAACGAAAATCTACTCAGACATCATAGGATGGCAACACATCATTGGAAAATAATATGAAGCATAAAGCACCATGTTCAAGTAGAGGGTACAGCGGGTTGCAGGAGAGTGGACCGCTATAGATAGAAGGGGGAAGGTGATGGAGATGTTGGTGAAGATGGCGGAGGTGTTGGTGAAGATCGCGGTGATGATGATGGCCCCCGGCAGCGCTTCGGCGCCACCGGAAGCAAGGGGGAGATAGGTCCCCTTCTTCTTCTTCTTCCTTGACCTCCTCCCTTGACGGGAGAAGGGTTTCCCCTCTGGTCCTTGGCTCCCATGGCTTGGGAGGGGCGAGAGCCCCTCCGATATTGGATCTATCTTTCTGTTTCTGCGTTCCCAGATTCTGCCCCTTCACCGTTTCTTTTATATCCGGAGATCCGTAACTCAGACTGGGGTGAATCTTTCGCCCTGATTTTTCTCGTAAAATTAGCTTTCTTGCGGCCAAATAAGAGCGTCAACCGCCTTACGGGTGGCCCAGGAGAGTGCCAGGCGCGCCCAGGGGGGTGGTCGCTCCCCCTATCTCCTGGCCACCTCGGGCACCGTTTCGTGTTGATTCTTCCTCCGGAAAATCCCAAATATTCCAAAATAATTCTCCATCCGTTTTTATCCCATTTGGATTCCATTTGATATTGGGTTTCTGCGAAACATAAAACATGCAACAGACAGGAACTAACACTGGGCACTGGATCAATATGTTAGTCCCAAAAATAATATAAAAAGTTGCTAAAAGTATATGAAAGTTGAATAATATTGGCATGGAACAATAAAAAATTATAGATACGATGGGGACGTATCAGCATCCCCAAGCTTAATTCCTGCTCGTCCTCGAGTAGGTAAATGATAAAAAAGATAATTTTTGATGTGGAATGCTACCTAGCATAATCTTCATCATATGTCTAATCATGGCATGAATATTAAGACACGAGTGATTCAAAGCAATGGTCTATCATTTGACATAAAAAACGATAATACTTCGAGCGTACTAATAAACAATCATGTATTTTCAAAACAACATGGCCAAAGCAAGCTTATCCCTACAAAATCATATAGTTTGGCCATGCTTCATTTTCGTCACACAAAATGCTCCCATCATGCACAACCCCGATGACAACCCGAGCAATTGGTTCATATTTTTAAAGCGCTTCAGCTTTTTCAACCGTCACGTAATACATGAGCGCAAGCCATGGATATAGCACTATAGGTGGAATAGAATATAATGATGGAGGTTATGTGGAGAAGACAAAAAAA
>LR880970.1:31738046-31759552 GCA_904067115.1 Aegilops sharonensis | reverse complement strand
TTACCTTGGGGTGCCTTGGGCATCCCCAATCTTAGGCTCTTGCCACTCCTTATTCCATAGTCCATCGAATCTTTACCCAAAACTTGAAAACTTCACAACACAAAACTTAACAGAAAACTCGTAAGCTCCGTTAGCGAAAGAAAACAAATCACCACTTCAAGGTACTGTAATGAACTCATTCTTTATTTATATTGGTGTTAAAATTACTGTATTCCAACTTCTCTATGGTTTGTAAACCATTTTACTAGCCATAGAGTCATCAAAATAAGCAAACAACACAATGAAAACAGAATCTGTCAAAAATAGAACAGTCTGTAGTAATCGGTAACTAAAGAAAACTTCTGGAACTTCAAAAATTATAAAATAAATTTGTGGACCTGAGGAATTTGTCTAGTAATCATCTTCAAAAATAATCAACTAAATAGCACTCTCCAGTAAAAAGTTGAAGCTAATCTCGTGAGCGCTAAAGTTTCTATTTTTTACAGCATGATCATAAAGACTTCATCCAAGTCTTCCCAAAGGTTCTACTTCGCACAAACACTAATTAAAACACAAAACCACATCTAAACAAAAGCTATATTTATTATTTATTCATAAACAGAACCAAAAAGCAAGAAACTAAAATAAAATCGGGTTGCCTCCCAACAAGCGCTATCGTTTAACGCCCCTAGCTAGGCATAATGATTTCAATGATGCTCACAAGAAGATAAGAATTGAAACATAAAAAGAGCATCATGAAGAATATGACTAGCACATTTAAGTCTAACCCACTTCCTATGCATAGGGATTTTGTGAGCAAACAACTTATGGGAACAAGAATCAACTTGCATAGGAAGGTAAAACAAGCATAACTTCAAGATTTTAAGCACATAGAGAGGAAACTTGATATTATTGCAATATGTAGAAGCATATGATCCTCTATCATAATAACTTTCAGTAGCATCATGAATGAATTCAACAATATAACCAGCACCTAAAGCATTCTTTTCATGATCTACTTGCATACAAATTTTATTACTCTCCACATAAGCAAATTTATTCTCATCAATAGTAGTGGGAGCAAACTCAACAAAATAACTATCATGCGATTGAAAATTAAGATCAAGATGACAAGTTTCATGGTTATCATTATTCTTTATACCATACATGTCATCACAATATTCATCATAGATAGGAGGCATGCTTTCATCATAACAAATTTTCTCATCAAAGCTTGGGGGACAAAAAATATCATCTTCATCAAATAGCTTCCCCAAGCTTGTGGCTTTGCATATCATTAGCATCATGGGTATTCAAAGAATTCATACTAACAACATTGCAATCATGCTCATCGTACAAAGATTTAGTGCCAAACATTCTATAGATTTCTTCTTCTAGCACTTGAGCCCAATTTTCCTTTCCATCATACTCATGAAAGATATTAAAAAGATGAAGCGTATGAGACAAACTCAATTCCATTTTTTTGTAATATTCTTTTATAGACTAAACTAGTGATAAAGCAAGAAACAAAAAGATTCGATTGCAAGATCTAAAGATATACCTTCAAGCACCAACCTCCCCGGCAACGGCGCCAGAAAAGAGCTTGATGTCTACTACGCAACCTTCTCCTTGTAGACGTTGTTGGGCCTCCAAGTGCAGAGGTTTGTAGGACAGTAGCAAATTTCCCTCAAGTGGATGACCTAAGGTTTATCAATCCGTGGGAGGCGTAGGATGAAGATGGTCTCTCTCAAACAACCCTGCAACCAAATAACAAAGAGTCTCTTGTGTCCCCAACACACCCAATACAATGGTAAATTGTATAGGTGCACTAGTTTGGCGAAGAGATAGTGATCCAAGTGCAATATGGATGGTAGATAAAGGTTTTTGTAATCTGAAAATATAAAAAAAGCAAGGTAACAAGTGGTAAAAGTGAGCGTAAAGGGTATTGCAATGCTAGGAAACAAGGCCTAGGGTTCATACTTTCACTAGTGCAAGTTCTCTCAACAATAATAACATAACTGGATCATATAACTATCCCTCAACATGCAACAAAGAGTCACTCCAAAGTCACTAATAGCGGACAGCAAACGAAGAGATAAGGCTAGGGTACGAAACCACCTCAAAGTTATTCTTTCCAATCAATCCGTTGGGCTATTCCTATAAGTTTCACAAACAGCCCTAGAGTTCGTACTAGAATAACACCTTAAGACACAAATCAACCAAAACCCTAATGTCACCTAGATACTCCATTGTCACCTCAAGTATCCGTGGGTATTGTTATACGATATGCATCACACAATCTCAATTCATTTATTCAAACCAACACATAGAACCTCAAAGAGTGCCCCAAAATTTCTACCAGAGAATCACGACGAAAACGTGTGCCAACCCTATGCATAGGTTCATGGGTGGAACCCGCAAGTTGATCACCAAAACAAACATCAAGTGAATCACGTGATATCCCATTGTCACCACAGATACGCACGGCAAGACATACATCAAGTGTTCTCAAATCTTAAAGACTCAATCCGATAAGATTACTTCAAGGGGAAAACTCAATTAATTACAAGAGAGTAGAGGGGGAGAAGCAACATAAGATCCAACTATAATAGCAAAGCTTGCGATACATCAAGATCGTGCCAAATCAAGAACACGAGAGAGAGAGATCAAACACATAGCTACTGGTACATACCCTCAGCCCTGAGGGTGAACTACTCCCTCCTCGTCATGGAGATCTCCGGGATGATGAAGATGGCCCCAGATGAGGGTTCCCCCCTCCGGCAGGGTGCCGAAACAGGGTCCCGATTGGTTTTTGGTGGCTCTGGAGCTTTTGCAGGGGCAGAACTCCCGATCTATTCTCTGTTCTGGAAGTTTTAGGGTACGTGGAGTTATATAGGCGGAAGAAGCACGTCAGGGGAGCCATGAGGGCCCCATGAGGCAGGGGGCGCGCCCTAGCGGGGTGGGCGCGCCCCCCACCCTCGTGGCTTCCTCGTTCCTTCCTTGACGTGGGGTCCAAGTCCATCTGGTAGCTTTCCTTCCAAAAGTAACTTCACTAGTTGATTTCGTTCCGTTTTGACTCCGTTTGATATTCCTTTTCTTCGAAATACTGAAGAAGGCAAAAAACAGCAAATCTGGGCTGGGCCTCCGGTTAATAAGTTAGTCCCAAAAGTAATATAAAAGTGGATAATAAAGCCCAATATTGTCCAAAACAGTAGATAATATAGCATGTAGCAATCAAAAATTATAGATACGTTGGAGACGTATCACCTTACTCAAAAGATATAAGTGAAGTGCAATGAGCATTCTATAAATCAACCAAGGACTATCTCATACCAGCATGGTGCATAAAATAAAAATGAAAACTAAATGCAAAAGACGCTCCTAGACTTGCACATATCGCATGAACGAAACGAATCCGAAAACATACCGATACTTGTTGAAGAAAGAGGGGATGCCTTCCGGGGCATCCCCAAGCTTAGACACTTGAGTCTCCTTGAATATTTACTTGGGGTGCCTCGGGCATCCCCAAGCTTGAGCTCTTGCCTCTCTTCCTTTTCCTCATATCGAGACATCCTCGATTAGATACTTCATCCACACAAAACTTCAACAGAAAACTCAGTAAGATCCGTTAGTATAATAAAGCAAATCACTACTCTAAGTACTATAGCAAACATATTTTGTTTTTGCATTGTGTCTACTCTAATATAACTTTTCCATGGCTTAATCCACTAATATAAATTGATAGATTCATCAAAACAAGCAAACTATGCATCAAAAACAGAATCTGTCAAAAACAGAACAGTCTGTAGCAATCTGAACATCCACCATACTTCTGGTACCCCAAAACTTCTACCAAAATTAGGAAAAATAAACAAGTTGTACAGAAAGATATTTCAAAAGGAATCAGAACCATTCGATGTTCCAGTTAAAAATGTAAAATCGCGCACTACAGCCAAAATTTCTGTCCTGCACCGTACAAACCAACAAGCATTGTAAACATCCTAAAGGCAAACCTTGGCACATTATTTTTATAATACAATGGAATTGTAAAAGGGGATAATTATTTTTTTTGAAAAGTTCTTGTAATCAAGATTCACAAAGTTTCCGTGAGCATGAACAAAGTTCAAGGCTAGCTCCCACTTCAACAATGCTTGTCTTTCTCACTTTCACTTTCCTTTTTGAAAAGTTTTTTTTAGGTTCCCCTCTTTATTTATTTTTGTTTTTAAACTATATAAAAGCACTCAACAGAAACAAATGACTCTCTAAAACTTCCAGGTTGTCTCCCTGGCAGCGCTTTCTTTAAAGCCATTAAGCTAGGCATATAGTGCTCAAGTAATGAATCCACCCGGATCCTAAGGTATATCAAAGCCAATTTTAATTAACAATGATCTGTAATTTAGTAGTGAGCACAAAGTAACATATATCATGCAACAACGAAGTCTAACTCTCTTCCTATGCATCGACATGTCATAAAAGAACAATTCATGCACACATAGTAAAGGCCAATGCATAGTATAAGCACTTTCTTGCAATTTTATCATATTGGAAACATAGAGAGGTGGAGATATAGTTCCTCTCTCATAATAATTGCAAGTAGGAGCATCAAGCACATGCATATTATATCTATCAAAATCATCATGTGTAGTAGTAAAAGGCAACCCATCCATATAATCCTTAATAAGCACAAACTTCTCCGATATAGTGTAGTTTGGAGAATTCAAAAAGATAATAGGATTATCATGCGTGGGTGCAATAGAAATAATTTCATGTTTAACATAAGGAACTATAGCAAGTTCATCTCCATAAGCATAACTCATATTGGCATCTTGGCCACAAGCATAGCAAGCATCATCAAAAAGGGATATTTCAAGAGAATCAATGGGATCATAACAATCATCATAGCAATCATCCTTCGGTAAGCACGAAGGGGAATTAAACAATGTATGAGTTGAAGAGTTACTATCATTAGAAGGTGGGCACGGGTGATCAATCCGCTCATCCTCATTTTGTTCTTCGCTCTCCTCCTCATCTTTTTCATCCAATGAGCTCACAGTTTCATCAATTTCTTCTTCCATAGCTTCCTGCAAAATATTAATCTCTTCTTGGACAGCGGAGAATTTCTCAATATATGGTTTAACACAGGCATTAGAAGCATAATTATAATAACAATATTCAAGTATGGAAAATTTTCAGATTTGTAGAGAGTAGCATCATACTTTTCAATCAAAGAAGCAATTTCATAAGCACCCTTAAAAGCAACAAATTCTTCAATTTGTTGAACATCATTTAGCACACGAAGATACGATTCCATTATCAATAAACTCACATTGGTAGGGAAGGTGTTTCTTAGGGTTTTCAGAACAACAAGTAAAATCATAAATTTCACATAAATTCCAAGCATAGCATTGCAAATGATATATTTGATCCAGTAAAATTTTCCCTTTTTCAGATATACGGTGTCGCACATAACAAGCATGCTCATCTAAAGATTTTCCCTCAACTAAGCTAGTTGGGGTTTCAGCACAAGCACAAAGGGATCGAAGATGATCCAAGTAAAAAGCTTCAGGAGTGTGATAGATTTTGACTGGTTCTTCAACCATTGGTTCAGTAGGTACAACTAATTTTTTTGGTATTTTGTGTTTCCTACAAATAACTAAAGATAGAGAACAAATTATAACAGCAAATGCAAATTACTTAGTGATAAAGCAAACAAGCACACACGAGAATATTCACCCCACGCTATGACTCCCTGGCAACGGCACCAGAAAAAGGTCTTGATGACCCGCAAGTATACGGGATAGTTGTAGCCTCTTTCGATAAGTAAGAGTGTCGAACCCAACGAGGAGCTAAAGGTAGAACAAATATCCTCTCAAGCCCTATCTGCCACTGATACGACTCTACGCACGCTTAGTGTTTGCTTGACCTAGAACAAGTATTAAACTAGAAGTACTTTGTAGGTGTTGTTGGATAGGTTTGCAAGATAATAAGGAGCACATAAATAAAAGTTAGGGTCTGTTTAGATGAAGAAGCAATAAAGTAAATATAGCGAGTGTGGAAAAGTGGTGGTAGGAGTTGCAAAATTGTCACTAAGCAACTGACTACGTTACTAGACCGGTAATCACTATTGCAATTCTATTTGAGGGAGAGGCATAAGCTAACATACTTTCTCTACTTGGATCATATGCACTTATGATTGGAACTCTAGCAAGCATCCGCAACTACTAAAGATCCATTAAGGTAAAACCCAACCATAGCATTAAAGTATCAAGTCCCCTGTATCCCATACACAAACAACCTACTTACTCGGGTCTGTACTTCTGTCACTCACGCCACCCACCATAAGCAAATCATAAACATATTCCAAACCCAACAACGGGAATCCCTCACGCTTGTGCGACACAGAGGGCACAATAGGACAGCACCAATAATAAAACATGCAACTCAAACCAATCATAGCAATTCATCAGTCACCGATAGGACAACGAAAATCTACTCAGACATCGTAGGATGGCAACACATCATTGGAAAATAATATGAAGCATAAAGCACCATGTTCAAGTAGAGGGTACAGCGGGTTGCGGGAGAGTGGACCGCTGTAGATAGAAGGGTAAGGTGATGGAGATGTTGGTGAAGATGGCGGAGGTGTTGGGGAAGATCGCGGTGATGATGATGGCCCCCGGTAGCGCTTCGGCGCCACCGGAAGCAAGGGGGAGGGAGGGCCCCTTCTTCTTCTTCTTCCTTGACCTCCTCCCTAGATGGGAGAAGGGTTTCCCCTCTGGTCCTTGGCTCCCATGGCTTGGGAGTGGCGAGAGCCCCTCCGAGATTGGATCTATATTTCTGTTTCTGCGTTCCCAGATTCTGCCCCTTCACCGTTTCTTTTATATCCGGAGATCCGTAACTCCGATTGGGATGAATCTTTCGCCCAGATTTTTCTCGTAAAATTAGCTTTCTTGCGGCAAAAGAAGAGCGTCAACCGCCTTACGGGTGGCCCAGGAGAGTGCCAGGCGCGTCCAGGGGGTGGGCGCACCCCCTATCTCCTGGCCACCTCGGGCACCGTTTCGCGTTGATTCTTCCTCCGGAAAATCCCAAATATTCCAAAATAATTCTCCATCCGTTTTTATCCCGTTTGGATTCCGTTTGATATTGGGTTTCTGCGAAACATAAAACATGCAACAGACAGGAACTGGCACTGGACACTGGATCAATATGTTAGTCCCAAAAATAATATAAAAAGTTGCCAAAAGTATATGAAAGTTGAATAATATTGGCATGGAACAATAAAAAATTATAGATATGACGGAGACGTATCATGTACCTCGTGGATGATACTCCCACTTCTATTTCAGAAGTGTATGCCTCTCCAGAAGCTGACTACTAGAAGGATGCGGTCTGTAGAGAGATGGATTCCATCATGGCTAACGGGACATGGAAGTTCACTGAGCGTCCCTATGGTTGCAAATCATTGGGATGTAAGTGGGTGTTCAAAAAGAAGCTTAGGCCCGATGGTACGATTTAAAAGTACAAGGCTAGGCTTGTGGCCAAGGGCTATGGCCAGAAAGAAGAGGAAGATTTCTTCGATACTTATTCACCTGTGGCTAGATTGACCACCATTCGAGTATTACTCTCGTTGGTGGCCTCGCATGGTCTTCTCGTACACCAGATGGATGTTATGACGGCTTTTCTGAATGGAGAGCTAAACGAGGAAATCTACATGCAACAGCCAGATGGCTTTGTGATAGATGGTCAAGAAAGAAAGGTGTGCAGGTTGCTGAAATTTTTATATGGCCTCAAGCAAGCACCTAAGCAATGGCATGATAAGTTTCATACAACTCTGACATATGTCGACTTCGTTGTTAATGAAGCTGGCAAATGTGTATACTATCGCCATGGTGGGGGCGAAGGAATTATACAGTGCTTGTATGTTGATGACATACTGATATTCAGAACCAATCTCAAAGTCATTGAGGAGGTCAAGTTGTTTCTTTCTCAGAACTTTGAGATGAAAGACCTTGGTGTGGCTGATGTTTTCTTGAACATCAAGCTACTGAGAGATAACAAGGGTGGGATCAAACATCTGCAATCCCATTATGTTGAGAAGGTGTTGAGTCATTTTGGATATTCAGACTGCACACCATCTCAAACACCATATGATCCTAGCGTGTTGATTCAAAAGTTTGAAGGCACAGGTAAAGATCAACTGAGATACTCTCAAATTATTGGTTCACGGATGTACCTAGCGAGCGCAACGAGGCCTGCCATCGCGTTTGTTGTGAGCAAACTGAGCCGGGTTTTTTTTCAAACCGGGTCATGTACATTGGCATGCTGTTGAAAGAGTTATGCGCTATCTGAAAGGTACTATTGAACTATGGATTTCACTATACGGATACTCATCGGTACTTGAAGGGTATAGTGATGCGAATTGGATCTCTGATGCTGATGAGATGAAGGCCACAACTGGGTATATGTTTACTCCTGGAGGTGGCGCTGTTTCCTGGAAGTCTTGCAAGCAATCGATCTTAGCGAGATCGACAATGGAAGCAGAATTAACAACATTAGACACATCTGGTGTCGAAGCAGGATGGCTTCGAGATCTTTTGATGGACTTGCCATTGGTTGATAACCGGTTTCGGCTATCCTTATGAACTGTGACAATCAAACCGTCATCACCAAGTTGAAGAGTTCAAAGGACAACATGAAGTCCAACAAACACATAAGAATGAGATTAAAAGCTGTCGAAAAATTAAGAAACTCCGGAGTGATAGCGTTGGAGTATGTCCATATGGCTAAGAATCTGGCAGATCCCTTTACAAAAGGTCTATCATGTGTTGTGATAGATAGTGCATTGAGGGAGATGGGTATGAGACCCACATGAGTTGCCATGGTGGTAACCCGACCTATGTGATCGGAGATCCTGTGAAGTAGGACCTGGGAAAACAAGCTAGTAGTGAACTGAGGAGAGTAACTACACTAACCCACTCCGTTGGCGATACAATACTCTCGATACTGTATGGTACGATGACTACTGTCTTAATGTGTTCCAAAGATTATGTAAGCAGGATGCTATCCTACAGAGCGGTCTTTGGAGGAACACACCTAAGTGAGCCCAATTGCTGGTCACAGTCTATGAGATTGGGGTGATCTCAAGTAAGCTCGTGAATAGGCCAGGAGTGTGACTTATATGCTCCACCCGAGGGGTCAGCCTTTGGCAGCCTAGTATTAGTAAGACATGTGGTGAAACTTCTTTACGCCAAACTGACAATTCAAGGCATAGTCCATTGTTCAGTTGTGAAGGAGTGTAGCTACTTGCTCTAGGTGAAGCTCAATCTTAACAGGTCTTCACTCAAACACTAGTATATCGAAACAACAATTGGAACAGAGGACACAATGGGCCCTCGAGATCTGGTGGGGGATTGTTGAAATATGGGGTGGGCTTTAGGCACATCCAACAATTTCTGGAAAATCTCTAAGGGCCCATGTGGGTTATATGGCACTATGTGTGGTGGGAAGTTTAGTCCCACCCCGCTAGTGGAAAAGGAGTTGGACCTTTTTATAAGGGATTCTCCTCTACATGATATTGGAGCTTGAAAATAGAAGAGGCCCTCGCGTACTCCTCCTCTGCCGCCCGCCACGCCACGCCTCGTCACGACACGCCGCGGGTTGCGGGAATGAGCCAAGTAGAGCTCACACCTACGCGCTTATTTTTGCCGGTAACTAACGGAGAGTTTACTGACGGTTGGGCCACGATCTGAGACGTCGGATCGTGGGCTGTCATGGACTCGGACGTGGGTCGAGCCCACGTCTCTCCACACGGTTGTGCCTATATAAGTGTGCGGTGTCTCCTAACCCTAGCCGCCACGAACAGATCACATATGCTCTCACGCGAACCGCCCACGTCGTTCATTTGCTGCAGCTGCCGCCAGTGACTCCATCCCGTCCGCCGCGTACACGGTCGATGGGAGAGCAGGTCTCCGAAACCCCGTCTCTCCGGTTCCTATACGGGAGAGAGGCGAATAGGTTTTTGGAAAGCGACTACGCGACTGCTCACCTCCGATCCACTACTTCCTCTACGTCCGCGTCGTCTCCGTCATCACCATGTCCACCGACGCCGAACGTGCCGCCGCCGAGAAGACCGAGGCCGACAAGAAGGCCACCGAGGATGTTGTTGCTGCTGTCACCGCCGCCGCGGCTTTTGCCTGGCCTACTGGAGGGTATAACAACGCTTACCCCGCCCTGTCTATTTTCGTATTAGCAGTACTAGCAGTATGTGTAGATTTTTCTACTGTTTGCTTAGTACGTGCATGTTTATATCAGAGTCAGTATGTCGTCAATTAGTCGAAAAATTTCCTATTTACTCAACAGTCATGCCAATGTGGCATAGTAGAAGGGGGATGCACGACAAATGTGAAGGAAAAAAATGTCCATCCTATAATTCTATTTATCCATTGGTAATTCCGGATGCCCTTTATGCCCATACGTACTCAATTTGAATCCCTAATATGCAGAGTCACAAGAAATAATGGACATAAAGGTACTAGATTATTCTAAGACATCTTTTGTTTGGAGAACACTTGCTCTTTTATAAGGGACCTGGGTGGCACCCTCCCTCGATCAATAACTAGCTTGAACCATGGGTAGGTCGCAGTTCACGCAAGCTTTAAGCAAATGATGCATTCACTTAGCTTTCATTTTTGAAAAGGTATAATTTCATATTGACCTTTTGACCTATATATCGTTGCGATGAACCTAGACAACACACAATTTTGTAGTACAAAGTTTATGACAAACGAACCCGAGCTGGTAATTTTCATCCTCGGGGAGAAAAAGCGAGCAAAGTAAAGCTAACACCACGTAATAAATTATCATGTTGGCCATCACATCAATGACCAGCGCAAAAAATCATAGTTTTGGTGTCACGCGCATGACTCAATTTGCATTTAGGTAGTTCACGCTCTTCAGTTTGTAGTTACGAGCGCTACCCACCGAGCAAAACCTGAAGTAAATATCACCAATGCGTGACTTTGTTTTAGACAAAAGAGGAGCAAATCATATTGACCTTCTAGACTAAGCTCGATGAATATCCTAGCATTAACATGAACATCAACTTCCGTATTAAGAGGTATTATCTCAAATCAAAAACTAATTGGACGTCATATCAAATACACTAATTTCTGCTAGGGAAAAATCTCAATAGTATGACGACCAGAAATAATTGGACGTCACATACACTAACTTCTGTTTGGGAACAATGCCAATAATTCGAGAGCTAGGCTGACAAATAACAAGACAGCCTTGAATTATGTTCAGCTTGCAGATTGTCGTTTCTCGGTTAGTCATCTACATGCTCCTGTAGTCCTATGTTGGCAGCTAATCAGGCATGCAATACAAATTCATCCCAAGCCAACAGAGTGCCGCTTGTCCTTGTCACTGTCAGCAAAGAAAATATAACAATGTTCGATCTACAAGATGTTTTCAGGGCATGGCAGGGCTTTTTCACTGTTTCGACCCATTTGTCAAAGTTTAGCACAATTTGACCTGTGTTTGAAAGTTTTTTTGGATCTGACCCATATCAAGACGCCAGCAACCGTGGCATCTTGCTTGTGCTGAAGACACCGCGAACCCCGGCGTCTGACCTCTGTTCAGTTTTGTTGACCGTTTGAGATGGCAAAGGAAAGACGCCACTAACCTTGACGTTTAGGTTAGAAAGGTTAAGTGACATGCATGCATGCAGGCACGCATTCTTCTGGTGGCGGTGGCTTGCTCACACACATGCAATGGCATGGCGCTTGCATGCACACGTGCGCACGCAGCACTCTCATGAGATGTGCATTGACGGATCAATCATAGACTGATGGATAGAAGCATGCCATGCGTGCGTACGTGTCATCCCATCAATGAAGTGAAGAGAAGTGGCTAAGATTTGTCCCGGGATGCAGATATGAACGAATATATATATGGGGTTTGGGTAGATCAGCATGGGCTGAATCTGACGTGGCAGACGCGAGCGAACGCATCCGGCTCCCATATTCGCCACAGATATAAGGAGTGCCGATCTGGACGTATAGGGTTGCTATGAAGTGCGACCGGGTCGCGTTTTCATGACAGGCCCTGACCAGGCCGTCCGCCCAGATGTATAGGGGACATTTGATAAGTTCGGTTGTAGATGCTCTAAGCCAGTGACTCGCCTGAGAAACATATATAGCACGTCTACCTACACTTAGGGCATCTACTGCCGGGCGCCTCAAACCAGCCTCAAACGCCTAGGCAGACCGCCCGATCACTGTCCGGTCAAAAAAACCCGACCGGGCGCCTCAAACTGGCCTCATATGCCCGGGCTGTTCGACGCCCCTCATATCCAGCCCAAATGTAGGGCGGATATGAGGCAGCCCGGCTGCTCCCGGGCGCATCTACCATGTCAGCCCGTCCCACTGCCGACCCCACTCCGTCCCCACGAAAACCCCAATCTGGAACCCTAGCTCACTTCANATCTACTGCCGGGCGCCTCAAACCAGCCTCAAACGCCTAGGCAGACCGCCCGATCACTGTCCGGTCAAAAAAACCCGACCGGGCGCCTCAAACTGGCCTCATATGCCCGGGCTGTTCGACGCCCCTCATATCCAGCCCAAATGTAGGGCGGATATGAGGCAGCCCGGCTGCTCCCGGGCGCATCTACCATGTCAGCCCGTCCCACTGCCGACCCCACTCCGTCCCCACGAAAACCCCAATCTGGAACCCTAGCTCACTTCACTCTCCGCTCTCGCTCCGTCTCTTCTTATCGCGTCCTCCGATTTCTCCCCTCATTCGATCCAATCCGACGACTCCGGCGAGCATGTCGAGCGCCTGCAGTCGCTCCGACTCTGACCTCGATGTCGACGAGGAGCTGGCCCTCCGCATTGCGCTGGAGCGGTCGAAGGTGGACACGGGGGGCAGTTCCGGATCTGCCCCGTCGCCGTTCCCCCGCCAGCGCAGCGCGGACGCCGGAGCTGGCCCCTCCCGGCCCGCGCATAGCTCCGTGAGGGCTGCCTAGTCCGCCCCGCCCCTCCGTCGTCCACCCCCCCCCCCCCACCGGCCGCTGATTCGCAAGGGTAACGGTAGGTGCTAGTGCCTGCTCCGCCAGCTCCGCGGACGCGCACACCGGAATCGGAGGCACACGTCGCCCGCCGCGAGAGGCAGCAAGCAAGAGAGAGTGACGCGGCGGAGCAATCCGTTCGCCACAACCGCCGGGTGCCGGCGATGCCCGACGTGGAGGAAGAACGCCAAGGTGCTCCAGCTAGCCATTGAGCAGTCGGAGCGCGAGGCGGCGGTGGCGGCTCGGGTGGCCAAGCTCAAGCGGCAGCAGGACCAGGCCGTCCGGCGGATGAAGGGGCTCGTTGTCATCTCCGGTTCCTCCTCGGACGATGATGACCACCACGGCTCAGACTCTGATGACTCCAACGATCCACCACCTGCCGCGGACGCCTACAACTGCGCCGGCGGCCGGAAGGGCAAAGGGCCGGCGAGGAAGTGGTGAAGACGCTCATCCTCCGTTTACTTTTATCGTTTTTAGTTGTTTTAGTTTAGAACATGTGCGGTGATGAACTGTGGAGAACTTTTGGATGATGTAAAGTGGATATGGTGTCACGATTTTGTTGTCCATTTGCTGCCGATTTTTATGTCCATTGTTTGATCTACGTAGACTAGTTCACGTTGCATGGGTAGTATGGATATAGGATGCCGGATATGAGGTATGCGGCTGTGCGAACGAGAATTTAAGGCATGACCGGTCACTGTCTGCAGAGCGTATAGGGCGCCGGATTTGGTAATCGTGACTGTAGAGATGCTGTCACGGTATCTCCGTCAAATGATTATGCTCTAACGGTTTCTCCGACAAATGATTGATCACGTATCATAGACGCAAAAATTGTAGTTTGGCATCTCCTAATAGCTATCTAGCACACAATGTATAGACATTTCTGCCTCAGATCTCACCAGATCAGATTAATGCGCGCGTGAGCAAGCCACCGCCACAGGAAAAATGCATGTGTGCATGCATGCATGTCACTTAACCTTTTGGACCTAAACGCTATGGTTAGTGGCGTCTGCCCTTTGCCACGTCAAACGGTCCACAAAATGGAGCAGAAGGTAGGCCAGGGCCTGACACCGGAGTTCGCAGTGTCTTCAATACAATCTAGACGCCACGGTTGTTGGCGTCTTGAAATGAGTCAGATCCGAAAAAACTTTCAAACACGGGTCAAATCATGCTAAACTTTAACAAATGGGTCAGAACAGTGAAAAAGTCCGGCATGGCATACACGACAACTGGATCAGAATTCGATTGGACGTGGCATGATGAGAATAGTCAAGGGGACAATGTAGGAGGGAGATGTACTACGGTTGTCCAGATTGGGGAATGCTTGTTGTAATTATTTCCAATTATCAGTTGATAATCCCTAGTGCCTTCTATCATGATCTTAGTGTCAATGTGGATGCTTGTGTCGGTGCGGGAAGGAGGGTTGCAGGTAGGGGTGTGAGTGCCTGCAAGGTGCTTTGTGTCCTTAGGATGTCACACGAGTAGCACTATTGCAATCCACAACGTTGCTCAGTGCTGAGTTGTTTGCCTAGTGCATCGTGCCTTGCACTTGGTAAAGACAATGGAATACCGAGTGCAAGCAAAAAAGAACTTGGCAAAAAAATGAACTTACCAAAACGTGCACTTCGCCCAATATGTGCGAAAAAGAACTTGGCAAAATATGTTGGGGCTGCCCTTCGGCGACACACGCCGAACCAGCCCTCCTGGCGACGAACGCCGGACGAAGGTAGAAGACGATGAACAAATCATACTTCTGGCGGCGAACGACCCAGCCGACAAACGGCATGTATGTTGGCATCTATTCATCTCAACTCCCTCGAACACACATATATGGAGGTACATATGCACACACGCAGCACAACTCCGGAAGAACTCTCACATCGACCGGGCGCAGACCACGGTCCTGATAGAGACTACATCTTCCTTAGGCCCCTCCCCCTTGGCTCGGCACATACCGGCACCATGACGCTGCAACAGACCGGCGCAACTCGATCAGTACATCGGGAGGCCTTTTATACCCGGCGGCACACACATACTAGCACACGCACGCACCCAAGACCCGGCCACCACACCGGCCACTAACTTCACACACGCACGCAGTAATCTTGCTAACTAACCACACGCATGCATGCCTCTTACTTGACCAGCACACATGCAAGCACGACCGCACACCACGGCTGCCTAATCGGCCGAAGCTGCTGCTCGTTGCCAGCTCCGCGCGGACGACTCAGCCATCACCAAGTCTTGAAGCTGAACAAGGCATTGTATGGACTTCGTCAGGCGCCGAGAGCATGGTATGCCAAGTTGCACGCCACTCTGCTCATGCTCGGGTTCAAGAGATGTCCTCTTGAGCACGCCGTGTACGTGAGAAGCAAAGGTGGCTCGCGGCTGCTCGTAGGTGTTTATGTTGATGACTTGGTGTTCACTGGTGCAAGTCAAGTGGAGATTGACAGCTTCAAGGAGCAGATGAAAAATCTGTTCAAAATGAGTGATCTGGGTTTGTTGTCATACTATCTCGGGATCGAGGTAGCCCAAACCGCCAATGGCGTTACACTCAGCCAGGCCGGATATGCTCAGAAGATCCTTGAGAAGGTTGGAATGGCAGAGTGCAACCCAAGTCGAGTACCAATGGAGCCAAGACTGAAGCTAGTTAAAACTGATCAGGACAAGAAAGTGGACTCAACTCAGTACCGTAACATAGTTGGGAGTCTGAGGTATTTGGTAAACACAAGGCCGGATCTTGCTTACTCAGTGGGCGTCGTTAGTCGTTTCATGGAAGCTCCTACGGTGAACCACATGGCAGCAGTCAAGCAGATTTTGAGGTACATCTGTGGCACCATTCATCTCGGCTGTCACTATGGAAGGAAGGAATAAGAGGAGCCACGACTTATTGGATACAGTGATAGTGACCATGTTGGTGATCTTTTTGAAAGAAAAGGTAGATAATTCTCTACCTTATGCATTCAAAATGGGCATGCCCGAATGACCAGAGTGATGTGAGCATTGCACTGAGTGTGTAGCAGGCCATCACCAGAGCTTGTTGGTAACAGGGGAAAGAAGAAGAAAAAGGAAGAGAAGTGGTAGCAGCAGCCTAAACACAGATTAGCTCCCTGGCCCAGGATTTGAGGATCGTCTTCTCATTTTCCCCTGGCGCACGAACACTCCAGAGCGTAAATAGCTCGGACATTTCCCGGAAAGTTTTATTGTCACCCCAGAGATCATGCTGGAATATAAGCCCATTCCTGGCCCGCCATATAGCAACTGCACATGCCGCAAAGAAAATATTCCAGAGCTTGCCATATATCCTTTGAGGTACCGGGGAGGTGATGAAGTCGATGAGTGTTGTGGCTGATGTTGCATGGTCAACAAGCGTTGCCCTGGACCAAACTGTGTGGGCCGTTGGCATCTGAGCAAAATATGCGGCATGGTCTCAGCCGCTGGACAACGCTCGCATCCGTTGTGCTTTGCAATTCTTGTCCAGTGCTTCCGGAGCATGTTGTCCCTCGTATTGTGTCTGTCCCTGATAGCAATATAGAGGAAGATGCGATGCCTTTTGGGGATGATCTTGTTCCATATGAAGGGCTCCATGGGGCTGTCCATCCCTCTGAAAGTAAGCAACTGATAGAAGTATGCTGTGGACAGTTTTTGATGTAGAGCAATTGGTCTTCGAAGGTCTGGCTGATCGGCCTCAGGTGAGATATGGAGGAGCATGTTGTTGAGGATGTGCAACTCCTGTGAGGCTGTGGCGGAGAGGTTGGGGTGCAGCTGCAACATCCACTGCCCATTTGTGTGCTGTGAGGCAACCATACATGATCTGGAGGTGGAGAAAGTATATAAGGTCGGGAAGCAGAACATAAGGCGTCCACAATCGAGCCACAAGTCACATCAGAAGGAGATATGGGTGCCATCACCGAGCTCACAATCTTGTAGCATGCTGAACTAGGAGCATGCATGACTTCAGACAGTGCCAAATAGCAGTGTCTCCACTTTGCGGGCTGGCCGGGATGCTCATGCCGTAGAACCTGGAAGCGAACCACTTGTAACAGGGAACATCGTTGTGCTGAAGAATCTGTGCCATAACCTTACAGACCATTGCGTTGTTGTGAGAAGCAACATCTCGAACTCCCAGACCATCATTCTGTCGTGGAAGCTTGACAAAGTCCCAGGCGACAAGGCACTGACCTCCCAGTGCATGATTCTTGCCTTGCCACAAAAAACCTCTCAGGATTCATTGCAGACTGTCCAGGACTGCTTGGGCCATAGGAAGCATCCCATGAAGTAGCTGGGTATGGATCGAGGACGGCATTGATCAAGGTGAGTCTTCCTCCCCATGATAGAAAAGTGGCCAGCCAACTTGACAGTCTTCGATCAACCCAGTGAATGACCGGCATCAGCATACCATGGGTGATCTTTTGAGTAGACAGGGGTAGTCCGAGGTATGTGCAAGGGAAGGGGACTGGTTGGCAATGGAGGATGCTAGCAACTTGCCGGCAAGTTGACTGATCAAGGCATATTGGAACGAAAGTGCTCTTCTGGAAGTTGATGGTCAAACCAGTGAAGTTAGCAAAGTCGTCAAAAATCTTTTTGATGATGCTGATTTGCTGCTTATCTCCTTGTACGTACAAGAAGGAGTGTGTCCGGTGTGCCCCCGGCGGCCCATGAAAATCCGGAGGACCGAGTACCGTTCACGCCCGATCGTACTCATAACCGCATTAGGTCTCCAAGGTGAACAGCCTCTGGCCTATGATGTAGGCAAGGGAAGTCGGCAAAACGGATCCATAACTTCGGGAAAAGGACTGGCTCTGAGGACTGGGCTCCGGGGTCCCGGCCCCGAACCCGTCGGCTGTCGGCGGATTGCTCGAGCTGCTCACGCGGCTAGAGCGGGTCGCCGCGTGTCAGCCGGGGGACGGACCGGGAATCACCCCTTCGGGGGCTTTCCCCGAGCATGAAATAGTCGACTCAAAACTGGTACGGAAAAGGGGAATTCGACTGTTTAATTAAAACAAAGCATTGCGATGGTCCTCGCGGATGCTGACGCAATGTGATTTCTGCCCAGTGCTCTGAATGTCATGCTAGTGATCTTGATGATCGTAAAAGCACATCAGGTGTGCTATACTTCCTTGGCACCAATCCAGTAACTTGGGTCTCGCAGAAACAAAAGGTAATGGCAACATCATCGTGTGAAGCAGAATATATTGCTGCAGCTATCACTGCTTGTCAGGGAATTTGGTTATCATGGCTGCTTGGTGAACTGATGAGCAAAGAGCAGCAGAAGAAACTGATGAAGAGGGAGCAGCAGAAGGTTTTGATCAAAGTGGACAACAAATCTGCAATTGCGCTTTGTAAGAACTCAGTCCATCATGATCGCAGCAAGCACATAGATGTTCGCTATCATTTCATTCGCGAGTGTGTTGAAGAAGGGAGGGCCACCGTGGAGCACGTCCGAACCGGCGACCAGCTCACCGACATGCTGACCAAGCCGCTCGCCCATGTGAAGTTCCTGGAGCTTCGCGAGTGCATTGGACTCCGAGCGGTGAAGAAACAAGATTAAGGGGGTGAATCTCAGCGTGTAATCTTGTTTTAGTCTGTTTGTTTCCCTTTTGTAATCACGCATGCACGTTTGCTTTGTATTTCCGTGTGCATGACCCGTTGGATAAGCGCATGAAGCACGTCCCTTGCATGTAGGATCAGGCATAGTGGGGTTAGCTTGGCGTGAGTCTCGGTCAAGGCGTTGTCCTCATCATGTGTGTAGGTATATGCCGTTTGGCTCATCTTTAAAGAATAACAGAAAGACGCCAGAAAAGACATCTTTGCGTCCCAAAAATCTCAGTGTGTGATCTGTTCTTCGTGTCTCGAGAGAAACCACCATTGCTAGCTGAGAGAGAAGCCTTGGACCTGTCAAAATACACAATAGACAAAGGCCTGGACACATGTTCTGGTCGCCGCGGTTGACCCAAGGGCTGACGACGTTGCCTTTTTCCGAGCACTAGTACATCACAAGAAGAACTAGGCAAAGCCTTGGCGTTCTATATACGCAGCATTAGGCAAAGCATTTTAAATATATTTTTTCTTCCCCCTTTGCCGAGATCCATATATGTAAGCACTCAGCAAAGCATTTTTTATTTTTTTTGTTTTATTTCCATTTTTTTTTCTCTCTTTGTCGAGTTCCTTGTATGTGGTTGTTCATGGAAAAGCAAGCGACGGTCAGATCGGCGCCGGAGGCCGAGCACTGATAAGTCTCTGGGTTGGAGAAATCAAGGTTCCCATCATCCATTGCCGCACGTAGGTACCCAGAACACACACCGGTCACATTCCAATGAAACAGCAGGCATCAAACTCCATGGTTTGCCACTTAAATTCCCCAACATCTCGGTACTAGAGAAAGCAGAACTGACCACCAAGATTGGATCTAGTCTAGATGGTGTACTGCTCTCAAAATTTGGTTTAACAAGTTAGTTTGGTTTAAGTAATCAATCACTGCATCGATGCAGAAAAGCTCATGCATACCTCCTTTTCAGGGAAGCTCGTGTGTACCTCCTATGTTGCGGACATAACATGGTGCGATGGGTAGGGGTGCTGCTATCGGTGATCCTAAGCTATGGCACATGGGGCAGCTCTAGGAAGGGCGGTGGTGGGTCAGATGTAGTTTTGCAAGCATCTAGTGACTTTTTTTCATCTTTTGATGGACGTGTTCTGAGCTCAGGACTATCTTGCCTGAACGTCAAGACAATCAAGTAATCTTGTTGTGAGGTCTGACTTCACCCACCTTACACTTCTCTATGGACTAAGTCCCTCTACGTTAGCGTTAATTAGCATTTCCTCACTACATTTGGCCTATAAAAAGAGGAGATAACCATTGTACATATAGTTGACGAGATTCATTAATAAAGAGCGCACTACTCCTCTATTCCTCTATGCCATTTTAGTTTCTGTAATTTTGTGTCTTGGTGAGATCGAGTACTTCCTATAGATGTTTGCTTGGCAACCCTTGAACCAGACTCACCCGCAAAGGTTGCCACACATTTCATGGTCGGGCACATGAGCTAGTGGTCCAGTAGCACATTGAGGTGGACAGATACGGTTAAATTTTATGATCGTGGGTAAGGATGGCAATTCTATCCATGGACATGGATACCCATGGATATCCAACCTGAATGGATAAGGTTTGGATATGCTTTTGCGCCCATGGGCAGCGCCCAAACCCGACCCGATTACTCATGGATAGGGCATGGATATAATCTTGTGTCCATGGATATACCCAAACCCGACCCGATAGTCTGACTTAGACATACAATATTCTGCTACCACTACCCTATAGTCACATGTCCCACTATAATTTTATCCTTTATTTAAAACATCCAAAAGAAATTACACAATCCCCACTATAACATACTCCAGCGCACATTCTCATACGATTATCTACACTCATTAAATGAATTGTTGTTAAGAATCAGCGACGTCCTTGAGTTACTTCTCCCGTATCCCTACAAGTGGCCGCTCGTGCAAGCCAATACCTCCACGTAAAGTGGATCAGTGCAGCAGCCTGTGCCGCTGGTCTGCGTCAACCGAGCTCCATATCCCCTCAACCCCTTCGCCTTCACTTTTCCACACATGCATTGATACATGGGCGCAATAGTGGGTCAGCGCAAATGTTATGACTGCACAGCGGGGCACTGAGCATGCCAATGCGGAGCACGCATTGTGCAATGAGTTATTATTATGTAGAGGTCTTGAGAGGACCCAATAGATATCCAATGTGTATGGATAACCATCGGATTTGGACATGGTTAAAAAAAATTGCCCATGGGTTTTTTCATGGATGGGCATGGACTATCTTCATGGATACGGATATGGATTCGATATTGTTCAACCCGACCCAAACCCGATCCATTGCCATCCTTAATCGTGGGCATGTGATTTGCCGTGGGTTATGATTTTCTCCAATTGGGCTGTTAGCAGGACCGCACCTGCCAAAATAGTTTCCGTTGTTTCTCAAAACAGATGCTCCCATTTGTCTGATGAATTTGGTACTGACGCTCTAAGCTTAGATGTCTAAATGATCTGAATCAATGTCTGCATTGAATGGATAAAAGCTTGCGACCCATACTTGAAGAACGAAAAGATGAGAAGAAATGGGTCATGTCGATTTTGAGGAATTAAAATAGTGATACGGTTATTCTAAAAAAATTATTATTAGAGTAAATAAAATTAAACAACCCTTCTATACCCACACAACAATTACATCCACAAACCCATAGAAGTAGAATGTTCAAGACATTAAGATCATGATGTGATATGGTCTTTCAAACGTCATTTTGGCCAATATTTTTTCACAGTAGTGTACGTACGGTACTTAGTAAACCATGGTATCATTTAAAATAGTTTTGAAGATATTATGTGTGTATGTGTGCGCATGAGCATGTGGTGTCGCTTTGTGTGTGTGTGTGTGTGTGTGTGTGTG
>LR880970.1:31643240-31671700 GCA_904067115.1 Aegilops sharonensis | reverse complement strand
GATAGAACTTACTACACCGATGGCTCTGAGTTAACTTACAAGGAGAAAACTCATCTGGTTGGATTTTGTAATGATATTGAGAATTACAATATCTACAATCGAACTCCTCAACATTATGGTCAATACGTGCCACTAGTGCACGTGTTGAACTACAGTAACTACCATGGAGATACCCTGGTAAGTTTTTTTTACTATTACGACATCCGTGCATATTTTTGCGTACTTCTAAAACTAGTACATCATTGCTAATTACGAAGTTATTACTATGTTTTTCAACAGCTTATCCCAGAGAATTGTGTGCCTCATTTGATGTATCAGAATGGCGGCAGCGTTCGTGTTTTGAACATATATCCAGGTCATCCTACGAATCTGAACTGTCCATACCGGATTTCTAAAGGAAGTGGAGACATGACAATCAAAGGATGGAAAAAATGTATGGACAGTCGTAAGGAGCTTCTTGGAAGCAAAAGGAAGCGAGGCGCAAGAATTGGAGACAGGATGATCTCCATTCTTCATAATGGAGAGTCAGGGTCTATATTGTTTTATGCTATTTTACCTTAAGTGTGTTTAGGTCCGATCCTACCTGATATTGATGATCATGTGCTAAGAACAATTATGTAGGGTTGGGTTCGATGACTACAATGCATTGCTTTGGCTGTAGCAGTTGCATACGACCTCAGATGAAGATGCTTCAAATATCAAAGTTGTTCATTTTGATGAGACTGATAATTTTATGTTGACAGGTTTTACATTTGAGGCCATATTACACTTTTTTCCAGAAAAATTTGGTCTCAGATGACCAACGCAATGACCATATTCTTTCCATTCTTTATGATAATGTGGTGAACTTGGGCATATAGGTTGCAAACAATGTTGCCAAATAGACTTTTGAACTTTTTGTACAAAAATATCGTTTCTACTTTCTAAGTATCAAAAATGTGTATTTTTGAGGAGATTACAAAAACCAGGGTGCGAAATGGCTCTATCCAAATTTTCACATGAAGTAGGCCATATTTGATGGACAACATCCAAGTCTTATAGATTTTGTAGGTCTCTAGTTACTTTCGCACATTAAATGACTTTATGCTGATTTCCGAAAGTAATTCAATTTGAACTGCAATTGTGTGAAAGCACTGTCCTAAAAATTAGCAAACAAACATTTTTAGGTACACAAGTAGTCATTATATTGAAGAACCACTTATAGTTTGGAAATGTTCAACTCCTGCTATAATGCCAGGCATTTGGACCCCTTTTGAAAAAATGAAAGAAAATGAGTAAAAGTTCATACACTACAATCGATTCGCATGGACTCCTTTTATATGTACTATTTGTGAGGAAAAATGCCTAACTTACATTACGACAATTTTTAAAAAAATCTTCACAAAATGGGCTATAAAATATGGACATTCATGACTTTCAAGCCAAACGATTAAGGTGATGACCATATTCATTGCATAATTTATGATAATGTGGTGAACTTGAATATAAATATAGGTGCATATTGGCATTGCAAACAATGTTGCCAAAATAGAGTTTTGAATTTTCTATACAATAATATCATTATCTATTTCCTATGTGCCAAAAATGGGTATTTTTTGTGAAGCAAGTACAAAAACCATGTTGCAAATTGGTACCACTCTAATTTTCACATAAAGTAGACCGTCCGTAATGGACAATTCCCAAGTTCTATAAATTTTCTATATTTCTAGTTACTTTCGCACATTTCAATGACTTTATGTTGATTTCCCGTAAGTAATTCAAATTTGAACATTAAATGTGTGATAGCTCTGTCCTAAAAATTAACCAAACACATGTTTAGATACTCAAGTAGCCATTATATGGAAGAACCACTTAGAGCTTTGAGAGATGTGACCCCTTGTCATGAATAGCCATGCCGGCCATTTTGACCCTATTTTGAAAAAAAGAATACAAGTTCAAAAAATGTAATCCTTTCGCATGGACTCCTTTTATGTGTATTACTTGCAAGGAAAAATGCCGAACTTTCAATACGACAACTTGGAAAAAAATCCTTTACAAAACGGGCTATCGTGTATGGACATTCATGACTTTCATGCCAAATGACCAAGGTGATCGACATATTCACCGCATAGTTTATTGTAATGTGCACAAATTAGACACATAGGTGCATCTTACCATTACGAATAATGTTGCCAAATAGATTTCCTACCTGTTTTGTACAACAAAATTATTTACTATCTTCTAAATGTAAAATGTGTATCTTTTGTGAAGCAAGTACAAAAAATAGGATGAAGACTGGCTCCATTCCAGTTTTCACATAAAGTAGACAATATTTGATGGCAATTCCCAAATTTTTGGTTCATTTGCAATATTTCTAATATTTTTTTGGTATTTACGGAGCGTTACACTCGGTAAAAGTCATGCTTTTACTGATTGCCAAAGAGAAAGCACACTCTCGACCAATCTCACAAAATCACATGGATTGATCACGTGGTAGCCTTCCATCTGGCTTTATCTCACAGCGCCTTCCCCATCTCTCTCTCCTTATCTCCTCCCTCTCAATCACAGCCACAAACACCTCCTCTCTCTTTCTTCTCTATCTTGTCACACCAAGCACATCTCAGTGTTCACCAAAATATAGCTGACCAAAATATAGCTGAACATATTCTTCATGTTATTCTCGTGCAGGAGTCAGGTCCTTTGTCTGGGTATTCATTTTCTATCTCCCGATGATAGACAACGGGCAACTTGTGTCAGGCTCTCAGCACCTTCTACGCACATTGTAGATTGAAGTGTAGCAATTGTTGTTGGGAAGGATCAAAAAGTGTGAAGCACACATGACATACATCAATCATTGTATTGATGCCTTCTAAAAAAACAAAAACAAAGTTATTAGACTGATGGAATATGATATCGGTATGCATGAGATACATACTATCAAGACATTCCAGCAGACCCCTTAGGTATGAGGCATCCAGCCTGTTCTATACCAGATTGAAAAATAATACATTTGTGAATTTGGAAATGAATAGAGATCGACCATAACAAATATAAAGATAGAACATTAAAAATGTCAACACGAGATGCGAGCGCCTGATCACTTATATGGTCAGACTTATGCGAGCCTAGCTATAGCTATGGGCTGGTGCATGGAGTGTGTGTGTGTGCACTTCTTACAGCATGAGCAATGGAAGCACCTGAAAGGTGCAACCTCATCTTCCAAATAGATATAAAAAATGTAGGCCTGCCATTTTCAATCTTTTTCACTCAAAGGAGGCGTACCACATATAAAATCACAATTTAGAATTTCTATTTTCAATAACTTGCAAATAATTCTACTTCTCTTGTTGAAGAATCCATAAATTCAGAATTTGATAGAACGTGCTTGTCCACAAATGATATAAAAGGATAAATACCACAAACAAATATGGAAATTGCAACATTCTGATCTTAGAAGCTTCCAGTTTCCAGAGATATATAAGTTTTATTGTCTCTACTATGGAAGTATATTCACAAAAATCCCTTTCAGATTTTCATCTTCTGTCATTTGTTCCAAGATCCTGTCAATGGAAATAAATTCTGATGATGGGTTGCACTCCACAGCCCGTGTCTCACTTGAAAACAACAACTTGGACATTGTTCTCAGCTAATTGTGCACCTTTTCTGGACAGTGGTTTCGTGTTCTCCGCCCCTGCCACCTCGAGTGTCGCTTTGACGATTGCTTTGCTGGAATTGTGCAGAATTGAGTCTAGAACAAACCTCTCAAATTTCGTTGTGTTCCAATGGATGAATCTCCGGAAATATCCGATATACCGGAGTGCTATCGGATCTGGACGGGAATCTAGATGAGTTTACGGTGAGGAGTACATTGTCCAGCTGGGACATGCTTTGGAATATCCAATGTTTATTGGCTACAAATTTTTTAAACCGACCAACAATCAGAATTTCAGCTTGATCCGACCGTTCAAACTCCGGGTCGAGTCCGAGGAGTGCATCAATTTTTAGATATTTCTTCATGAACGCAATATTGGACATACTTTCAGGAGGATTTTTTTCTTAGAGTATTGTGTGCTGTTCTCAAACATGTGCCCACAAATTTTAAAGCCTTTTTCAAGGTAATCTTCACCATCGCGTTGATGTCAAACCAGCCCGACAACGTTGCTCCATGGCTGCCGACTTGCACTAGATAGATCATCGCTTCGTCGAGCCGATGTCAACATCATTGGATCATCACCTTGGTGAGCCGACCAAGAGTTCATCATGGCAAAGGCTAAATCATCACCAATATCGTCGCCCCACGAATTACACGAGGCGGCCACACTATCATCGCCACGCAGTTACTTCATCAACTTGGGATCGACCGCGTCACAAATTTTGACCCGCGTCGGCATCACCATGCCGCCTCTTCTTCAAGCCAACATCCAACATGCCGACCTGCTCCAACTCATCAGCTGACATGGAGGCTTTGACACCTTGGCTGGAACAGGGGATTCAACTCGTCAGCTGACCGTGCCGCCACTTCTTCAAGCCAACATACAACACGCCAACCTGCTAGAACTCGTTAGCTGACCGTGCCACCTCTTCTTCAAGACAACATCGAAAAAGCCAAAAATTCAAAGACATATATAGAATTTACACATTTTGAAAAGCACGACTTCATTTTTAGAAAAGTGGATGATACATTTTTACCAAAATTAAGCTGAACTTTTTCTTCATGTTGTTCTCGAGCAGGAGTCGGGTCCATTGTCCGGGTAATCATTTTCCATCTCCCGACGATAGACAACAGGCAACTTGAGTAAGGCCCTCAAGACCTTCTACGCACATTGTAGATTGAAGTGTAGCAAATGTTGTTGGGAAGGAATGAAAAAGTGTGAAGCACACATGACTTCCATCAAACGTTATATTGATGCCTTCTAAAAAACAAAAACAAACAAATTGGATTGATGGAATATGATATCAGTATACATGACATACATACTATCAAGACATGCCAGCAGACCCCTTAGGTCTGAGGCATCCAGCCTGTTCTATCCCAGATTGAAAAATACTACACTTGTGAATTTGGAAATGAACAGAGACCGACCATAACAAATATAAATCTAGAACATTAGAAATGTAAACACAAGATGAGATAGTCCGATCGTTTATATGGTCAGACTAGTGTGTGTCTAGCTATAACTATGGGCTGGTGCATGGAGTGTGTGTGTGCACTGCATACAACATGAGCAATGGAAGCACCTGAATGGTGCTGCTCCATCTTCCAGATAGATATAAAAATTGTAGGGCTGCCATTTTCAATTGTTTCACCCAAAGGAAGGGTACCACATAGACGATCTCAATTTAGACTTTCTATTTTGAATACCTTACAAATAATTTTACTTTTTTTGTTGAAGAATCCATACATTCGAAATTTGATAGAATGACTGCTTGTCCACAAATGATATAAAAGGTTAAGTACCACAAACAAATATGGAGATTGCAACATCCTCATCTTAGAAGCTTCCACTTACCAGAGATCTATAATTTCTATTGTCACTACGATGGGACTATTTTGACAAAAATCTCTTTCAGATTTTCATCTTCTGTCATTTGTTCCAAAATCCTATCAATGGAAATAAATTATGATGAAGGGCCGCATGCTGTGGCTCACTTGAAAACAACAATTTGGACATTTGCTCCTTTTTAGCTTGTATATCATATTTGCCCTTCTCTTGTGTTCCTTGTGTGATTCGATTGTATGTATGGACAATCTTTTGCTGACCAATTCGATATGCACGTCCAATCGTCTGCCTTTGGACTAAATTATTCCACACAACATCGAGGAGCACCACAGGTGACGTTCTAAAGAGGGTAATACCTTCTCCACACACCTTGGTCGATGCAAGCATCACCTTGACATCACTCTCCATATCATTGAAGTCCACCATCAAGGCCTTGCGAGTTTTAACAGAGACATTTCCACTCATATACATGAGCTCGTTGCGTTTAGTCCTATTGAACTATGTCCTCGGCTATTCCATGATCAAGTCCAATGGTTCAAGAAACTGGCTAAACACACACACACACACTTTTAAAGCTTATCTACTGGAATTCTCATCTTTGCCAAATGTTAGGCTCTTTGCCGAGTGCAATATGTTAGGTAGTCAGCAATAGTATCTTTTCCGAGTTCCTACCAATGAAGTACTCGGTAGAAATTAAAACTCGGCAAACAGGTACTTTGCCGAGTATCGTCAATGAAACGCTCGGTAAAACAACAAAACACGGCAACCAAGGTGTTGCCCAGTGCTAAAGTCGGAAAATTTTATGTTGCATACGACCTCGGATGAAGATGCAAAACACGGCAACAAAACACGGGTCTTAGCTATAATGCATTGTTTTGGCTGTAGCAGTTGCATACGACCTCGGATGAAGATGCTTCAAATATCAAAGTTGTTCATTTTGATGAGAGTGATAATTTTTTGTTGACAAGTTTTACATTTGAGGCCATATTCTATACACTTTTTTCCAGAAAAATTTGGTCTCAAATGACCAACACAATGACCATATTCATTCCGTACTTTTGCCTAGTTTTTTTTGCCCTTTGCCGAGTTTTTTAGGCACTCGGTAAAGGCGCCGATTACGGCAGTGCTTGATAGAGATGCACGACCTCATATGTGAATCTCGTCTTAACTCCTTCACTTGGCATCAGTCGTAACCTCTCCAACAGAAGCTCGCCCACAATAGATGTTATTTCTTTTGGCAATTTTTGCATGCCAGCGACAAGGGGCTGATGTACGGATGCAAGAGACATGTTGTATTCTGAATCAAAACTGCTGCCCTTATTGACGATGTCAAAGACTAGGTGTACTCACCACATCATCTCCCGGGCAGTGGGTTGGGCCAAGGACCCCTGTGGCCATTCATTAATGGGCCACTTCGGGCAACACATGACATATGCGAGGAAGATTCCACAAGACTTGGTGATCAAGACAAGGACTCCTCTGCACCAATGTACCTGTCTAGGACTCTTGTTATCCTAGGCCTCCAGTACACTATATAAGCCGAGACCAGGCTAGTCGATACACAACATCCCACATTCATCATCATCATCATCATCATCATTGCCCCTAGGGTGTAGACCACAACTTACGATCTCAAGGTAGATCAACTCCTTACTTTGATACACCCATAATATAAGCAAGAGCAGGACGTAGGGTTTTACCTCCTCAAAGAGGGACCGATCCTGGGTAAAAACATCGTGTCCTTGTCTCTTGTTACCCATCAATCAGATCTCATAGCTCGGGCCCCCTACTCAAGGTCCAATGGTTTTGACACCAACATTGGTGCTTTCATTGAGAGTTCTGTTGTGTGATCGAAATATGGATCAACGACTTAGATCTTCATGGCGCGACTTCCGTGCCCGAATCTCTAGTTAGCGGATCATACCTCCTCCATCTAGAGCTGAGGCATGATAAGCGTTCATCAACATCAACTCCGATCTATCACGGGAGAATCACCCATGGAGCCCGGGGCCTCAATGTAAACATTGTTCTCAGGTAACCGTGCACCTTTTCTGGATAGTGGTTTCGTGTTCGCCGTCCCTACCACCTCGAGTGTCACTTTGACAATTGCTTTAGTGGAATTGTGTAGAATTGAGTCTGGAACAAACCTCTCAAATTTCATTGTGCTCCAATGGATGAATCTCCGGTAATCTCCGTTATACCGGAGTGCTATCGACTCTGTATGGGAATCTAGATGAGTTTATGGTGAGAAGTATAGTGTCCAACTGGGAATGCTTTGGAATATCCCACTGTTCATTGGCTATGAAATTTTTATACCGACCAACTCTCAAAATGTTAGCTCGATCCGACCATTCAAACTCCGGGTCGAGTCCGAGGAGTAAATCATATTTGGATATTTCTTCATGAACGCGACATTGGACATACTTTCTGGAGGATTTTTTTAGAGTATTGTGTGCTGTTCTCAAACATGTGCCCACAAATTTTAAAGCCTTTTTTGAGGTAATCTTCACCGTCGCATTGGTGTCAAACCAGCCCGACAACGTTACTCCAGGGCTGCCGACTTGCACTAGATAGATCATCGTTTCGTCGAGCCGAGGTCAACCACATTGGACCATCACCTTGGTGAGCCGACCAAGAGTTTGGCATGGCGATGTTGGGGAACGTAGCAGAAATACAAAATTTTCCTACGTGTCACCAAGATCTATCTATGGAGAAACCAGCAACGAGGGGAAGGAGAGTGCATCTACATACCCTTGTAGATCGCTAAGCGGAAGCGTTCAAGAGAACGGGGTTGAAGGAGTCGTACCGTCGTGATCCAAATCACCGGAGATCCTAGTGCCGAACGGACGGCACCTCCGCGTTCAACACACGTACAACCCGGTGACGTCTCCCACGCCTTGATCCAGCAAGGAGAGAGGGAGAGGTTGAGTGACGGTGTCCTGGACTAGGGGGTACTCACCACGTCGTCTCCCGATCAGTTGGATTGGGCCGAGGATCCCCATGGCCGTATACTCATAGGCCAGTCCGGACAGCTGCCGCATACGAGGAAGATTCCGCAAGACTTGGCGATCAAGACAAGGACTCCTCCCCCACCGGCGTATTCGGCTAGGACTCTTGTTATCCTAGGCCTCTGGTGCATTATATAAGCCAGGGCCAGGCTAGTCGACAGAGACAATATACAACAATCATACCATAGGCTAGCTTCTAGGGTTTAGCCTCCTTGATCTCGTGGTAGATCCACTGTTGTAACACACATCATCAATATTAATCAAGCAGGACGTAGGGTTTTACTCCATCAAGAGGGCCCGAACCTGGGTAAAACATCGTGTCCCTTGTCTCCTGTTACCATCCGCCTAGACGCACAGTTCGGGACCCCCTACCCGAGATCTGCCGGTTTTGACACCGACATTGGTGCTTTCATTGAGAGTTCCGTTGTGTGTCCGGCAAAAGGTCAATGGCTCGCCCGCAGGTCAACTGCGACTTCGTCATCTTCGTCACCAGCTCGACTGGTCACCTTGGTTCGACCAAGGACTGCGCCCTATCTCCGATCGTCATGTTCGGATGAGGGCCTTCATCAACATCAACTCCGATCTCTATCAAGATCATGGAGGAACCATCCAGGGAGCCCGGGGGCTCAACATCAACATTGCCCTAGGGCGACCGTACTGTTTTTCTGGACAGCGGACTTGTGTCCGCCGCCACCGGCTCCTCAAGCGTTGTTTTAACGATTGATTTGGTGGAATTGTGCGGAATTGAGTCTACAACAACCCTGGAAAATTTCGTCGAGTTCCGATGGAGGAATCTCTGGCAATCTCCGATATACCGGAGCCGCATTGAATCTGGACGCGAATCTAGACGAGTTTATGGCGTGGTGTCCAGCTTCTAGCTCGGACTTCCTTTGAAAGATCCAACCGTTTATCGGCTGCGGAATTCCTATATCTACCACCCCTCAAAATTTCAGCTCGATCCGACCGTCCAAACTCCAGGAACCTTCCGATTAGTGCATCACTTTTCGGATCTGTTTTCTGCGCGAAAACGAATCCGACCCGAGTTCGTCTTTTTTATGAACGGGATTTCGGACATCCCTTTTGAAGGAAGTTCTGTATGGGATATTGTGTTTTGTTTCCGAACACATCCCACTAACCTTAAGATTTTTTGAACATGATCTTCAACATCATGCTGGTGTCAAACTAGTCCGGCAATATTGCTCCACGGCTGCCGACCTGCGCTAGACACGTCGTCACTTTGTTGAGCCGAGCTCAACTTCTTCGGATCATCATCTCGGCAAGCCGAACAAGAGTCCGGCATCGCGAAGGATCAATCATCACCAACCGCCCCACGGATTACACGGAGCGGGCATACCGGCATCGCCGCACGGTCGCTTCATCAAGCCGGCATCGACCGCGTCACGACCTGCATCGGTAGGGCCGCACTATTGCTTCTTCAAGCTGGTGACCTACTTCGACATCTCGGCGGGACCGGGGGCTTCGCCATCTCTTCATCAACCTACTCCAGACGCTTCGGCGTCACTAGCCGACCAGGCAATGGGTGCGCGGATCGAGTCCCAATTTTGGGAATCAACTTCCTTCGGATTACTACAACAAATAAACCAGGTCTATCAAGTGGTGGCCGCATTATCGACGGTCGCATGATGGTTCGGTCAGTTTCCGTACATAGTCTGGCGAACGCCGCATCCGGAACTCGAACCGACCTGTGAATTCAGGCCTTGCCACGCCTTTATTGCGTTACGCCGACGACCTGCATCGACATTGACTTCAGCGCCAGGCCGTATTTCTTTTATTACTCACTTTGCATAAATTATTTATTTTGCAACATTTTTTTTAATTCTTATTATTACTATTATCTCCGGTTTGCACCATGTTTTGTGCACAGGAAAATGATCCAGCCAGACTATATCCTTTGGCGTCACCTCGGCTGGACGGGGGCTTCGTCAACACTTCATTACCCCATGCAGGGGACTTCGGCATCACTCTGCCGTCCTGCATTGACCGTGCTATGTCACCACTTCGGCGTGTCGAGCTCTCCGCTCCGCCACCTCGGGACCGGCTTGGGGGATGGAACCTTGTCCCGTATCAAGCTCGGACCGCGTCATCAATACCGAACACATTAAACCAGCTAAGTCGCTTTCATGCTCAAAGCTTTAATTTTTAACTTGTGTTCCGCTCGACCAAGCATTATACTTTTTTGGAAAAAAGTTGCTTGCAAAAATTTTCCTTGTCCAAACTTTGTTTGCACACACTTGACGCGCTAACCACGCTCATTATACATGGGGGCTTCTTTAACAGAAGCTTATTAATACGGGCTTTATGCCGAACACATGTGTCACACTTCCGCATGTACCTTTTATTCACCATTATATGCATCGATATGACTTAACTTTTGGCCAAGCTGGGTTGCCTGGCTCCTGTGCTTACCCCTACGTTCCCAATTGTTCGGCTAGGTGGTAAAGGGAGCACCTCTGCGATTGTTACTGCCGGGTCAGCTGGATGTGTACCTCAGACTGGGTGAAGCCGAAAGCTAGCGTTCTTAAGGGAATACTCGGTCGGTGAACTAAAAGATGATTTCTTACCTATTCATTTACCTGCCCCCAGATGTTTTTCTGCTCTTTTCGCAGTTCGAACATGCACTTTAGGGCATGCCTCCCAGGGAAAGGAACCCCTAACGGAACTATTCTCCCTAGAAGATGTTTCTTACTAACCATGTAATATAACATAACTAGTTGGGCACTTGTCTGATAAAGCACTAATGACCCCTACGCCTGATCTCCACGCATGCCCCGGTTTTTATAACCGCGAGGGTATTCGGACACACTCCGGACTATTGGGTCCAGAGGTTGAAGCGAAAAGGTCCGCTACGACAAACGATCTACAATCCGGCTAGAAAGCATTCTACATGTCACCTTACATCATATAGTCAACTTTTACCCAAGTCACTTGGGGGATCTTATGTTTATTTGAGCCGTTTCATACTAAGTGTTTTTCTTCTTAGTCGTTGCAAAGTTTTTATTATTTATCACTCCTTTTCTCGACACGAGTGTGCGGTCACTAGCCGGGGAGCCTAATTTCTCTCTCAAAACCACTAGAGTTTAGTTTTCTAAACTGGCCTAATGAGAAGTACTCCGCCTTCGGGATGAGAGACCGAAGCCGTAGGCTGATCCGCTTGAAGTCTTGAGATAGGATGTGTCATGTTAAAGCACGGCAGAAGCACTTTTTTTTTCTAAAGTCCAATTTTCGGATTGGCACCGAACACTTGATCTTGTTCGGACGTCATGTTTTTACTGACGTTTTTTGGTTTTCCAAGCTTTTGGCACTTTTAAACTATTTGTGTGTTTTCAGCACAAGTCTCGCAGTGCAACACCGGACACCTTTAGAGATTCAGCAAAAACATTCTCGGATATTGCTATATATGCATCAGTTTCGAATTGTGTCTTCGGTCAATAGTTGGGTTCCCCGGCTCCCGCGCTTGCCTCCTACGTTCCGCTTTGTTCGGCTAGGTGTGCAAAGGGAGAACCACTGCGATTGTGCTTCCAGCTTGCATGGTCAAGCACCTCAGTGGAGAAAGGCAAAAACTGACTGTCACAATAGGTGTAAACTGGTCAGCGATCCGATGACTATATTAAATGACGGACCATTCATAAAATTGGCTGAAGTGTTTCAGGCTTGACCTCGACTGTCGCCGAAAACTACCGGGGGCTAGTAACTGGCCTCCCAAACTAAATCCTCAATATTTTGCTCTTACATTGGAGCTGAGGTTTCATGATCATGCTTAGCATGACAACCCAAAGAAAGGAACCGATAGCGGGACTATTTTCTTTGGAAGACATTTCTTCTGTTAAACAGTAATATAACATATCTCTCTGTGTACCTTTGTTTATAAAACCGTATGGCCAGATTGCCTTGTTTGTCGTAAATCTTTGCCCTCATAAAGGCTTCATAAAGTAGGACAAACACTCCTCGGCTACTGGCCGAGGAGGTTGAAGCCGATGGTCGGTCAACAAAGTTTTGTACAATGCGGATCCGAGCATTAATGACATAAAGTACTTGGATACATTGAGTCATTACACATAATTTGTGATTTTACTATGGATATCGATCCTTAATTCGGCCTCCCGTACCCGCATTAAGGCTCGGGGGCTACTGGGCTTCGGGCCTATTATTTACAAATATTAAAGGGGCACATCGATCCCCTGATCTGGTGTTGCCACCCGACCAGTGTCTCGGGGGCTACTGCATTGCCTGTCCAATGCAGAAAATTTTAAGTGTAATACAGTCTCCGAGGAGATTTTGATCCTCAGGTTGGTCGGCCGCACCCAACCTCAGTCTCGAGGACTGAGCACGCCGCTTTTTGTGTCCCAAAGTATTCTGCCGAGCTAGGACTTGATCCTCAGACTGATTTTGCATATCAACCTGAGTCTTAGCGGCTACGGGGATCATCGGTCTTATGTCATCCTTCATGTGCATCTCGGGTTTTAGACCGATACACACCTTGAGGGCTACTGGCAATATATCTCGTCAGAGAATAAATTGCATCAATAAAAAATATTGACAAAAATCGGCCCACATTCGGGGTGGTGCACCACCTCGGAAGCAGTCCGACATAAAGCTCGGGCGCTAGTGGCTGGCTCCATAGAGGGCATTTCCGGCATTAAGCTCGGCTAAACTCCTTCAAACTTCTTCGAACCAAGGTGATTTACGACACCTCGGATACAGTCCGGCGTTGGAGCTCGGATACATAGTCCGGCGATAGAGCTGGGAAGCAGTCCAGCGTTGGTGCTCGGCTGCAAAAGATACCTCAAATGCAGTCCGGCGTTGGAGCTCGGACGCAAGAGGACGCTGCCGCCCGGGAACAACTTCAAACCCGAGGTGTGGCATAAAAATAACAAGGCATTGATAAAGGCCGGAAATTTAAAGGGGCTCCTCGGATACCCAACGTGTAAACTCTTCGTATGCACTTAGGCGGTCATCAAGATTGAAGATGAGAAGATTTGTTGAACCAGTTTTCAAGACCGACGATTGAAGATGAAGAATAGTTCGGAAGAATCGAGGAGCGTCCCTAAACTTGAAGACCGGTTCAGGGGGCTACTGACGGTATCCTGGACTAGGGGGTACTCACCACGTCGTCTCCCGATCAGTTGGATTGGGCCGAGGATCCCCATGGCCGTATACTCATGGGCCAGTCCGGACAGCTGCCGCATACAAGGAAGATTCCGCAAGACTTGGCGATCAAGACAAGGACTCCTCCCCCACCGGCGTATTCGGCTAGGACTCTTGTTATCCTAGGCCTCTGGTGCATTATATAAACCAGGGCCAGGCTAGTCGACAGAGACAATATACAACAATCATACCATAGGCTAGCTTCTAGGGTTTAGCCTCCTTGATCTCGTGGTAGATCCACTCTTGTAACACACATCATCAATATTAATCAAGCAGGACGTAGGGTTTTACCTCCATCAAGAGGGCCCGAACCTGGGTAAAACATTGTGTACCTTGTCTCCTGTTACCATCCTCCTAGACGCACAGTTCGGGACCCCTACCTGATATCCGCCGGTTTTGACACCGACATTGAGGAAGACTCCGTCCAGCAGCAGCACAACGGCGTGGTGGTGGTGGAGGAGCGTGGAAATCCTGCAGGGCTTCGCCAAGCACTGCGGGAGAGGAGAAGGGAGAGAGGTAGGGCTGCGCCAGGGAGAGGTGAAACTCCTCTATATGCAGCCCCATATACCTCAACTATATATAGGGGAGAGGGAGGGGCTGCGCCTCCCCTAGGGTTCCCACCCCAAGGGGTGCGGCTGCCCCCAAAAACCCATCTAGGGTGCGGCCAAAGGGGGGAGAGGGGGAAACTTGCCCCCCAAGCTAGGTGGGCCGCCCCCTCCCCAAAACCCTAGGCGCCTTGGGCCCTTGTGGGGGGGGGGGGGCGCACCAGCCCACCTGGGGCTGGTCCCCTCCCACACTTGGCCCATGAAGCCCTCGGGGGCCGGTGACCCCACTTGGTGGACCCCCGGGACCCTCCCGGTGTTCCCGGTACGTTACCGATAAAACCCGAAACTTTTCCGGTGACCAAAACAGGACTTCCCATATAGAAATCTTTACCTCCGGACCATTCCGGAACTCCTCGTGATGTCCGGGATCTCATCCGGGACTCCGAACAACATATGGTAACCACATACAAACTTCCATTATAACCCTAGCGTCATCGAACCTTAAGTGTGTAGACCCTATGGGTTCGGGAACCATGCAGGCATGACCGAGACGTTCTCCGGTCAATAACCAACAGCGGGATCTGGATACCCATGTTGGCTCCCACATGTTCCACGACGATCTCATCGGATGAACCAACATGGAATTGATTGAGTCCACGACGATCTCCACGGGATTGATTGAGTGGAGATCGTCGTGGACTCAATCAATTCCATGTTGGTTCATCCGATGAGATCGTCGTGGAACATGTGGGAGCCAACATGGGTATCCAGATCCCGCTGTTGGTTATTGACCGGAGAACGTCTCGGTCATGTCTGCATGGTTCCCGAACCCGTACGGTCTACACACTTAAGGTTCGATGACGCTAGGGTTATAATGGAAGTTTGTATGTGGTTACCGAATGTTGTTCGGAGTCCCAGATGATATCTCGGACATCACGAGGAGTTCCGGAATGGTCCGGAGGTAAAGATTTCTATACGGGAAGTCCTGTTTTGGTCACCGGAAAAGTTTCGGGTTTTATCGGTAACGTACCGGGACCACCGGGAGGGTCCCGGGGGTCCACCAAGTGGGGTCACCGGCCCCCGAGGGCTTCATGGGCCAAGTGTGGGAGGGGACCAGCCCCAGGTGGGCTGGTGCGACCCACCACAAGGGCCCAAGGCGCCTAGGGTTTGGGGAGGGAGCGCACCCACCTAACTTGGGGGGCAAGTTTCCCCTCTCCCCCCCCTTGGCCGCCCCCCTAGATGGGATCTATGGCTGGACGCCGCCCCTAGGGGTGGAACCCTAGGTGGGGGCACAGCCCCCCCTCTCCCCCTATATATACTTGAGGACTTTCGGGCTGCCAACAGATGAGTTTCACCTCTCCCTGGAGCAGCCCTACCTCTCTCCTTCCTCCTCTCCCACGGTGCTTGGCGAAGCCCTGCAGGATTGCCACACTCCTCCACCACCACCACGCCGTTGTGCTGCTGCTAGACGGAGTCTTCCTCAACCTCTCCCTCTCTCCTTGCTGTATCAAGGCATGGGAGACGTCACCGGGCTGCACATGTGTTGAACGCGGATGTGCCGTCCATTCGGCACTAGGATCTCCGGTGATTTGGATCACGATGAGTTCGACTCCTTCAACCCCGTTCTCTTGAACGCTTCCGCTTAGCGATCTACAAGGGTATGTATATGCACTCTCCTTCCCCTCGTTGCTGGTTTCTCCTTAGATAGATCTTGGTGACACGTAGGAAAATTTTGAATTTCTGCTACGTTCCCCAACAGAGACATGTTGTATTTGAATCAAAACTGCTGCCCTTATTGATGATGTCCTAGACTAGGGGTACTCACCACATCGTCTCCCGGCTAGTGGGTCGGGCCAAGGACCCCGTGGCCGTTCACTAATGGGCCACTTCGAGCTGCACATCACATATACGAGGAATGTTCCACAACACTTGGTGATCAAGACAAGGACTCCTCTCCACCAACATACCCTTCTAGGACTCTTGTTAGACTAGGCCTCCGGTACATTCTATAAGCACAGGCCAAGCTAGTCGATACACAACATCTCACATTAATCATCATCATCACCATCACCATCATCATTACCCCTAGGGTGTGTAGACCACAACTTACGATCTCGAGGTAGATCAACTCCTTACTTTGATACACTCATAATATAAGCAAGAGCAGGACGTGGGGTTTTACCTCCTCAAAGAGGGACCGAACCAGGGTAAAAACATCATGTCCTTGTCTCTTGTTACCAATCAATTAGATCTCATAGCTCGGCCCCCTACCCGATGTCTACCGGTCTTGACACCGACATTGGTGCTTTCAGTGAGAGTTCTGCTATGTGATCGAAAGAAGGATCAACGACTTAGATCTTCATGGCGCGACTTCCGTGCCCGAATCTCTAGTTAGCGGATCATACCTCCTCCATCTCGAGCTGAGGAATGATAATCTTTCATCAACATCAACTCCGATCTATCACGGGAGAATCATCCATGGAGCCCGGGGCTTCAATGTCAACTGGACAGTGGTTTCATGTTCGCTGTCCCTGTCACCTCGAGTGTCGCTTTTACGATTGCTTTGGTGGAATAAAGCAGATATGAGTATAGAACAAACCTCTCAAATTTCATTGTGTTCCAATGGATGAATCTCCGGTAATCTCTCATATACCGGAGCGCTATCGAATCTGGATGGGAATCTAGATGAGTTTATGGTGAGGAGTACAGTGTCCAGCTGGGACATGCTTTGGAATATCCAACCGTTCATTGGCTACGAAATTTTTATACCGACCAACTCTCAGAATTTCAGATCGATCCGTCCGTTCAAACTCCGGGTTGAGTCCGAGGAGTGCATCAATTTTTGGATATTTCTTCACGAATGCGATGTTGGACATCCTTTCTGGAGGATTTTTTCTTAGAGTATTGTGTCGTTCTCAAACATGTGCCCGCAAATTTTAAAGCCTTTTTCGAGGTAATCTTCACCGTCGCGTTGGTGTCAAACCAGCCCGACAACGTTGCTCCAGGGCTGCCGACTTGCACTAGATAGATCAACGCTTCTTCGAGCTGAGGTCAACCTCATTGGATCATCACCTTGGTGATCCGACCAAGAGTTCGGCATGGCGAAGGCTAAAAGCCTGTTCGGATGTCCTCCCGCTCCACGCTTCGCAAAATTCTGGAGCGGGAGTGGACCCGAATGGAATAGGCCCGAGAAGCTGGCTTCGGGAAGCTCAGCCCGATCGCAGTGTAAAAATTGGAAGCTCCAAAAGCCCAGCTCCAAGAAAAGCAGAATGAGAAGTTGCCCAATATTACGATGGAAGTGCCACCGCCAAGTGAAGCCGAGCGAATCGGTACGCTCGCCAAAACAGATCACTGGTCGTTCCTCGATGGAATCGGTACAGGGACTCGTTACCTGGATGTCTAGTCCAAACTGGGCTGCCTCCAACGGCCCAAACTAGAGCCCAACAAGGCTAGCAGCCTCCCCAACGGGCCAAATCGCTAGGAGAAGCTACCACGTGCAGAACGCTTGGCTGGTCGCTACGTGGAGTACGAAGCCAGGTTCTGAAGAAGATTTTGAGAAATTTTAAAAGTTTGGAGGAGATCAGAACAGGCCCTAAATCATCACCAATATCGTTGCCCCACGAATTACATGAAGCGGCCACACTATCATCGCCACGCTATTACTTCATCAACCTGCGATCGACCGCGTCATCAATTTTGACCTGTGTCGGCATCACCATGCCGCCTCTTCTTCAAGCGAACATCCAACACGCCAACCTGCTCTGACTCGTCAGCTGACATGGAGGCTTTGACACCTCGGCTGGACTAGGGGCTTCAACTCGTCAGTTGACCGTGCTGCCACTTCTTCAAGCCAACATAGAACACGCCGACCTGCTTCAACTCGTTAGCTGACTGTGCCGCCTCTTCTTCAAGACAACATCCAGAAAGACAAAAATTCAAAGACGTACATGGAATTTACACATTTTGAGAAGACAGACTTCATTTTTAGAAAAGTGGATGATACATTTTGACCAAAATAAAGCTGAACTTTTTTTCAGGTTGTTCTCGTGCAGGAGTCGGGTCCATTGTTCGGGTAATCATTTTCCATCTCCCGATGATAGACAACGGGAAACTCGAGTCAAGCTCTAAGCACCTTCTACGCACATTGTAGATTGACGTGTAGGAAATGTTGTTGGGAAGGGATGAAAAAGAGTGAAGCACACATGACATACATCAAACGTTGTATTGATGCCTTCCATAAAAAGAAAAACAAACAAATTGGACTGATGGAATATGTTATCAGTATACATGACATACATACTATCAAGACAGGCCAGCAGACCCCTTAGGTATGAGGCATCCAGTGTGTTCTATCCCAGATTGAAAAATAATACACTTTTGAATTTGGAAATGAACAGATATCAACCATAAAAAATATAAAGCTAGAACATTAGAAATATCAACACAAGATGAGGGAGCCCGATCGTTTATATGGTCAAACTTGTGTGAGCCTAGCTATAGCTATGGGCTGGTGCATGGAGTGTGTGTGTGTGCACTCCGTACGACATGAGCAGTGGAAGCACCTGAATGGTGCTGCCCCATCTTCCAAATAGATATAAAAATTTTAGGGCTGCCATTTTCAAATTTTTCACCCAAAGGAGGGGTACCATAAGATCTCAATTTAGAATATCTATTTTCAATACCTTACAAATAATTTTACTTCTTTTGTTGAAGAATCCATAAATTCAGAATTTGATAGAACGACTGCTTGTCCACAAATGATATAAAAGGATAAGTACCACAAACGAATATGGAAATTGCAACATCCTCATCTTAGAAGCTTCCACATACCAGAGATCTATAAGTTCTATTGTCACTATGATGGGACTATTTAAAAAAATCTCTTTCAGATTTTCATCTTCTGTCATTTGTTCCAAAATCCTATCAATGGAAATAAATTATGATGAAGGGTTGCACTCCGCAGGCTGGGGCTCACTTGAAAACAAAAATTTGGACATTTGCTCCTTCTTAGCTTGTATATCACATTTGCCCTTCTCTTGTGTTCATTCTGTGATTAGATTGTATGTGTGGATAATCTTTTGGTGACCAATTCGATATGCACATCCAATCGGCTGCTTTTGGACAGAAGGGTTCCACACAACATCGAGGAGCACCACAAGCGACGCTCCAAAGAGGGTGATACCTTCTGTACACACCTTGTTCAATGCAAGCATCACCTCGACCTCGCTCTCCATATCATTCAAGTCCACCATCGAGGCCTTGCGAGTTTTAACGGAGACATTTCCACTCATATACAGGAGCTCGTAGTGTTTAGTCCAGTTGAATAGTTTCCTCGGCTGTTCCATGATCAAGTCCGATGGTTCAAGAAACTGGCTAAGCACACGCACTCGCTCTTTTAAAGCTTCTGTACTAGTGTTTTCGTCCTTGCCGAGTGTTTGGCTCTTTGCCGAGTGCAATATGTTAGGCAGTCAGCAATAGTATCTTTGTCGAGTTCCTACCAAAGAATTACTCGACAAAAATTAAAACTCGGCAAACAGGTACTTTGCCGAGTATCGTCAATGAAAAGCTCGGTAAAACAACAAAACGCGGCAACCAGGGTGTTGCCGAGTGCTAAAGTCAGAAAAAGGAGGTCTTAGCTACAATGCATTGTTTTGGCTGTTGCAGTTGCATACGACCTCGGATGAAGATGCTTCAAAAATCAAAGTTGTTCATTTTGATGAGATTGTTAATTTTATGTTGATAGTTTTACATTGAGGCCATATTATTTACACTTTTTTCCTGAAAAATTTGGTCTCAGATGACCAACGCAATGACCATATTCATTCCAGTCTTTATGATAATGTGGTGAACTTGGGCATATAGGTTGTAAACAATGTTGCCAAATAGAGTTTTGAACTTTTTGTACAAAAATATCGTTTCTACTTTCTAAGTATAAAAAATGTATATTTTTTGAGGAAATTACAAAAACCAGGGTGCGAAATGGCTCTATCCCAATTTTCACATGAAGTAGACCATATTTGATGGACAACATCCAAGTCTTATAGATTTTGTAGGTCTCTAGTTACTTTCGCACATTTAAATGACTTTATGCTGATTTTCGAAAGTAATTCAATTTGAACTGCAATTGTGTGAATGCTCTGTCCTAAAAATTAGCAAACAAACATTTTTAGGTACACAAGTAGTCATTATATGGAAGAACCACTTATAGTCTGGAAATGTTCAACTCCTACTATAATGCCGGGCATTTTGACCCCTTTTTGAAAAAATGAAAGAAAATGAGTAAAAGTTCAAACACTGCAATCCATTCGCATGGACTCCTTTTATATGTACTATTTGTAAGGAATAATGCCTAACTTACATTACGATTTTTTTTTAAAAAATGTACACAAAATGGGCTATAAAATATGGACATTCATGACTTTCAAGCCAATCGATTAAGGTGATGACCATATTCATTGCATAATTTATGATTATGTGGTGAACTTGAATATATATAGGTGCATATTGGCATTGCAAACAATGTTGCCAAAATAGAGTTTTGAATTTTCTATACAATAATATCATTTTCTATTTCCTATGTGTCAAAAATGGGTATTTTTTGTGAAGCAAGTACAAAAACCATGTTGCAAAATTGGTACCACTCTAATTTTCACTTAAAGGAGACGGTCCATAATGAACAATTCCCAAGTTCTATAAATTTTCTATATTTCTAGTTACTTCCGCACATTTCAATGACTTTATGTTGATCTCCCGAAAGTAATTCAAATTTGAACATTAAGTGTGTGATAGCTCTGTCCTAAAAATTAACAAAACACATGTTTAGATACTCAAGTAGCCAATATATGGAAGAACCACTTAGAGCTTTGAGAGATGCGACCCCTTGTCATGAATAGCCATGCCGGCCATTTTGACCCTATTTTGAAAAAAAAGAATACAAGTTCAGAAAATTTAATCCTTTCGCATGGACTCCTTTTATGTGTATTAGTTGCAAGGAAAAATGCCGAACTTTCAATACGACAACTAGGAAAAAAATCCTTTACAAAACGGGCTATCGTGTATGGACATTCATGACTTTCATGCCAAATGACCAAGGTGATCGACATATTCACCGCATAGTTTATTGTAATGTGCACAAATTAGACACATAGGTGCATCTTACCATTACAAACAATGTTGCCAAATAGATTTTCTACCTGTTTTGTACAACAAAATTATTTACTATCTTCTAAATGTAAAATGTGTATCTTTTGTGAAGCAAGTACAAAAAATAGGATGAAAAATGGCTCCACTCCAGTTTTCACATAAAGTAGACAATATTTGATGGCAATTCCCAAATTTTTGGTTTATTTGCAATATTTCTAATATATTTTGGTATTTACGAAGTGTTACACTCGGTAAAAGTCATGCTTTTTACTGATTGCCAAAGAGAAAGCACACTCTCGACCAATCTCACAAAATCACATGGATTGATCACGTGGTAGCCTTCCATCTGGCTTTATCTCACAGCGCCTCCCCCCTCTCTCTCTCCTTATTTCCTCCCTCTCAATCACAGCCACAAACACCTCTCTCTTTCTTCTCTATCTTCTCACACCAAGCACATCTCAGTGTTCACCACTGGCCGCCGGAGAAGAGCATAAGACCTGTGACTTGGGTGGCACCCTGTGCAGCGTGCTCTTCGGCCAGCTGTTCATCACGCTGGTCAAGTTCAACCTCGAGCATGGCAGTGGCCCGAACATCTACGACATCTCGGAGATCAAAGGCTTCAACTCGTTATGCAGTTTGCCGGCGTGATGCGTGTGTGTTGTCTGGCATTCTACGTGCGTGTGTTATGTTGGCATGTTGATGCTTCCATGCCAGTTTATTGTGTATTGATGTATGCTTGTGGCTCGGCCGGCATGATGCACGTACATGCTTTGGATTAGAAGCTCGATGGCTGATATGTGCGTGTGTACTGATACGATGAGCGCCTAGACAACAATAGGTAGACCCGTCCGTCGTCTTGAGCCCCGCCCTACCGCAAGCGCGACGCTCCAGCCATCAGCGCCGCTGCTGGTGTCTTTTTGTTCTGCAAAAAAGTTTTACCGAGTGCAACACTCGGCAAAACATTGACACCAGGCAAACCGACTGATTTCCTCCTTTTTTTGTTCTCCATTAGTTCTTTTTTTACGGAGTTTAAACCTTTGCCGAGCACCATGAAAACGCTCGACAAACTTGTGGCCGAGTGTCCGACAAATGGTTCTCGGCAAACTTCCGTTTGCCGGAAGGGGGTATGCTGGGTGTCCTTTGCCGAGTACAACACTCGGCAAAACCTTTGCCATGTTTTTTGCCCTTTGCCGAATTTTTTTTGCCCTCTGTCGAGTTTTTTAGGCACTCGGTAAAGGCGCTGATTCCAGTAGTGCTTGACATATATGCACGACCTCATAAACGAATCTCGTCTTAACTCCTTCACTTGCCATCAGTTGTGACCTCTCCAATGGAAGCTCATCCACAATAGATGTTACTTCTTTTGGCAACTTTTCCATGCAAGCGACGAGGGGCGGATGTATGGGCACAAGAGAGATCTTGTATTCAGAATCGAAACTCCTCTGCTTATTGACGATGTCCTAAACTAGGGGTACTCACCACATCATCATCCGACCAGTGGGTCGGGCCAACGACCCCCATGGCGCTTCACTAATGAGGCACTTCGGACAACACATGACATATACGAGGAATATTCCACAAGACTTGGTGATCAAGACAAGGAGTCCTCTCCACCAAAGTACCCGTCTTGGAGTCTTGTTATCCTAGGCCTCTAGTACATTATATAAGCCGAGACCAGGCTAGTCAATACACAACATCTCACATTCATCATCATCATCATCATCATTACGCCTAGGGGTAGACCACAACTTACGATCTCGAAGTACATCAACTCTCTACTTTGATACACCCATAATATAAGCAAGAGCAGGATGTAAGAAAACCTTAGATCGGTCGATCGGATGATGGCGGCATTCTTGTGTTGTATCCCTCTTGGGGGCGTCATTCTTGGAGGTATGCGTAGGCTTGAAGGTTCAGTGGATGACATATGTGGTGCAGCAGTGTTCCATGTTGTTGAGCAAGGTTGTTATTGCATGTATATCTGGCGGCTATGATCTCTTGTAATCACTTTCCTAGCTTAGCGATATCTCCCGATCCTTTCCTTGTATAGCGGATATGGTTGAGATCTCGCAGCCCATGTACTCTATATATGCTATGGCATATGAGCAATACAATCAATGCAAATATTGTCATTCCACATGGTATCAGATACCGATCATTCCTAACCTAAAATTCTTTCGCTGCCGCCACCGCTCCTCGCCGCCGCCGCACCATAGCCACCGCCACCTCCCTCTCTCCCGGCCGCCGCACCAATCCTGCCGCCGCCCCCTCCTCCCCCTACCCCTCCTCCTCCAGCCGCCTCAACCCCCCTCCCACACCCGACGCCATGTCCTCCACCACTTCTTCCTCCCTGTCCGGCGGATCCAACCCCTTGGCCGGACCTGAACCCGTCCCAGCCGAGGACATCCGCAACATCGACATCACCAAGCGCGTCCCTGTTCGTCTCTCCCAAGAGGACTCCTCCTATTACCCGTGGAAAACCTACTTCCATCTCGTCTTCCGCGAGTATCATCTCCAGGAGCACGTGGATGGCTCCGTCGACGCCAAGGCCATGCTGCACGACCCCGAGTGGTCGGCCGTTGAAGCTACTCTCATTCGCTGCTTTTATCAAACCATCTCGGCCGACCTCTTCTACACGGTGGTGAAGGACGAGGACGACGTCCACTCCGTCTGGACGAAGCTCAACGGCCTCTTCACCGACAATCGGCTCCAGCGGCTCGTCTTCCTCCAACAGGAGTTCTTCGGGTGCCACCAGAACAACTCCTCGGTGGACGACTTCTGTATGCGCCTGAAGCGCCTCTGCGATGAGCTTCGCGACATCGGCGAGAAGGTCTCCGACGACCTCCTCCTCAGCACCCTCGTCGCCGGCCTCAACGAGGAGTTCGGCAACGCCGCGGCCAACCTCACGCTCATCCCCAACCCCACTTTTCCACGGGTCGTCGCTTACCTGCGCTTGGAGGAGTGCCGGATGAAGCAGCTCAAGACTCGGGCTGTTCACACCGCCCTCGCCGCGGGCACTTCTCGTGGCCCGCCTGCCCCGCCACCACCGGCTCCACTCCAGCCGCCCGCGCCGTTCCCGTTCCCGCACCCAGGGCACCGGCGCCCGCTCCTGCCACCGATCGCGGTGGTCACAAGGGCGGCAAGGGCGCCCGCAAGGGCCAGCCGCGCGGCACCAACACGGGCGGGGCACATGACCAGTAGCAGCAGATGCCCACCCCGCCGTGGACTGGAGTAGTCCACGCCTACTCGATGCCCATCCCACGCGCGCCAGCCCCCGGCATTCTTGGTCCTCGTCCGGCGCAGCACCAGGCTCACTTCGCCGCCCCGCAGCAGTTTGGCGCCTATCCGGCGCTGCCGGCGCCTCCACCACAGCTCGGTGCTCCTGCTGTTCCCATGACGCCACCCTTGCCGGCTGCACCCTGGGATCCCGCGCTTCTCGCGGCGCTGCACTCCGCCCCTACGCCCAGCACCTACACCGGGGGAGGTGATTGGTTCATGGATAGCGGGGCAACCGCTCATATGTCTGCCCATCCCGGTAATCTGGTCACTTCTTTTCCCACCAACACCTCCACTCACATCACTGTAGGTGATGGTTCTTCGCTCCCAATTACTCATATTGGCCATGCATCGTTTCCTTCTTATTGTACTCCTATTAACATGTCTAATGTCTTAGTCTCGCCTGAACTTATTAAAAATCTTGTCTCTGTTCGTTCTCTTACTCGTGAAAATCCTATCACTGTTGAGTTTGACGGGTGTGGTTTTTCTGTGAAGGACGCCCGTACTCGTATGGTACTCCACCGATGTGACAGCTATGACGAACTCTACCCGGTGCACCCGTCATCCACCACCGTCACCGCTCCTGTTGCCCTCTCCGTCGGTGTGGACCTCTGGCATGCTCGTTTGGGTCACCCAAACGCAACTACCATTCGTCATATTCTTAGGAGTTTTTCTTTCACATGTAATAAAATTGCCGATCACACTTGTCATGCATGTCGTGTAGGCAAACACGTCCGTCTTCCCTTTAGTGAGTCTTCCTCAGTAGCTTCATACCCCTTTCAGTTAATTCACAACGATGTTTGGACATCTCCTGTTGCGAACAACTCGGGCTATCTTTATTACCTTGTCATTTTAGACGATTTTTCTCACTATGTGTGGACCTTTCCGCTTCGGCAGAAATCGGATGTTATTTCTACTCTGTCGGCCTTTTACGCCTATGTCAGCACCCACTTTGGGCGTCCCATTCTCGCTTTACAAACCGACAATGGGAAAGAGTTTGATAATCTCGCCGTCCGCCACCTACTCACCACACATGGCACCATATTTCGTCTCACATGCCCCTACACCTCGCAACAAAACGGGCGGGCAGAACGCGTCCTTCGCACCCTGAATGATTGCGTTCGTACTCTGTTATTTCATGCCAACATCCCGCCCCACTTCTGGCCGGATGCCCTGGCCACGGCGTCTCTCTTGGTCAACATCCGCCCTTGTCGTACTCGCTGGAATTATGCACCACATCACCTTCTCTTCGGCACTCCCCCATCCTACGATGGCCTTCGTGTGTTTGGGTGTCTCTTTTACCCTAGCATTGCCTCCACCGCTCCGCACAAGCTCGCCCCGCGGTCACTTGCATGCATCTTCCTCGGCTATCCACCCAACACGAAGGGCTACCGGTGCTACGATCCCGTCCCTCATCGGGTGATCACCTCGCGACACGTGTACTTTGACGAAAAAGTATTTCCTTTTCATCAGGTACCATCTGCTGACGGATCATCTTCATCGCTGCCGCCTCTGTTTGGCGGCCCTTCACCAGCGGTGCCTCAGCCCCATGGCGGGCGCCCATGGCCCGCTCTCGGCCCTCTGGCGCCTCCGCCGGACGCCGCCACCCCGCCAGCTGCAGCAGCCCTGCCGGGTGTCGCTGCCCCGCCAGGCTTGGCTGGGTCGGCCACCATCTCGGCGGCCTCGGATGAGGCCCTGGAGGCTACCTCGGACGCCTCTAGCGCGTCCTCTCGTGCTGCTTCACCGGGCCCGTCTACATCGGCATCTCCTGGTCCGGGCACTCCTTCATCGACCGCTGCGGCCCATGGGCAGCCGCCAGTCCCAGTGCCCCAGCTTGGGGTCACGACTCGGGCGCGCACCAGGGTTCTCCGTCCGAGCACGCGGTACCCTACCAAGCAGTACCTGTGCGCCGCTTTGACGTCTTCACCTTCGCCGGTTCCGTCCTCCGCCCGCGCGGCCTTGCGTGATCCGCATTGGCTGGCCGCCATGCAGGAGGAGTTCGACGCGTTACAACGCAACCGGACATGGCAACTGGTCCCGCGTCCCAGCAATGCTAATATCATTAGCGGGAAGTGGGTTTTCCGCCACAAGACGGGTTCCGACGGTAACCTTGAGCGGTACAAGGCTCGTTGGGTCGTCCGCGGTTTCCGGCAACGCGCCGGAGTTGACTTCACCGACACCTTCGCTCCGGTCGTCAAGCCGGGCACGATTCGCACTGTCCTTCAGCTCGCGGTCTCTCGTGCATGGCCGGTGCACTAGCTCGACGTCTCCAACGCGTTCCTCCACGGTCATCTGGCTGAGCAGGTCTACTGTGAGCAGCCCACTGGCTTCGTCGACGCCACTCATCCGGACTATGTGTGCTTGCTCTCCCGCTCTCTGTACGGGCTGAAGCAGGCACCGAGAGCCTGGTACCAGCGCATCGCCGCCTTCCTACAGCAGATGGGGTTCCGAGCTACTCGCTCTGACGCCTCCCTCTTTGTGTACCATCACGGCGCTGCTACTACCTACCTTCTCCTCTACGTGGACGACATCATCCTCACGGCTTCCTCGACTGAGCTTCTCGGTCAGCTTACCGCTCGTCTCAATGCCGAGTTCGCCCTGAAGGATTTGGGGCCTCTTCACTACTTCCTCGGCATCGAGGTAGTTCGGCGTTTCGACGGCTTCTTTCTTCATCAGCAGAAGTATGCGCATGAGCTCCTTCAGCGTGCCGGCATGCTTAACTGCAAGCCCGTCGCTACTCCTGTTGACACGAAGGCCAAGCTCTCAGTGCTCGACGGCTCTCCTGCACCAGACGGGCCATTCTACTGCTCCATTGTGGGTGCACTTCAGTACCTGACCCTCACCAAACCGGACTTACAGTACGCCGTGCAGCAAGTGTGCCTTCATATGCACGCTCCTCGGGACAGTCACTGGAACCTCGTGAAGCGTATTTTTTGGTATATCCGCGGCACTATGGCTCTCAGTCTCACCCTGACAGCATCCTCCTCCACTGACATGGTTGCCTACTCCGATGCTGACTGGGCTGGCTGTCCGGACACTCTTCATTCCACCTCCGGCTATTGTGTCTACCTCGGCCCCTCTCTCATATCGTGGTCGTCCAAGCGACAACCCACGGTATCGCGCTCTAGCGCTGAGGCTGAGTATCGGGCTGTGGCCAATGCCGTTGCAGAGTGCTCCTGGCTCCGACAGCTTCTTCAGGAGCTCCATCACGACGTGACTCGCGCTACTCTTGCGTATTGCGTCAACGTCTCTGCTGTTTATCTCTCCGCCAACCCCGTTCATCATCGCCGCACGAAGCACATCGAGCTTGATATTCACTTCGTGCGTGAGCAGGTGGCCCTCGGGCATGTTCGTGTCCTTCACGTACCCACCGCGCAGCAGTTCGCCGATGTCATGACGAAGGGGTTACCGACTTCTACATTCGAGGAGTTTCGGTCCAGTCTATGCGTCACTTGGCGACGTATCGACTGCGGGGGGGGTGTTGTGCAAGGTTGTTATTGCATGTATATCTGGCGGCTAGGATCTCTTGTAATTACTTTCCTAGCTTAGCGATATCTCCCGATCCTTTCCTTGTATAGCGGATATGGTTGAGATCTCGCAGCCCATGTACTCTATATATGCTATGGCATATGAGCAATACAATCAATGCAAATATTGTCATTCCACACATGTGACACATCGATGACTAGAGTCTCGGCGGCGTGACGCGGCAGGGCCTCGACGATGGATGTGTCTTGATGGACGCGCGTAGGGAGGAGGTGTTGTCTAGCGCCTTGGTGACGTCGACAGAGGCCTGGCAAGGTCGATGCGTTGATATCTGCTCTGAAGAATGAATATAGATC
>LR880970.1:31606314-31620658 GCA_904067115.1 Aegilops sharonensis | reverse complement strand
GAACTGTCAAGGGGGTCCCATAAATCACCCAACCGTGTAAGGAACGCAAAATCAAGGAACATAACACCGGTATGATGGAAACTAGGGTGGCAAGAGTGGAGCAAAACACTAGGCATAAGGCCGAGTCTTCCACCCTTTACCAAGTATATAGATGCATTAATTAAAATAAGAGATATTGTGATAACCCAAAATAACCATGTTCCAACATGGAACCAACTTCATCTTCACCTGCAACTAGCAACGCTATTAGAGGGGCTGAGCAAAGCGGTAACATAGCCAATCAACGGTTTGTTAGGAAAGGATGGTTAGAGGTTTGACATGGCAATATGGGTGGCATGATATAGCAAGTGGTAGGTAACGTAGCATAGGCATAGCAAAAGAGCGAGCATCTAGCATGCAAAGATAGAAGTGATTTCGAGGGTATGGTCATCTTGCCTGCAAAGTTCTCAGAGTTGTCGAAAGCTTGATCCTCGTAAGCGTTCTCAACAGGTTCCCCGTTCACGTACTCGTCTCCCGGCTCTACCCGAAGCAAGAACACAAACAATGGAACCACAATAAATCACGGGCGATGCACAAACAACATGATGCAATACATGGCATCATAGAAACTTAAGGCATGGTATGATACTACTCAATTCATAGAACAAAAGTCCTTTACTGACCATGAGCCAAAAAGGATCAGAAGATAGGATTGCGCCCATGTAAACATAGCAAGTTTCGTTAACAGATTCAGCAAACAGGGCATGACATTGACAGAATTATGAAGGCATCTTCGCGAGCTCGATGCACTCACTACAGAGCATTTCATGATAAACTAAGCATACATCCATCAAGAAGACATGGCATAGAAGCTATACATCTCAAGAAAAACATCATAACATACACAGATCAACTACAACAACCTTGGCAAAATTGAATAACATGTAAACAACCTGCCAGGAAACATTTTGTAGCAAAAGTAGAGCAAGAAAACGACATGCTAGACTACTCCATAATTGCAAACAGGGGCATGGATGGATAGAGCACAACCATATGTTCAAAACATCCTTACTGAAGTATTTCAAAATAAGCATGGATCTCTCTGTAGCATCAAGTTTACATGGCATAAAAATATCAGCAGAACAGGGGCTGAAATCAGCAACATCACGAAGCCTAGTTTGCATGCTTGTGCTAGTCACCACAGAGATTAAAAAAATACATGGCATACACCCCTGTAAAGATGGCATGGCATATTACAAAACACATATAGGACTCAAGTTCATAGGGTGCACACATCAATCATGGCAAAAATGACAAACGTGCATGTTCTGATAAAAATCTGAAACTAAAACATCACATAGCCCTCTTCCAACAGCATTTCGGGCATCAAGATGAGCTCAAATGAAAATGATGCAATGAGATGAAATGATGTACTCATCGAGGCGAACAAAACGGTACGCTATACGCCCAAAACGGAGCCACGAGTACAGAGTTATGGTGCGATGAAAATGCAACAAATAATCTGCAGAATAAATAACAGATGATTTCGGGGGAGAAAGAAGTCAACCCTAGTCTCAGATCTGGATCCGGCTCGGCGCGCGGATAGAGGCGGCACCAGAGCGAGCTCGCCGGAGTTGGCGAGGAGGAGGCCGGAGAGGAGGGTCGGGGCCGGCCGGGGCGACCGGATCCGGCCGGGGACGCGGCGGCGGCGGCGAGGGGCGACAGGGAGACGACGGGGCGCGGGCGGCGGCCGGGGTGCGGGCGGCCGGGCGGCGCGAGGGCGCGGCGGCGGGGCGACGGCGGCCGGGGCGCGCGGCGGCCGGGCGGCGCGGCGAATGGGCGCGGGGCGGCGCGGATCTGGGCCGCGGGGGCCCGGGGCGGGCTCCGCGGGCCGGCGGCGAAGTGGGCGCGGGCTCGCCCACGTGGCGGCCGCGGATTGGCCGGGTTGGCGGCGGCGACGTTGTCCGGCCGGACCGGACGTGTCCGGTGGCGCGGAGAGGAGCGGGGCTAGGGTTAGGGGTGGAGTTGATGCGGAATTTCGGAGAGGAGGTGTTTTTATAGGTAGGAGGAGTTAGGAAGCTCCAAATGAGGTGCGGTTTTCGCCCACACGATCGTGATCGAACGGAGATGGACATGGAAGTGACTTAGATGGGTTATTGAGCTATTTTGGAGGAGTGTTGGGCTGCAACACACAAGAGGCCTTCGCGGTTACCCGGTTAACCGTTGGAGTATCAAACGACCTCCAAATGGCACGAAACTTGACAGGTGGTCTCCCGGTGGTGTACCAAGGCCACTTGGCAAGCTCCGGTCCATTCCGAGAACGTTTAACACCCGCTCACGAAAAAGAGACAAGAGGGGTGCGCCAGTGCATGTAGGAGTGTCGGACTGCAAAACGGATAACGGGGAAAATGCTCGGAATAATGAGACGGACACGTATGGGAATGCGATGCACATGATGACATGATATGAAATACATGACATGGACAAAATGCAAAATGAAGAAAAACCTAAACACGGAGGGAATACCATAGCACATAGCCGAAAATGGCAAGAGTTGGAGTTACAAATATGGAAAGTTACATCCAGGGTGTTACAGTAATCCTCTCAGCCAGAACCTTGTGTGGACCACGCGTGGATGCGACCCATTCTTATGGCACAAACTAATACACATTGCCTTTTGCAATGGCTAGCTCTACGGCATCTCGTCCTGCACACTATACAGGCTCGTCCTTTTTTTTAGAGAAAAATACAGGCTCGTCCTTGGCCGAAGAAGAAATGATGCTCTGATTGTTATCTCGGCCGACGAGCTGATCACAAGACCCATCACAAGACCCACTAGGGATGGATATGCCAAATACGTCTTTGAGCTGCGCGGCAAGCTTGCAATAGCCGTGGAGATCAGGAACCACAACAAGACTGAATATTTCAGGATCTTCCTGCTTGCTACATACGGTGATAAAACAAGGACATACAATTACAAATACAAGTGGGACGATCGTGGCGAGTTTGGGCGACAATGTATTGTTTCTAGGTCCAGGTTATTGCAAGGCAGTGCATGTGTCGGCCGTGGGCAAGCGCGGCATCGTGGAAGCGGACCGTATTTACTACTCCTCTCCCGATGTCTATGTGAACTGGTCCGCCAGGTTGGACCTTGGTAGTTGCGATGTTTATTGCCAGGAAAACAATGACGAGAACTGCTTGGATAGGATATCTCACGGGGTTAATATTTTTTTTAGAAATGAAGGAAGACCCCGGCTTTTGTATCTGGATGATGCATGTAGTCATTTTATTAATTATTATATTTAAATGATGCATGTAGCCACTTTATTAACTATTATATCTGAATGATGCATGCAGTCATTTTATTAATTATTCACATAAGACCTTACAAAGTCATACACAGTAAGACTAAATCCACCGTCTAGGCAACATCTGTCGCTACTCTTATCCAGTAGATGAAGGGATGTTGATAGTCTGGGTCTAATACCAAACAGACGTCGCAGCCAAATCTAACATCTAAGACGTGAGGTGCCAACCAGGACGCCCGGCGGGTATGGGGCACCCACCAGTCTGACGCACTCCTCAACCAGGACGCCTGCCGGGTATGAGGCCGCTGGAGCCACGTGCCACCAATCCATCTTCAGTGTTGTACTGTTGCATCCACCTTACTCGGTCTAACTGCCGTCGACGCCACCACGACGCCAGACAGCGTCACCCTTCTGCGTGATTCCATCAGCACACATCAGACGCCTAATTTTCAGAGTGCCAAGCCTTCAAGATCTGTCACCATCAATGTGCATGACGAAGCACCGCTCCACCAAACACGTTGTCCACTGGTTCCTTGAGCCGGCGTACACCTCAAAAAGAGACGCCCCCAAGGGGAAAACGACACAAACGCGCCGCCGTCTTCTGATCTATCGATGTAAGGTTTCCCCCGGAGGTAGCAGATCGTAGTCTAGAACTTCTCCACGGCAATGCTTTCAAGAAGGGAATGACACCGTAGAGCACCGCTATCGCCGGCTTTGGCATCTAGCCAAGAGCAGGTTTTCACCCAGATCTGTTCGAAGAACTCCATCCGCTTCTTGTGCTCGGACAGCCGCCTTCTATGTCGAAGACTAGACCAAAGGTCTAGCCGTCGCCGCCAGATCCATGTAGCCAACACCGGGAGACGACGACTATCTCCCTGTACTGGATCTAGCACGAACCAAAGCAGATCGAGTCGGAGACGATGATGCTCGTGAATATCCGGTAGACCAGCGAGCCGCCGGACCGACCGCATCCAGATCGCCGGCCACGCCGGGCCACCGCCACCCCCCGCGCCGTTCAGGTCGGGTAGTGAGTCGCCGACCGCGCACAGGGTGTTGGCTTTTAAACGGTAGATCAACTCACCCAGGAACTACACGTACGACGTGCAAAGCTAGCTAGCTAGCAACCAAGCAGGCAAGCTGCTGGATGGTGTCTAGCCGGCGACTTGCGTATGTACGTACGCCTTGTCGTAGCTTCCATACGTGAGCGAGCTAGCGATCGATTCACTTTGGCTCTCGGCGGAACGTCAGGTAAACGTAGCAAACGAAACAACAATCAATGGAAGACTTTTGGTGATAGCTACAGGCTCGTGTCGAGCCCGCTATTTTTCTTTGTATTGCTTTCGTTGGTCTCGTTACAAGGAGCATTCCTGAGGTGTTTTTTATACACGTCCATAAGGGACTATGGAAATAGACTAGGACTAGCAATCCTAATACTACCAGGACTCGTACTTACTTTTTTTCCTAATCCTACGTGTACTGAGGCAACGTGGTTAACTTCTACATTCACCTCCTTAACCCTGTTGCTTGACTGGATCTCATGTACTCTGACTTTGTTCCTCATCTCGATGAACTTCTATCGACCGAGGGACTTCGTGAGAATGTCGGCAAGCTGCTCCTTCGTGTTCACGTGCTGAACTTCGATCATCCCTTCGTCAATGCACTCCCGGATATGATGGAACCGGGTATCTATGTGCTTGCTCCTCTCATGATGAACCGGATTTTTGCACAATGAGATTGCAGCTTGGTTGTCGATCTTCAATGACACCTTCTGCACCTCCCGCTTTCAAGATCAGCTAGGAGTCTTCTCAGCCACACTACTTGACAAGCCGCCGTGCTTGCCGCTATGTATTCTGCCTCGCAAGACAGTGCAAACCCTTTTGCTTCTAAGAATTCCAGCTGATAGGATTTGGGCCAAGGTAGAATATCATGCCCATTGTGCTTTTCCGGTCATCAACATCACGTGCCATGTCACTATCTGAGTATCCATGAAGGACCAACCCTTCCTTTCCCTTTCTATACGTGCAGCCAAGATTTATAGTGCCTTTCACATAGCGCAAGATTTGCTTGACCGCGCTCATGTGCTCGGTTGTCGGATTCTCCATGAAACGACTCACGATCCCGACTGAATAATAAAAGTCAGGTCGGGTATGCACCAAATATCTTAGGCTGCCCACAAAGCTTCGATACATTGTGGCGTCCACCGGCGGATTTGAGCTACATTTGCTCAACTTGCGGCGTTGGTCCATTGGAGCTTTTGTCTCGTAGCAATCTGTCATGCCACACTTGTACAATAACTTAACCGCATAAGCCGATTGACATAGGGAAATCTCCCCGGAGCTTTGCTTCACTTTGATACCCAAGTAATAGCTGAGTAATCCCAGATCGCTCATGCTAAACTTTTCCTTCATCTACGCCTTGAAATGTTCAATTTCTTGCGCGCTATCTCCGGTGATAATCAGATCGTCGACATAAACTCCAACTAGCAGGTTTGATCCTCTGGAGTTCTTTGTATAGACCGCGTGCTCGAGGGGACATCTCTTGAACCCGAGCGAGATCAAACTTCGGTGTAACTTTGCGTTCCAAGCTCTTGGCGCTTGGCGCTTGCTTCAGCCCGTAAAGTGCCTTCTTGAACTTGAAAACTTTTCCTTCTTTGCCTTTCTTCTCGTAGCCGAGGGGTTGTTCCACATACACTCCTTCTTTAAGGTCGCCGTTGAGGAAAGCGGATTTCACATCCATATGATGAACCTTCCAATCCTCTTGTGCTGCCAAAGCTAGGAGCACTCTCACCGTCTCGATTCGAGCAACCGATGCAAACACCCCCTCATAGTCAACTCCTTGATGTTGTACGTAGCCCTTTGCAACGAGTCTTGCCTTGTACTTCACAATGGCACCCTTCGTGTCCTTCTTCAACTTGTAAACCCACTTCAAACCTATGGCCTTTTGGTTCGGAGGTCGGGTTACCAAAGTCCACGTGCCATTGCTCTCGATCGCCTTCATCTTCTCATCCATGGCGTGCATGCAACTTGAACTTTTGCTCGCCTCTACGAAGTTCGCCGGCTCCTCAACTCCGAGTAAACACAAATCGGAGTACTCGAGCGTAACTGGCTTTGCGTACTTGTAGACTTTTTTGAGGGTCTTGTAGCGATGAGGCCCAGAAGAATCCATTGTGGCTTGCGAAGGAGGCGGCACAAATTGTGTAGGCGTCGATGCACTTGAGGAAGACGGTTGAGTCTCGGGCGTGGTAGATGCCGGGTCATTGGCATCCGCGTCGTCGACATAGTCGTCGTGATCGTGACCATCATCTTGATTGTCATCATCACTATGCGCCTCGTTGTCGAGTCGTTGTCGAGATCTCTACCCGTGTCTTGCGCATCGTTGTCGCTATCACCTTGCGACCCATGCGCGTCGTCGTCGGTGTCGGCACCATAATGATCACTACCATTGTGGTCATCTTGGTTGGGCGTCTTGATAACCACCTGGACGTCCTCCCTTGCATCATCATCAGTTGGAAATTCAACTGTGAATATGTTACCGTTTGGAGCATCGTTGGCTGCTGCACTCCAATTCCACGCTTGGTTTTCTTCAAACACAACGTCACGTGAAATCCGTAGACGCTTGGTTCGTGGATCGTAGAAGCGGTATGCCTTGGTGCCCGAACTCCTCTCGTATCCGATGAACACCATCTTGGTGCTTCGATCGGCAAGCTTTGAGAGATGCGGCTCCGCCGTCTTCACATGTGCCACACACCCAAACGTCCATAGATGAGACACATTCGGCTTCCGTCCGTAAATTGCTTCATACGGAGTCTTGCCGATCACTGCCTTCGTTGGAGCCCGATTGAGAAGATAGACTGCCGTCAAGACAGCTTCTCCCCAAAAAGTCCCCGCAAGTTCTTGCTCTTGAGTATACTTCTCGTCATGTCAACGACGGTTCGATTGCGCCTTTCAACAACCCCATTCTGCTGCGGCGTATAAGATGTCGTGAGGAATCTCTTTATGCCAATCTTCTCGCAGTAGTCGTTGAACTCGTTTGACGTAAACTCTCCGCCGCGATCTGTCCTTACAGTGCGAACCTTCAACTTGTGTTCCATCTCCATTGCAACCTTCAACTTCTTAAACGCTTCAAACGCCTCATCTTTAGATCGTAGGAGAACGACCCACATATATCTCGAGTAGTCATCTACCACTAGGAAGAAATACTTCTTTCCTCCGTGAGTTGCTGGGGTGATAGGGCCACATAGATCACCATGGAGCAGCTCGAGTGCATCACTTGCACGATAGGTAGACTGAGCAGGGAATGGCCTGCGGTGCTGTTTTCCAACCAAGCACCCGTCACATACTCGATCAACATGGTCGATAAATGGCATTACGGATACCATCTCCATCTTCGACATCTTCTTCAAGGCATAGAAGTTGACGTGCCCAAATCTAGCATTGCCATAACCACGAATCATCATCACTCTTGGCGAGCCAACACTCCGGTTGAGATTGATCAAGGTTAAGGATATAGAGCCTGTTCCATGTGCGATTAACACGGGCTAGCACGTTTCAGAGGTTATCGAAGATCGTCATCACTCCGTTCTCAATATCCACCTTGCATCCATTCTCGTCAAGTTTCCCGACGGAGATGATGTTTTTGCGAAGCCTTGGGGTGTAGTACACTCCGGTGAGTATGTGATGTTCTCTTGTGAGATCCTTGAAGAGGACAAAGCCTTGCCCGCAAATCTCCACATTTGAACCATCACCGAACTTGACCGAGCCTTAAACATCATATTCCAGCTCGAGGAACTTCTCCTTGCACCCCGTCATGTGGTTACCGGCACCTGTGTCTAGATACCACGACACGTTCTGGCTCACGAATAACTTTGGTGTTACCTTTTTCTCATGAAGTAGCACCCTCCGGTTTGGTTTCACAACCGCTGTTTGGACGAGATCACAAACTTCGGCCATCAGAAGACCTGGACGTTCGGCTTCCTGCTTTGCCAAATTAGGCTCCGGACAATCCTTTGCAAAGTGACCCATCTCGTTGCAGTTATAGCACTTGACCTCGGACATATCCAAGTTCCGTGACTTCCGCTCTTTCGATCGGTCCGCCTTACCATGACTTTGTGGCTTGCCTTTTCCTTTGCCTTTTCCGGTTTGTCCGCGCTTCGCGTTGCTTGAGCCTTCTCCACCGTCACGCCTTCCTTTGCTACTTGGGGCCTCCCAATCTGCGCGAGAGTACATGAGTTGGTCACCACCTCCTCCTTTGCCTTTCCGACAGCCACGAGCATTCTCTTCCCATGTCCGCAAGCGTCCGATCGTCTCCGTTATGGTCATGTCGTCGATGTCGTAAAGCTTCTTGAGCGTGCCGATGATGTACGTGAATCTATCAGTCACCAAACAGAAAAACTTCTCCACAATCTCGGTCTTGTCGAGCTTTGCACCAAGCGCACGGATCTCTCCCACCAAAGTAGTCAGACGCATGGCATAGTCGTTCACCGATTCAGTTTCCTCCATCTGCAACTTGTGAAATTGGCGCTTCAGCACTTGTGCCCGAGCCTTCGTGACGCGATCTTCTCCTATCCTCATATCTTTGAGTGCGTTCCACACCTCTCTTGCTGTCTCGAACCCCGTCAATGTCATTAGCACGGAATCCGGCACAGACTGGGCTATGGCGGCCATGGCACCTTCATCGTACTCCTCGTCGACGTCGTCGTCCGTGATGGCCTCCTACACTCGAAGGGTTCGAAGAATGATCTTCATCTTCACCGCCCACACGCCGTAGTTGGCGTCGGTGAGCATCGGGTACTGGATGGGGATGTTGCGATGCGCCAGTACGTTGGCGCCGCCCGTTCCGTCATCACTAGTCGCTGACTTGCCGCCCTTCTTCACCTTGTCGCTGTTCTTGTTTGCCTTGAACCGCCGTTGCCGGACTTGTTCCTCTTGGAACCGCCGTTGCCGGACTTGACTGAGTCAGCATCACTGTTCGTCATCGTAGATCGTCAGGGCTCTAGATACCAATTGTTGGCTTTTGAAAGATAGATCAACTCACCCAGGAACTACACGTACGACGTGCAAAGCTAGCTAGCTAGCAACCAAGCAGGCAAGCTGCTGGATGGTGTCTAGCCGGCGACTTGCGTATGTACGTACACCTTGCCGTAGCTTCCGTACGTGAGCGAGCTAGAGATCGATTCACTTTGCCTCTCGGCGAAACGTCAGGTAAACGTAGCAAACGAAACAACGATTGATGGAAGATCTTTGATGATAGCTACAGGCTCGTGTCGAGCCCGCTACTTTTCTTCGTATTGCTTTCGTTGGTCTCGTTACAAGAAGCACCCCTGGGGTGCTTTTTATACATGTCCATAAGGGACTATGGAAATAGACTAGAACTAGGAATCCTAATACTATCAGGACTCGTACTTACCCTTTTTCCTAATCCTACGTGTACTGAGGCAACGTGGTTAACTTCTACACAGGGGCCGCCGCCGCCGCCTACACATGCCGGGGCGCCGCCGCGAGCTCAGCGCCGGCCACCACCTGCCGTGGCCCGCCGTCGCGCGCCCCATGCCCTGCCACCGCTCGCCGAGTGCCGAGCAGGAGCACCACCAAGCTCCGAGGCCGCCACCCCGGCGTCGGGTCGGCGCGAGAACCGACCGCTGCCCCCGGCCGCAGCTGCCAGCCTCCAGCACCGTTGAAGGCGACCCCGACACACGAGGTAAGGCACAAGACCGCGCCCTGCTCCTAGGCCCGCACGGCCGACGTACACACATCAGCCGCCGCCCCTCGAGATCCGTCGAGGCGCGCGAGAGAAGATAGCCCCGCCGCCGCCGATGCCGTGCGGGCTTTGCCCAGGGCGCCCTATGGCGGCCGCGAGGTGGGTGAGGAGGCGGGAGGGAGCCGGCCGTGGCGGCGTGCAGGTCCGCCCGAGCCGCTCCTGGGAGAGCGACGTGGGGGCAAGTGCTAGGATGTAGTTATCCCCGGGTTACCACTACCACGGCAAGGATGACGGAAATAATCACAACGAGCAAGAGGACGACAATAATCAATATATTTGTACGTGGGGTCTGCATCCACACTTTCAGTTTCTATGCTCACCCATCAACCATATTATATTATCTTATATATGAGTTATTCATGTCGTTTAGAGTATATTTTGTAAGCAATTTGATGTTGGAGGGACTACTATCATCACTGTGAACATGTGCGCAGAAAAATAAGAACAAGCCTTGTAATCCACATTCACGAAAAAAAGAGGAAATGATATGGTTAATCTCAGGTTTAGTCATGGAAACAAGTACGGGGACACGCACCTGCTCGGCATTTGATCCGTGCCATTAACTTGTTTGAACCGCAATTGCCCAAAAAATGAAAACATTAAACACTATAAGAGTCGCCTAAGGATCGATCCCTGGCGGTGTAGTCCACGTCCGCAAGCTACAAGACAAGCGATTGAGTCCACGTTGGTAAGGCTAGTTCGCTTCATCACGAAGAAAGGTCGAAGGAGAAGGAATAGAGAAAAAAAATAAGATACGTGGAACCTGAGTCGTTGCCTCCACCCGATGCCCTCTCTCTCTCATCTCCCTCTCTCTCTCGCCTTCTCTTTTTCGCCGCCGCCTTCGATGATGTTGGCTACCAATCTCCTCCTCTCCTCGCGCTCTATATACTCCACCGCATCGATTCGTCGATCCCACTCTCATGTGCTTGCCCGCGTTGGTTTTACCCGTCTAGTGTTTCGGTGTGCTCGACCTGCTCATCGCCGGCGATGCTCCGGCATCTTGGTCCGGTCGTCTCCGTCTCCTGTTGCGCTCTCTCGTGCTGTTGTGCCTCCTAAACGGCGTGGTGCCCTCTCCTCTCTGAGCTCCGCCATCTTCTTTGTGCGTGGCAGCTGATGCAGCTCTGCCTCCATGGCTCCATCCCCACGCTTGTAGCAGCAACCCCAGGAGAAGCTTTAGGCTCGGCATGTGGAGCTCGAAACGCAGCGGTGGCCCACGGCACCGACACCGTCGGTCTTCCTCCGCAGAAGCAGTGCGGGCCGCAGAGACGGCCAACTCCATCATACTCTCGCGTCGCTGTTCTTCTGCCCGACGAAAAAGAGAGGCGAATAGGAGAAGCACGATGCAGGTACACGAGCTCTTCTCTTCTTTCTGAAATTTTCCCGCCTCTCTTCCCGTGTCCTACTCCTAGAGCTTCTCATATTCACTTCTGCTTCGGTACACCCTTCTTAAACACATCAAGGGCTGAGATCTGCCCATACCTCTTCGCTATCAGGGGCATGATCGTCTTATGTAAAAAAAATTCCCCCGCGCGTCCACGCCGATACCCCCCGCGCGCCTGTGTATACGGGGCTGCCGCACGAGCCGAGCCGCTTGGCAGCCGTGAGGACGCGAGCCGAGCCGAGCCGTTAGCATCCATGGGCCCACAATGTCAGATGTAGGGCGTGTCGGTGGGGGCCTACGTGTGGTCGTGGCGCGGTCGTGCAGTTAATTGCGCACTAATTGCAGCGCTGACTGCTCGCGGCCGATCTCCTGCCGCCAGCCTTCTGCCGTCGTAGTCCGTGCCCTCCATTGCCGCGCGTGCAGCGACCGGGCGCTTTCCGCCTCGGGCCGGCAGATGACGCGACCGTCAGCTGCAGCCGCTGTGGCGACCGCCCGCCCGCCTTCAGACGCCACCAGCGCTTCGACTGCTGCGTGTGCCGTCCCCGTGCCTTCCGACGCCACCGATGCCTCGCCTGCCGCGTCGCGCCGCCTTCCCACGCCACCGATGCCTCGCCTGCCGCGTCGCGCCTTCACACGCCACCGCTGCCTCGCTTTCACACGGCACCGCTGTCGCGCGTGCCTCCAGCCGCCCGCCTCTCCCTCGGGGCGCGCACCACCGACGGCTCGCCCGCCCACCTCCCTCCCCCGCCGTCTATAAAAGGCCGCGCCAGTGCTGAGCAGGCCGTGCCATCTCCCTCGCCCCGCCCATCTCTCTTCCTCTCCTCGCACGCCCATCTCCCTCTCCTCGCCGGCAATGTCTTCCAGTGACTCCGACGAGGGCGCGTGGCCGACCGGCGTTTGGCCGCTGAGCCTCACCATCGGCGACACGGAGGATCTGGCCCGGTACGGCCTGATGGTGCCGCCGGCAGCCAAAGTGCCGCGGCCGTGGCGGTTCGGGACGGACGGCATCCCCACCATGGGACCGCCACCGACGAGGCAGCAGCTCCACGCGTTCCCTGGCGGCCGCTACAACCGGAGGGCCCGGCGCAGGTTCTGGAGCGGGAAGAACTTCGACATCGTCCTTGGCGCGTTCAGGGACGCGGCGGCCGGCCGCACCGTCAGGGACATTACCGGCGAGGCCGGCACTTCCCGTGGTCGCCGCCGCCACGGCCCACCTCCAGCCGCCCCCACTGCCTCGACACAACAGGCGCCCCCTGACCCGGCGCTGGTCGAGATCCCGCCGGCGCAGGCCGCCCTCGCGCAAGACGGAGACCCCGACGACACGCCGGGGCTACTTGCGGTGCTGGCCCAGTCGGCAGAGGAGGCGGCGGCGGCGGCCACTCGTGAGGAGCGAGAGCGGCTGGCGGCCATAGCGACGGTGCAGGAGCAGCAGGCGCGGGAAGACAACTGGTGGGATTTCAGCGACGACGACGACGGTGGCGACGATGGCGGCGACGGCGGCGAAGGAGAGGCCGGCGGTATGGCGCCAGTTGTCGACCTCACCGGCGCCAGCGACGACGAGTAGTCTAGTTTTAGGGTTTTTATTTAAATTTCGGTCTAAGTTATGTAAGAGCAGTGCTCGGTTATGTTTAGTGTTATGTAAGGTAGTTTGAATTATGAATGAACTCGGAATGGCTTATCTGGAAAAAAAAACCGTATGTTTAATTTGATGTTAGTCGTGCAACTTCAAAAAATAAACGGAAACATGCATTTCAACGTTACGAGAAAAATCAGTGCTCGGTTACGCATGCATGGGACCTTCACTCATACTCGAACCGTTCTCTCTTAAAGCAATAAAAAAGCCAGAAAATTTTTCATGCATCCTAATGATGATGGTGGAACACTATAAAAAAATGTGGGCACATTTGAAGGCTGTCGGAAAAAAACTCCTTTCAGACGGGGCCTTCGGTCCTGCCCAAACGGGGTCTGGAGAAGGAGGCCAACTTGTCGACATATTCGGAAAAATTATAGAACATTCACAAAGCGATAAAAAATACAAAAAACTTGGCATGCATCGTACTGATAATTGTGGAACACATTAAGAAAAATTTATAGAAGAGAAAAAAAACAATTATAAGAAAAATTTATAGAAGGAAAAAAAATAATGATAAAAAAATTACCTCCTGTGCTTGCAGGCCACAACTGCGCTTAATCGGTCCGGCCCGATCAAGCCGGGCGGGGAAAGGGCCGGCCTTTCGGCCCAGCTACGGCCTGCAGCACAGTCAATCGGGGCAGTGGCGGGACGGGGCGGGAATCAGAGGAGTTCGAAAGGGAGGTGGGAGGCAGGTATATAAGGCGGCCACGGCGTCGTTCGGCGGGGGAGGTGGGACTAAACTTTAGTCCTCACCCCCGCCGACCCTGCCCCCGCACCGCGCGTAGAGTCAATGGCCCGGCCCACGCGCGCCGTCGCGCACAGTCACTGTGCCGTCGTGGACAGTCAAGACTTTTTTTAAATAGTATTAAGTTTTTTAGGTATTTATGCCTTTCGTTATCGTATAAACAAATCCATACATAATATAGAATTGTTAACTACATTTATTATAATAATAATGAGTTGTTTATTACAATTTATAGGAAAAAATAATGAGTTTTTATAATTAATTGTTAAAACAATAATGAGTTTTCATATAATTAATTGATAAAGAGTTTGTTTGTAATGAATATTTTAATCAGTTTTCTTTGTAGATTAGTAATTACATTTTTAATATTTTTGTAATGTTAATTAACGTCTAAAAATACTTAACATATATGCAAAGTTTAGTACTGCAATGTGTTGCATTAATGGCTAGGTGTTTATACATAATAACAATGCGTTGTTTTTTATAACTTATAAGTAAGAATAATGAGTTTTTGTATTACAATTTATAGGTAAAAATAATCA
>LR880970.1:31564225-31586080 GCA_904067115.1 Aegilops sharonensis | reverse complement strand
TGATCCCAAAACTATAAATACCGGAGTGTACACCCCCGGTCAAAATTCAGTAGACTACTACGGAAGGGTACAAAATATATACGAGATTAAATTCCACCAGGGGCGCGAGACCCTAAGTCTGCCTGTGTTCAAATGTCGATGGTTCGATCCGCGGGAGGGGGTAAAACATACGCCTTCCATTGGTTTGGTCGAAGTTAAACCATCAACCGTCTACGCCGGAGCCGATCTCTTCATTGCGGCTACCCAAGCTACACAAGTATATTATCTGCCTTACCCATGCCAGAAAGAGTACCTAAAGGGTTGGGAAGTTGTGTTCAAGGTGTCGCCACATGGTAAGCTACCGAACCCGAATGAAGACGATTACTACAACATTAACCCCATGACATACGAGGGAGTGTTCCATCAAGAGCAACCTGATGATGATGATGTGGTTAGAAACGATGACGCTAGACCATTGGGCGATGATGATGTGGATCCAAACGATGATGATGCACGGAATGATGGTGAGACCATTGTCAATGAAAATGACATACTTATGCTAGAAAAGCTAAACGAAGACGCTGACGACGAGGAAGAGCCTCCACCTCCGTCAGACAACGAAGATGATATGATTGATAGTGATGATGAGACCGACCAAGAAAGAGGTTACAACAGTGATGATTCATATGGGGTCTAGCAGATGTACGTTTCAAGTCTTTTTTCAATGGTTTATGAATATGCCTTTTTATGCTTTTTATTAATGTGTTTATTATTCCTCTATTATTATGCCTTTTCCTTCATTTTTAATGTACTAATCGTTTATTCTCTTTTCAATGCAGGTTTGTGGAACATGGGCAAGGGGAAGGCTGACGGCGTGGGTTTCCTACGCAAGGTCGTCAACATGCCTAGTCGGAGTGGTCGAGCATGTAATCCTCCCCCCCCCCCCCCCGACTACTTGATGATGACTCCTCACAGGGAGGTCGAGGGAGAGGTGCCCCTAGAGGAGGAGGGGGCGGGGGGAGAGCCCCTAGAGGGCGAGGGGGTGAGGGGAGAGCCACTACAGGGGGTCGTGGCCAGAAACAGCGCACCCTCACCGACTTAGGGGTGTTGCCTTCGAGGCCCTCCTCTAGTGAGGTACCCTCCTCTAGTGAGGTACCCTCTAACGAGGAGGAAGAGGACGAGGAGGTTCGGGAGGATGAGGAGGAGGAAGTTGGGGAGGAGGACGAGGAGGAGGAGGTGGGGGAGGGGAACGAGGAGGAGGAGGAGGCAGACGAGGAGGAGGGTGGTGGCGGGGATGATGGTGGTGGCGGGGGTGATGGTGGTGGCTGGGAGGGGGTTGCCAACAAGGGATGGCTGCGTGGTAACGCAAAGGTACCGAAGCAGATTCCTGCTACCGAGGAGCAGAAGTGGCTCATCGAGCCCACGGGGAAAGAGTAAGTGCCACTTTATAATAATTTCATTATTTTGCTTGTCACATGCTTATACTTCTCTTTATTTTGCTTGTCACATGCTAATATTTCATTGTTTTGCAGCAGCTAGATATATCCTAAAGGGGCCCGTATTCCCAACGGCCTCATCACCGTCTTGCTGAAGGTATACTGGCCGGGGTTGTACTGTCCGGATCCAGTCAAGTACCCGGACCGCCTGGTTTTGGCCACGAGCTGGGACCACTGGGTAGCGGCCCCCCACGCGGACTATGAGAACCATGCTAAGGCCGTGATCACTAATTTTTGGGTGAGTTCTCTTCAGAAGCACAAGTCCATTCTGGTTTCATGAATGATTTAACTGATGGCTTCTTCCATTCTGATTTCATGAATGATTGTAGAAATACTATCGAGTTCTTCCGGAGCACAAGGCCATTGCCGACCAGATCGTGCTTTGCCAAGCCAAGAGTAAGGCCCGCCAGATGCAGTACGAGGTGCGATGGGTGGCCATCTCGACATACTATCACGACGCTCTTGGTGTGAAGATGACCAAGGAAGAAGCGCGGAGGACGGACATTACCTTGCAGAGGCACCAGTACTTGGCGGTAAGTATAAAAGATTTTTATTTTCGATGTTTGTGGTACATTTCATCATTTCGTGTTGACATGTCAGTATGCTTTCATTATGTAGGTGTGTCCAAATTGGTGTTATGGAAAAGACGAGTCTTGGGCAGCATTGGTGGATCTGTGGTGTGANAGTTCTTCCGGAGCACAAGGCCATTGCCGACCAGATCGTGCTTTGCCAAGCCAAGAGTAAGGCCCGCCAGATGCAGTACGAGGTGCGATGGGTGGCCATCTCGACATACTATCACGACGCTCTTGGTGTGAAGATGACCAAGGAAGAAGCGCGGAGGACGGACATTACCTTGCAGAGGCACCAGTACTTGGCGGTAAGTATAAAAGATTTTTATTTTCGATGTTTGTGGTACATTTCATCATTTCGTGTTGACATGTCAGTATGCTTTCATTATTTAGGTGTGTCCAAATTGGTGTTATGGAAAAGACGAGTCTTGGGCAGCATTGGTGGATCTGTGGTGTGAAAACGATGGAGCTTGGGCGGCTACGAGCATTAGAAACAAGGCTAACAGAGGCAGGGAGGGAATACATGCTCAGGGAAACCGAAACCACTTTCTTCACAAGACACTTGAGGTATATCTATGTACATTAAACATTTTTTTCTTCTTTTTACCATCACTTTCTTATGTATGACTAACCTCTGTTTGGTTGTTTGGTGGTGCAGGAGGAGAAACTGAAGCGGCCGCTCTCACACATGCAGGCGTGGGAGATCGCCCATACACGAAAGAATCCCAAGCCTGGCGAGGCCAAGTACTACGGCAAGACCGCGGAGTATAAGAAGGCCTACTCTGAGGGGTATCTGAGTTTGCATCCTGACACACCTGACCCCATTGCGGCGGATCTGGACGAGAGGGTGGTGGTGAGCATGGGGAAGAAGCACGGTCGGTCACCATTTCTGGATGCTGTGATCACTCCTTCTATCTCCTACACACAGCTCCGAGCTACCAACCCGAGCCTGTGCCAGCGCACGAGCACGTCCATGACCAGTGCGCAGTCACAGTCCCTCATTGCTGAGCGGAACTCTGTAAGTATTTCCCTCTTATCTTCATTGCTCACTTTCCTTTCCGCATTGAGATGTTTTGTGAGTTCCATCATGTCATACCGTATGCCTACATGGAGTACACACGTCAGGAGACCATGGCGTGGCACGAGAGCCTTCATGCATACCATCAGCAGAGGGATCGCACGATGCAACACTTCCTTGAGGAAATGACGGCCGGCAGGGTTCCTCAATTGCAACCAGCACCATCTCCTCCACCACAACCAGTGCTTGTTACTTTTGAGGAGTTTCTGACACAGAACCCTGGCCCCTCGCCGGTTAGTACATCTCAAACTATTCACCCAAAGCATACTGTTTATTCAACACAATCATATATCCCCTTAACATGTCTTTTCAACATCCAGGGAACTGGTGGATCTACCGTTGGTGGTGGTGCTGGTCTTGGCATCACTCCCGAGTCACAGAGCCCGATCACTCCTATCCACGGAGGTGGCGGCGGTCTTGGTGGTAGCGCTGCCGCTAGCAGTGATGACCTAGGCTTCGGCGGACTTGGCGGTGATGACCTTGGCGGTGGTGGTGGATGTCCTGGCGCTTAAGCCTTTCGGTGACCGTGGTGGTGATCATAAACTTGTGTTCTTTAGATGACTTGTGGTCTTTTAGATGACTTGTGATCTTTTAGATGACTTGTGTGCTTCTTTAGATGCTTATGTTTGTGATGATGGTTATGTTTGTCATGATACTTATATTGTTGTGATGGTGTTTGTTGTGAGGATGATACTTATATATGTTGTGTATGTCTATTTCATCATATATATATGCTGTGAATTTGAATTGAAACCAAACAGAAAAAAGGAAAAAAAATTAAACGGAAACTATGCCTACGGCTTAGCCGTAGGCATAGGGTTACCATGAGTTACCAGAGGACGACACGTGGAGCCTATGCCTACAGTTAGGCCGTCGGCATATATCTAAACTATGCCTACCGTTACGCCGTCGGCATAGCCTGGCACCTATGCCTACAGCATAGATTTAGACATATGCCGACAACCAAGCTGTAGGCATAGCCGTGCCCACGGAGCTAGTAGACGCCGCCACGTGGCAGGGCTATGCCTACGGCCTAGCCGTAGGCATAGGTTCAAATCTATGCCGACGGCTAGGCCGTAGGCATAGCCCTGCCCACGGAGCTAGTAGACGCCGCCACGTGGCGTCTCCTCTATGGGCGGCCCTTGACGGCGGCCACCGTTAGCGTGGAATGTTGCCGACGGCCCTGGCCGTCGGCATAGATCTAAACTATGCCTACCGTTACGCCGTCGGCATAGCCTGGCACCTATGCCTACAGCATAGATTTAGACATATGCCGACAACCAAGCTGTAGGCATAGCCGGGCCCACGGAGCTAGTAGACGCCGCCACGTGGCGTCTCCTCTATGGGCGGCCCTTGACGGCGGCCACCGTTAGCGTGGAATGTTGCCGACGGCCCTGGCCGTCGGCATAGATCTAAACTATGCCTACCGTTACGCCGTCGGCATAGCCTGGCACCTATGCCTACAGCATAGATTTAGACATATGCCGACAACCAAGCTGTAGGCATAGCCGTGCCCACGGAGCTAGTAGACGCCGCCACGTGGCAGGGCTATGCCTACGGCCTAGCCGTAGGCATAGGTTCAAATCTATGCCGACGGCTAGGCCGTAGGCATAGCCCTGCCCACGGAGCTAGTAGACGCCGCCACGTGGCAGGGTTATGCCTACGGCCTAGCCGTAGGCATAGTTTCAAATCAATGCTGACGGCTAGGCCGTAGGCATAGCCCTGCCACGTGGCGTCTCCTCTATGGGCGGCACTTGACGGCGGCCACCGTTAGCGTGGAATGTTGCCGACGGCCCTGGCCGTCGGCATAGATGTACGGACACCGTCGGCAAATTATCTATGCCGACGGCTTTTCTATGCCGACGGTATCCCGAGATACGCCGACGTATATTATGCCGACGGCCCTATGCCTACGGGGGCCGTCGGCATAGGCCTATCCAGGGCTATGCCTACGGCCTGGGCCGTAGGCATAGGGGTTTATTCTGGTAGTGATTATAGGTTGTCCCTAAATTAAGAACCGAATCTGATTGTTGAATAACTCAAGGAGAAGCTTAGATTACTTCATGGATTAAAGAGAAAAGGATTACAGTTAACTTGGGTGAATCTGGGAATCTATAAAGCTAGAGGACTGGAAGGTCCCTCATAGATGCAAAAATATCAATGATTCCAGACACCAGGCTTTTAAGAAAATATATACACCTTGTATGATAAATCAAGCAAGTCCTGATGAACACCAGGTCCTGGCGCAAGTTGTTGGTAGCCCATAGGAAAGGTCCACAAGCCAAGTAGACGAGGATCTTGTTCATGAGATAAAAACTCTTAAGATCGTCAACAGGTGTATGGTCATCAGAAAGACCAAACAAATTGCATGGCAAATTGCCACAAAGAGGTGTGTATGTACCACGCTAGTGCGCTGCTCTCATGTTCATATCCAGCCTTTATCTCGCCCCTTTGATTTTCAAGACATCAATGCTGCATTTGAATTGGCAAAAAAAAAAGATACACCTTGAGATGAATTTTCCTGCACATAGGTTAGGACATACGTTAACATGGAAGTACACATTTTCCTTTCCAACCATAATAAGAGCGCAAAGCAGTTTGATTTGCGTTCTGAAATATAGCCTGCAATTATTCAATCTGGGTGATTTTTCAACATTTATGTCTGCATTCAGTGCTTATTCAACTTTGTTGTGGTAACTTAGTTATAAGATATGGCTTTTGGATTGCTAACTGATTATGATTGTCTTGGTGATTAAGAACGCTCCTAGGATACTCGCACGCTAGCTATGTCCATGCTTGTTGCTGCTGCATAGCATGTTGGCTCATGCTTACCACTAACTTGCAGTTGCTCTGAAGCTGGACTACCTGTTTTGTCGTGGCCTTTTTCGCTGTCATAGAACTTAAAAACATAGAGATTGAAGGTAAAAATATCACAGTTGTTTCTGTACGCTTTGCCATTTGCAATAGACATAAGCCCGCCTCACTCTGTTAAATGCAGTTTAAGTGGCAGATGTGTGTGAGCGCTGGCCCCGGGAACCTAGGAACAGAAGACACTTCTCAAATGGTCATGAACTTCAGAGTGACATAAACTTGTATAAAGCGTTGACCGTGGAATCGTCGTATGTTCTTGTCCTAAAATTGTATTAAAGCCGCCAGGTGGTTGAAGCGAATGAGGAATACCGAATACCCACTTGATGTGAACCTGGACATAAAGCTCAAATGCTGAAGAGCATGTTGGCAGTGGCGCAGGCTGTCCAGCAGCTTCCACTGCTAGCGGTAGGGGAGATGCCGCTAAGATGGAAAAGATGTGTTGTCTGTGTAAATTCTATCTCTTTGGGCCAAGCTGCGGCACGCCTTGCACAAGCTTTGGGTCTGAGAACATCCGGTTCATAGCATAGTTGCCATGTTTCCGGTACGGTGGGAACGAGGAACGGGAACGGGGGACGAGAGTCGGAGGCTGGAAAAAATAGGGTACAACAGGGGTATACATCTCTAGAACAATTTTTGTCAAGCGGAAACGCGATCCAATCAATTCCGGTACGATGAATCCGGTACGGTACCATGGAACGAGGAACGTGAATCTTTACTAGTTGGGATGATGAACCCGATACAACGGTGGATCAACCATATGAACGATGATAAGACATGATATATTTAATTAAAATTCAGCACGAGTACTTAACAAAATACTTGACTTAACCAGAGTAGCAAACAAGAAAACAGATTGACTAAGGTAACAGACACAATCACTTCAATAGCAGCATCCAAGTGACTCATCTTCCAGGTTTCCAACCAATAAAGTTTCACCAAGAGATTAACTCGCCATGTACCTTCAATTAAAAGAGAACTATTAGTGACCATAGAATGTAAAGATTGGAGTCAATATATTGAGGAGTTCAGATTTAGTACGGGACACTTCCTAGTGTTTCAAGTCCTCTTAATTTTGCGTGGTGGTTCAGCATCAGCTGCTTCATCCTCCAAGCTATCCCAACGCAGCTGCTCAAGCTTCAAGCTTGAATCCTCCAGCAAATCATTCTCAGGCTCAACATCCCACTTACAATGTGGACCAGAATTGTAGCCCTCTGAAAACCTCCTCTTCAGACGCTCGTTTGCATGAATAAAGACAAGCTTACCAGTTGTCGTTGCATTCAGCTTGTTTCTCATTACATTATGTATGAATGAGTAAGTACTCCAATTTCTTTCGGCAGAGGAGCTGCTTATTGGCTGAGACAAGACTTTCTTTGCCACCTCACTTAAAGTTGGAGTTTGTGAGCCATAACTGAACCACCATTCTGTGGCATTCATCGTGGCTGCATCAGCCTGAACGGCGTCTATTGCATACAAACCTTTCTTCATTATAAAGGTGTTAAGCTCCTCACGTAAAAGAGCATACTCTTTTTTATCTTCTGCAATTCCATTTAGAGCCTCTATAACACCTTCCATAACCTCACTGTCATCATTTGGAGCTTTCCTTTGACCACCACCAGGAGCAGGACTTGCAAGATAGGTTTGATCATAATAATTAGGAGAAAGAGCAAACGCTAAGCAATGAAAATGCCAGTTCATCTTTCCCCACCGATAAAGAATAATTTCATTTACCTTCGACCAATCATCTTTGTGAGGGTTATCTTCCCTTGTCATGACTTCTTGCATCTCGCCAAGCATATTGTCCATTCTTTCATATATATCACCAGATTTTGGACCTTCTCCGTCACTGAACTTGATTACCATGTATAATGGTTTTGTGATGTCAAGGATGATTTTAATCTCATCCCAAAATGTCTCATCAATGATATTTTGGGCAATCGCATTTGCTGCTGCTCTTGTTTGTACATCACAAGCCTTCACCAGTTCCTTCCACTTGCTTGTGACAATGGTAGTTGTGAGCGCCTCTNGCTCCTCACGTAAAAGAGCATACTCTTTTTTATCTTCTGCAATTCTATTTAGAGCCTCTATAACACCTTCCATAACCTCACTGTCATCATTTGGAGCTTTCCTTTGACCACCACCAGGAGCAGGACTTGCAAGATAGGCTTGATCATAATACTTAGGAGAAAGAGCAAACGCTAAGCAATGAAAATGCCAGTTCATCTTTCCCCACCGATAAAGAATAATTTCATTTACCTTCGACCAATCATCTTTGTGAGGGTTATCTTCCCTTGTCATGACTTCTTGCATCTCGCCAAGCATATTGTCCATTCTTTCATATATATCACCAGATTTTGGACCTTCTCCGTCACTGAACTTGATTACCATGTATAATGGTTTTGTGATGTCAAGGATGATTTTAATCTCATCCCAAAATGTCTCATCAATGATATTTTGGGCAATCGCATTTGCTGCTGCTCTTGTTTGTACATCACAAGCCTTCACCAGTTCCTTCCACTTGCTTGTGACAATGGTAGTTGTGAGCGCCTCTTGAACATCCATAAGCCTCTTAAGCACAATATAATGGGAAGCAAATCTTGTTTTTGAGACCTTCAAAAGATCCAACTTGGAGTTGCGTCTAAAGAGATCTTGAAAGTGCTGGTGGTTCCTAAAGAACTTCACAATTGCTTTCCCAGTCTGGTATGTATCAACCATCCAAGCAAACTTTTTTGCAAAATCTTTGAATACTAGATTCAGTGTGTGAACCACACATGGAGACCAAAATATATGCTTATGCACCTGTCAAATAGAAAAGAGAAACACAATTGGATATACGTGATCCTCAAACTAAAATCAATGTACCAAACAATGAAAAACATACTTTCTCAATTTCTTCACCCGCAACTCTGCAATTAGATGCATTATCAGTGATGACCTGAAGGACATTGGAAGGGCCAATCTCCTCAATGGCTTGCAGTAAGAATTGTGCAATGGCTTCACCTGTCTTCTCTTCTCCAGAGAAGTCTTCCGCGTACAGAAACATTGAAGCACAGCTATTCGATGCTATTACGTTGATTAATGGATGGTTCTTCATATTTGTCCATCCGTCAGAAACAACAAAGACACCATGGGAATACCTATATACAGTTATAGACACCATGAGACACCATCCGTTAGAAAAAATAGATGATTACAAATGCTAAATGTTTGAGGCTTACCATGTTTGTCTAACCGGAGCCAAATCATTCTCCACCTTTCTCTTACATGCATCTAGAAGAGTAGTCCTAGCCTTCTCATATGCAGGAGGTTTGTATCCCTTTGGTGCTCTCTGGATGGCTGCTACCATTTCATAGTATTGAGGACTTCTCAACACATTAAAGGGAATTCCATTAGCACAAAGGAACAACATTATTTGCATGTCCACTGCATCTCTTTCCACCCCAGCAAAAGCTTCTACTAATTGCTTTTTAGGCGCCGAGCCTGAAGCTTGTACTTTCTCAGGTTGGTGATACTGTAAATCAAAACAGGGAAAGAGTCATATAGGTGCCAATTGTTGTGGTGTTGTCTGAATAATTTTTCTCATAAAAAGCATGTGCATATACCTTATCATATATTTTCTTATACTTGACGCGATCACTTGCGTCAGAGCAGCGAGCAATTCGTTTCGCCTTGCCAGGACCAACACCAAAGAAGTGCTGATGAATTCTTGTATAACTACTCGTGTACTTCTTATCACAATGTTTGCATCGCCAGGGTCTTGATCCACCAGAGTTCTTCCCTTTAGGTGCATCAAGAAAAAATACCTCATCTAGAAGGGATTTAGCAGGTTTTGCAGTACCATGCTCGGCAGATTCATCTTGTTCATCAGCGCTATTACGCTCATCATCAGAATTGATGAAATCAACATCATCAGTGTCATCCTCCTGGATGTCACTCCGATCTGCTAACTTACGTTTCGACCCAAATGCCATCGCAATCTCTCAATAATGAACGGGTTCATATATTACATTCTTACTCACAAAACTGTAATTCAAAGGCAAGATCTGATGAACTGAATGGTGTAGGTTAGGTGTACCTGAATCTAAAAACCGAATGCCTGAATGTCACTGGACTCTTGGATCCTCGAGCAATCAAGTCTTCTGAAGCATCGCTGGTTTTGAATCTGAATTTCTGCTGCTGCATGCGCCTCTGGTCACTGGATGCAGGGAGCAACTGGCTGGGACTGGGAGGGAGAGGGACGAGGGAGTACTTATACAAGAATTGGCTGGGCTATGTCGTTGATCCATAAATCATCTGTTTCCCAATGAAATTTATTAGCAGCCTTTTGCTTACTCGAGGAGTTTTTTGGGGGAGTGGAGAAGATCGACACAGAGAGTAAAACGAGGAGTTGGTGATTGATTTGGCTGACTTTTTTTCTTACCCAATCGATTCACGAACCAGGACTGCCGAGTCGACGAATCTGAATCAACGATCCCGCTGCGGAAACACCGAATCAGCATCGAATCTTACCGAATCGATCCTCGTTCCCGAATCCGATTCCGGGACCATGAATCCGGATCGAGGGACGGTCCATCGTTCCCCGTTTCCGGCTACTATGGTTCATAGTATGGTGGTGGTTGTTTCCTATGTTCGCACTGAATTTGTTTAGACCTCACTATCTGTCTGCACAAAATACCTCATTATCTGTTCCCTCGCTTTGTATAGTTTAATTACCTCAATACTATGTTCGATTCTATTTGAATTCGTATACACCATTTCTATTTCAAACAAATATTTTTCTTATTTCTCACACTAACAGTTCTCTAAACACATTTTCCACAGTGTGATGAGGACGACCATCCAGAGTACATATGCGGTAAGCATGTGTCATGTTGGTTATGCATGAAACACAGCTGCATCGCCAGCTCTTTTGTTCTGTTCTTTTCCACACTGCTGAAAACCAGCATATTATATATGTAAATACAAACAAGTTATAGCATTATGATACACAATATAACATCATATTGGTCTAATTCTTGCTCAGCAGTTTTAAGTACCTGTGCTTGCCTGATATTTGTTTCCTGACTTTACTGATTCCTCTCACCATGGCTCTCTGTCATCATTTCCAGTGTCATTGCTGCTATGAAACTTTTCTTGAACCATTTGTGACTTCTCAAGTTTAGAGCTTAAAAGGATTTGTCATACAATTTTGTAATTTCTTATGATTTTGTCCGAACAATAATAATTGACTTAGTTGTTTAGCTTCATCTATTCTTGGGTCCACTTTTGTCTAAGTTAGAGCTTTAGCTCGAGGAAACCAATCATGTTTAATTCACAATGAGCACGTGTCTTATTCATCATTTATGTGTGCATTCTCAACTTTAGGAGTTACAAGGAGCGATGGTACAATTTTGCAATCTGCTATGCTTTTCTACTTGAACTTCACTGCTTCCCAAGAATGATCCTTAACTTAGTTACTTACCTTCCTGTCTTTCTTATAGGATAGCTTTGGAGCTTGGCCGGTACACTTTTCTCTTATACTCCCTCCGTTCCAAAATAGTTAGTACAAAGTTGAGTCGTCTATTTTGGAATGGAGGGAGTATAAAGCTTTATCTTAAACAATCAATGATATTTAAGGTTGTTCCATAACTGACTTCATCTGGTTCTCACCCGTATTGAGCGCAATGCAGGAACATCTAGTGAGCTTGAGGAACATTGTTATTGGGGCAATGAGGTTAAGCTCTATGAGCACCATGTAGACGCCCTGTTTGCCATATTCTGGCGCAAATAACCAGACATCAAGTACTATATAGGCACCATCATACAAGACATTTGTCAAGCCAGGCTAGAGAATGGTAACTTCAAAAACACATTCTTTCTTGCATATTGCATAACACTGTACATCCCTCTCAATTCCTTCTTTTCTCCTGCCAGTATTTTCAGGTCCACTATACCGAAGAGAATCCGGTGGTTCACTATTCTTGCATCATGCTGGGAACTGACAAGAGGGCCATCATCACCACGCATCATCGACAATGACAGAAGTCGCGTATGAATATGATCCATCCTGTACGGACCTTATGAGGTATTGAACCTTGCTTCTTCTTTTGGACGTTGCAACATGGTGCTTTTGAACAGATAGCATATATGCTGTTGGGCATGTAACCTCCAAGATCGCCACTTATCAGCTTTAGCACCTGTTTATATCTATAATGCGACTTTTATCGATGTCTGTTTATTTCTGCTGTTGTGCTCTCTTTCAAATATCATGCTTGACAGTAACATCACGTGTGCTAATTAGTACACACAGGACAGTGGAAGGGGCGTCTCCTACCTTGCACCGCCGAGCTCCCACTCAGGTGGCGCGCAAAGGGCGCTCCCCAACCACTAGTTCGGTATGTTATGAATGCGCGCTTTCCCTTACTTGAACATATACATGATCTTGTACATATACTTTGTACCTAACATTTTCTGTCCTTCAGTTTGTTCGGGCATGCGCTTTCCCTTATACGTTCAGATCTTGGACGCCGATAACACCCACACATGTGGAATACTAGACATCCGCCCACACATCATGTGTGACGTGAGCTGGTGGCAGCCCACACGGGTTGTGTGTGGGCGAACATTAGAATTGCCCATATATGTGGGCGTAGCTACTTCATGCCACACGCCCAACTACTATTTTTCTTCATCATGTGTGTGTGGCTAAAATGCCCACACGTCCTGCCGCAACTATGTTAGGTACCCCGGAGAATGACAATTTAGTTGCCATTCGGGATGGCAGATGTAGTTATCCGGAATGGCAAATGTAATTGTAAAAGCATGGCAACTTCATATGTTTTGGTTAACTATAGTTGTCATGTTAAATTTATGGTAGTTGTCGTGTGTAATCAAATCATAGTTGCCGTGTGTGATTAACTATTTGCCACATATGGTCAAACAGTAGTTGCCATGTGTGTTTACGTAGTTGTCATGTGTGATCTAACCGTAGTTGCCCTGTATGGTTAATCACAGTTGTCATGTGTATTTATCTGGTTGCCACGTACACGCAACTGCAGTTGTCTTCTAGCAATGAATCATAGTTGCCATGCATGTTACCTAGTGGCCACGTAAGCGTAACTGCAGTTGCCATCCAACAACGTACGAGTGTCGTGTAGGCAAAAAGCAGTTCGCCACACGCATGTGGACTAGGTGATCATTGTGTGGGCAGAAACTAGTTCGCCCACACACCGCAGAAAGGAAAACGCATGCTGCGGGGCGTGTGGGCGAACTCTCCAACGCCCTTATACCAGCCCCGTCCTATGTGGCACGCAAAATCCACCTTAATGTGTTAAGATTCGTGTAAACTCGACTGAATAGTGATCCACGCGTTTGCAGAACTACCACACGTGTGGGGTTAGTATTTCACTTTAACTTTCGTCCAGTTTTTTGTCCAGTTTCTCTATCTTATCGACACCATCGCAAGCCGATGGTTTGCTGTTGCAACATCCGATGGACTATTATAACTGTATGCGATAGACGTACCTGTACTAGTGCAGTCTGATCGCATTACCGGCCGGCTGCCTTCAGTCGAAAAAGTGCAAATTGAGCTGGACATAGTATTTGTTGGTTCTAGCCATAGCTATCGCTCTCTCTCTCGCTCGCTGCATTCGAACTGAGGAGGAAGACAGTGGACGCGGTGGTTCCGGCGGCAAATGCCCGCAGCTCGTACGTTGGGATTTTTCTAGGGTCGCGCTAACTGCCACACGTGTGGTACGAAGGGAGACGCACCACACGTCTCTAATGTAAACAGATTGCCATGTCATCGCATGCATGCATGCAGGAATCTTTTTGGATTTTCAGTTTTTAAAATATTTTATCTCTTAAACGAAAAATCCGATTGAAAATCCGTTTTCATCATTAAATCCCTCGCGATGAGATCTTCGAAACTAGATCACATGTTGATATGTTTTGATGAAATTTTTTTTGGATTAAAAGTTGCCATGTCTATTCCATATGAATTGCCATGATGTTTACACTGAAGTTGCCATGATATGTTTCAGCTATTTTCTTCTACATTTAAAAGTAAATTTTGACATTTATAAAACGGGGAATTAAGAAACTAGACTTGCCATGAACCATAAACTAAAATTGCCATGATACATGCACGTAAAATTGCCATGGTTCATACAAAAAATAATTTTCATGATCAAAGTACTGGAGTTGCCATCATCAAAATACTAAAATTGCCATGATCTACGAACTAAAATTGCCACATGGCAACTTTAGTTTAAGACCTATGGCAACTGCAGTGTAAACATCGTGGCAACTTCTGGCAAAAAAAATTCGTCGAAACATATCAACATGGGGTCTAGTTTTGAAGATCTCGTCGAGACGGATTTAATGGTGAAAACGGATTTTTAGTTCGCTTTTTTATTTAGGAGATACAACATTTTTAAGCCGAAAACCAAAAAAAATTCTGCTAATGTCATATATTCATACGTGGCAAAATGAGTGGTGATGGAGGCGTGTGGGCGATGTGCAAACGCCCACACGTGTGGGCGTTAACATTTCCGTTTTTCTAAGCTCAAATTCCGCCGAGAACTATTAGGGCATCTCCAGCTGCACCCCCAACAGGCCCCCCAGGCCACTTTTTCGGCGCCGGCGACAAAAAAACGGCCCAGTCGCGCCCCCAGGACGCCGAAAATCGCCGGTTCGGACCTTTTTTCCGCCCGGCGGTCACAGGCCGAACCCGGCGCGCTGGGGAGCCGTTGGGGGCTTCGGCGCTAGGGAAAAGCACGCCTGGCCCACACCGACAGGGGAAAAGTCAAGGTTTTCTTCCCCCGACTCGCCTCGCACCCCCCGCGCCCTCGGCCACCACTAGCTATATCCCGGCGACGGCCGCCGGCCTACTCCGCTAGATAGCCATTCCCCGCCGAAAATAGCAGCGCTTCGCCGCGGCAGCCCCTCCCGCAGTAGCTGGGCGTTTCCGGCCGCCGTCTCCGGCCGCGGAGGCGCGGTTTAACGGCGGGTACATGCCCACCGAGTGCAAGGTGTTCGGCGTTTTGACTGTCTCGACGATGGAATCGGATGAGGAGGAAGAGCTCGCCGCGCTGCTGGAGGAGGAAGCCGCGACCGACGTCCAGGAAGAAGAGCATCTGATGGTGCTCGCCGCCCTCGCCCAGCTGCTGGCGAGCAATGAAAAGCCGCGTCGAGGTGGCTCGGCGCCGGGGCGGGTGAAAGCAAAGAACCGACATCGTCTGCAAGGCTACTGCATGCTCTACTCCAACTACTTCGCCGATGCTCCACTTCATGGCGAGAGAACATTTCGGCGCCGTTTTCGGATGAGCCGAAAGCTCTTCCTCAGGATTGTGAATTCCATCCGGGAGTTCGACAACTACTTCAAGTGTAAGATGGATTGCACTGGCGCTCTTGGATTCACCTCCATCCAGAAGTGCACGACAGCGATGAGGATGCTTGCATATGGAGCTCCCAGTGATTCACTCGACGACTATGGGCGCATGGTCGAGTCCACCAGCATAGAGTGTTTCTACAAGTTCTGTCGGGCAGTGGTGGCAGTATTTGGGCCACAATACTTGAGAACACCCAATGCGGAAGACACTGCTTCAGGAGGCTTGCAGGAAGGATGTCGAGCGGGCATTTGGTGTGCTACAATCTCGATTCGCTGTTGTTCGGTACCCCGCTCAGACCTGGTCGAAAGATCAAATGTGGGAGATCATGACTTGCTGTGTCATTTTGCACAACATGATCATCGAGAGCGAGCAAGAAGACCCAATGTTTGACACTGAACCATACTACAGGCAGGGTCCTCTAGCCGAAGTTGATCACCAGCTACCGGCAACTTGGACTGCCTATCTCAGTATGCGTCGGGAGATCCGAGACCCACAGGTGCATCATCAACTGCAGAAAGATCTGATTGAGCACCTATGGAGGCTCAAGGGGGACGCCGCATGATGAAATACGAGTTTTTATTTGTTGAACTATATAATTTGTATTGAACTATTTGTTGTTGTAGTATTTTGTTGAAGTATTTGATTTTTCTGTGATGAAATATGTGATAAGGAATAATTGTGTTGATAATTGAACGCCGAGACACGGCGAAACCACGCCGAATATGGGCCTATTCTCGCCCATATGGGCCGTTTATTCGCCGAAATTGGGCTGCAAAGTGGGTCAATTTCGACGCCTGGGGGCGAGCTGGGGGCGACGACTGGGTGCAAAACTGCCCCCAGCGCCGAGTGTATCGCCGGCTCGCCCCCAGGGGGCGCTTGTATGCGTCCTAGAGGGGCCAACGGCTGGGGATGCCCTTAAAACGAGCATGACGAGGGTTTTATACCTGGGGCCAGCACCAGGGCACGCACCCCACACCCGCTACCCGCACGGGCGCACGATCGAGCCGCATCGGCGGCACCCACTACACGCACGCACACACGCGTGATGTGGCTAGCCCGCTACTGATCGCCACGATCACCCCGCCACTATCGCCAACAACCTGGCCCTAGTCCCGCGCGTTGAGTGCATGCACGCACAAACACCCGCCATGGCCTAGACGCGGCGACGGACCGGCGCCCGGCTCAATCAGCACTGATCCTTACATGTCGTGGCTTATTCTAACATTCACCCTCTAAGCCACGAACTACAGGAGGGCCGACCCGTCGTCGTCGATGTCGGTGAGGACAACCTATGCGTCCTTCTCCTTCTTCGTCTTCCAGCAATCGCAGGAGAAATGCCCGTGCATACCGTGGTTGTAGCATCTGCCGCGGCCGCTTCCCTCCACCTGATGCCACGCTGTTGCTGCCGTCGTCGTCATCGTGGTTGAGCCGCTTCCGCGCCTCCCATTGGGCCACAGTGAGCAGCAGCTGATCGCCATCGTCCAGCTTGCGCCGCCGTGACCGCTCATCGATCGCCTTCAGCCGTCCCAGCGCCTCCTCAATGTCCATGGTCTCGACGTCACAGAATTGCTCGATGCCGTCCACCACAGTGTACAGGTGATCCGGCATAGTGTCCAGGAGCTTTTCCACCATAGCCGCATCGATCCGAGCCTCGCGTACCTCGCACCATGCTGCCGATCCTGCCGACATACGCGTCCAACCCCTCACCATTGTCCATGCGTAGCCGATCAAACTCTCCACAGAAGATGGAGAACCTCGCCACCTTGACGCGGTCGGCACCGACGAAGCGCGTCTTTAGGCTCTCCCAGATGTCCTTCGCGCTCCTCTTCATCGAGTCCTACTTCAAGAGGTCTTCGCTCAGTGCGCCGACCAACTGAGCACGCGCCGTCTTGTTTTACTTGTCATGGACCGCCGCGCCGTCTACCAGCGCCACGGCCTCCCATAGACCCTGGGCATCAGGCACGGCCTCCGCCCTCGCCCATACGGTGTAGTTCTCAGGCGTCAGTATCGGACAGGAGAGCGGCACCATGCTCCCCCACCCCACCCCCGTTGTGCAGCACGATCGTCTTGGCTACCAGCAGGATCGCTCCGAAGCACCGATATCAATTGTTGCTCTCTCTCTCTCTCTCTCTCTCTCTCTCTCTCTCTCTCTCTCTCTCTCTCTCTCTCTCTCTCTCTCTCTCTCTCTCTCTCTCTCTCTCTCTCTCTCTCTCTCTCTCTCTCTCTCTCTCTCTCTCTCTCTCTCTCTCTCTCTCTCTCTCTCTCTCTCTCTCTCTCTCTCTCTCTCTCTCTCTCTCTCTCTCTCTCTCTCTCTCTCTCTCTCTCTCTCTCTCTCTCTCTCTCTCTCTCTCTCTCTCTCTCTCTCTCTCTCTCTCTCTCTCTCTCTCTCTCTCTCTCTCTCTCTCTCTCTCTCTCTCTCTCTCTCTCTCTCTCTCTCTCTCTCTCTCTCTCTCTCTCTCTCTCTCTCTCTCTCTCTCTCTCTCTCTCTCTCTCTCTCTCTCTCTCTCTCTCTCTCTCTCTCTCTCTCTCTCTCTCTCTCTCTCTCTCTCTCTCTCTCTCTCTCTCTCTCTCTCTCTCTCTCTCTCTCTCTCTCTCTCTCTCTCTCTCTCTCTCTCTCTCTCTCTCTCTCTCTCTCTCTCTCTCTCTCTCTCTCTCTCTCTCTCTCTCTCTCTCTCTCTCTCTCTCTCTCTCTCTCTCTCTCTCTCTCTCTCTCTCTCTCTCTCTCTCTCTCTCTCTCTCTCTCTCTCTCTCTCTCTCTCTCTCCCTCCCTCCCTCCCTCCCTCCCTCACCCTCTCTCTCTACCTCCCTCCCTCTCCCTCTCTCTCTACCTCCCTCTCGAGGACATGGTGGTTTCGGCGACGAATGCCCGCTGCTCGTACCAAGGATCAACAAACAGTAGTTGCATATGTGTATCCGGTGAAAAAATTCAATGCGATGTTTGAGACACAAAAAAATTGAGTGCCATATGGGATGGCCAAAATTTCAATAATGGATATGGAATCTACTCATTTTGTAAAGCGCGAGTTCATTTTTGCGAATAATGCAACTTGCAACTTTTCACCCAGTTGCACTTTCGAAAAAGGATTTTTTTAGAAATGGAGGATGACCCCGGTTTCTGCATCTGGACGATACATGCAGCCACTTTATTAATTATTCACGCAAGACCTTACAAAGTTATACAACAGTAAGACTAAAGCCACCATCTAGGTAACATCTGTCGCTATTCCTATCCAGTTGATGTAGAGATGCTGATAGTCTGGTCCTAGTACCAAACAGACCACGCAGACAAACCTACCATCTGAGGTCCCAACCAGGACGCCTGCCGAGTATGAGGCTGCCGCAGCCACCTGCCACCAATCCATCTTCAGTGCTGTACTGCTGCATCAACCTTGCCCGGTCTAGCTGCCGTCGACGCCATCACGACGCCAGATAGCGCCACCTCCCTACGCGAGTCCATCTCCGCGCATCAGACGTTGAGTCTCCATGGCGCCATGCCGCTGAGATCCTCCGCCATCAATGTGTAAGCTGAAGCACCACTCCACCAGAAAGCCTTCCACTGGTCCCTCGGTCCGTGTACACCTCCACGAATGACGCCCCCAAGAGGGAAACGGCACCATAGCGCCGCCATCATCTGATCTACTGATCTAGGTTTCCCCCGGAGGTAGCATAGAGTGGCCTTGAATTTCCCCAGGATGATGCCTTCAAAAAGGGAACGACACAGACAGCGCCGCCAGCGCCGGTCTTGGCAGCTAGCCGAGAGCAGATTTTCACCCAGATATGTTCGAAGATCCTCCCTGAAGCATCTCGTGCACGAACTGCCACTATCTCTGTCGGGGACTGGACGAAAGGGATCCAGACCGCCGCCTAACCGGCCATGGCACATCCACGGCGCCTACAGCCGGCGCCGTCAGGCCCACCACGCTCGCATGTAGATGCACACCGGAACTGCCGGCCCGCCCAAGCCCATCTGGGCAAGACCAGATCGGCGATCTCGGCCGCCGCCACAGGGGCGACTCCGCCGCGGGGAGGTTGCGCCTCCACTGACTCTGCCGTCATGCATGCCGTAGGAATCCCGCCGCTCCTTGCCGCCGGATCTCCGTCGAACGATATGCCGCCGCCGCCGGAAAAAACGCCACCACCGCGCGAGTGATAAGGCTCCGTTGCCGCCATCATAGGCCTAGGGCTGGCGGCGTGGTCGCCCCCCGTGTCGCCTAGGCACGGCGACGCGGGGGTTTCATTTTCTTATCCAAAGTATAAATTACATTTTCATTGAAACGAAGCTGGATCTATTATTTAGGTTGCTAGTGTGCACAAGTCAGATGTGTTGTTTTGGTAATCATCTTCTATCTCCTCACAGATGATGGCACACATCTCATAGCCAGGTTCTGGGAACCTCCTAGGCATCATCTTAGGTTGAAGTGTCAAAATTTCTGATGGAAAAAAGGTAAAAAGTGTGATGCAAAGATGATGTATGTTAAAGACTGGATTAATGGCTTCTCAAAAATTCTAAAATAAAACAAAAACATTGGTTTGATGGAATATATTTTTGAGTAGATGATATCCAACTAACAAGACTTACCGGTAGACCCTCTCATCCATGTGCTAACTGACATGTTCCGTCCTTAGATTGGACAATGGTACATATGTGAATTTGCAAAGAATCGTATATCAATTATAACAAGACAAGCTAGAACATTGAACTTGTCATGATAAACGGTTAGATGAAAGAACATATACATCTATAAATCATGCATACATAACCAAAATAATTCGAATATAGTCTTAACAGAAAATCGCAATCATAACACCCTTAAAACATACCAAGATTATATTAAACTGAACACAACCAAGTGATAAAATTGAGAGAGAGAGAGGGAGAGAGAGAGAGAGAGAGAGAGAGAGAGAGAGAGAGAGAGAGAGAGAGAGAAGATGACACATAGCTAGTGTTATGGACCATAGTCGATATAAGACTACTCACACACATCATCATGGGACAAGAATAGTTGTTGGAGAATATGTCGGTGTATCTACTCTTTTTCTTCCAATTTATTCGCTACAATTTTAAATTCATTTGATTACAAACTATGTGATTTTTAATTATTTGTTTATAAAGTATGTGATTTTTTTCTTTAATGATGTGCAATATTTCATTCACACTAGTAGAAAACAACACTTTGGTACTAATATCGGGAACCGGGACTAAAGATTACAAACCGGGACCAAAGATTAGACTAGTAGAAAACAACGCTCAATATACACATTAGTCCCGCTTGCATTACAAACCGGTACTAATGTAAGCATTAGTCCCGGTTCAAATGAGACCTTTAGTCCCGGTTTGAGACACGAACCGGGACTAAAGGGTCGATGCCCTTTAGTCCCGGTTCGTGTCTCAAACCGGGACTAAAGGGTCGATGCCCTTTAGTCCCGGTTCGTGTCTCAAACCAGGACTAAAGGGGTTCGTGTCTCAAACTCTACACCCCCCTCCCGTGTATCGCCATTTCAGTTTTGAAAAAAAAACAAAAGAAAATGATAAAAACTTCAAAAAAATAAAATCCATCAAGATGTAGTTATATTAATATATCTACTAGTTAGGAAAATTAAATAATTTGGACATGTTTTGCAAAAAATTGTTATGGAAAAGTAAAATGGCTATAACTTTTGCATACGATGTCGGGAAAAAACGTATAATATATCAAAATGTTCAGCACGAAAATCCTTTGTAGACCCTTTTTGAATACTGCAGGGCTCTGATTGATTGCAACAAAGGCAATGTCACTTTTCATGTTAATGGTAATGAGCATACGGTACACATTCCGAAGAAACAACCTCAAGTTCAAAGTATCAATTCTATCGGGAAAATTTCAACTATTACTATTGGAGGTTTTGAATTCCCTCTTCCTACCACTACTAGGGAAAAGCTTAGCAGCAGCGCGGGTTTTAGGCCTGTCAGTAGCGCGGGCATGAGCGCTACTGGTACGCGCTACAACTAAAGGTTAGCAGTAGCGTTGGTTAACCCATGCTACTGCTACACCGACTTAGTAGTAGCGCATTCTCCACACAGCCAGCGCTACTGGTAATTACTAGTAGCGCTTCTCCAAGCCCGCGCTACTACTATTATTCCGTATTTTATTTATTTTTTATTTCATGTTGTATTCATACACCTCTATACAAGTTTTCATACAGCAGCAATTTAGAGATTGTTTTTACATCGTAATGAGATACTACATCCCTGGGTGAAAGAACCGTGGACTAGTTTCAAGTGGACGGACATCCACTTGAAACTAATCCGCGTTCTTTCACGCAATGATATAATAAATATCATCATCATCATCATATCATAAACAACTTATGATCACAATACATCATTGTCATATAACACCTCCTCATGATCATCGTTTTCATCGATGAGACATCACATAGAAAGTTGGTCACTAGTCATAATCACAACTACTCCTCATCATCAACTCTAACACATTGTACCACATAATAAACAT
>LR880970.1:31532411-31547938 GCA_904067115.1 Aegilops sharonensis | reverse complement strand
GATTCGATCGTCGGTATCCGATACCTTGTTCAATCTCGTTACTGGCAAGTCTCTTTACTCGTTCCGTAACACATCATCCCGTGATCAACCCCTTGGTCACATTGTGCACATTATGATGATGTCCTACCGAGTGGGCCCAGAGATACCTCTCCGTTTACACGGAGTGACAAATCCCAGTCTCGATTCGTGCCAACCCAACAGACACTTTCGGAGATACCTGTAGTGCACCTTTATAGCCACCCAGTTACGTTGTGACGTTTGGTACACCCAAACCATTCCTACGGTATCCGGGAGTTGCACAATCTCATGGTCTAAGGAAAAGATACTTGACATTAGAAAAGCTTTAGCATACGAACTACACGATCTCTATGCTAGGCTTAGGATTGGGTCTTGTCCATCACATCATTCTCCTAATGATGTGATCCCATTATCAATGACATCCAATGTCCATGGTCAGGAAACCATAACCATCTATTGATCAACGAGCTAGTCAACTAGAGGCTTTACTAGGGACATGGTGTTGTCTATGTATCCACACATGTATATGAGTTTCCTATCAATACAATTATAGCATGGATAATAAACGATTATCATGAACAAGGAAATATAAAATTAACTAATTTATTATTGCCTCTAGGGCATATTTCCAACAAAACATAGTAATAACTTCGTAGTTAGAAATGATGTACTAGTTTTAGAAGTATGCAAAAGATGCATGGATATCGTAATAGTAAAAAATCTAACCAGGGTATCTCCATAGAAGTTATCGTGGTTCAACACGTGCACTAGTGGCACGTATTCACCATAATTTGGAGGAGTTTGATAATAGGTATTGTAATTCTTAAAGTAAGTACAAAATGCGATCAGATGATTTTTCTCTTTATAAGTTAATTCGGAGCCATCGGTGTAGTGGGTTTTGTCTACCATGTTCCGCACATTCTTTGAAGAATGAAAATAAGCCGTCAATCAAAATAAGCTGTCAAATATTTTGAAATAAACAATATACATTAGTTATTGACTATGTTTGAGAAACTCACATAGCGGTAGAATCGGAAGCGTATCAACAAGGACCCAAATGTCCATATTGTTTTGCTCGATGTCAGGATCACCAAGATCCATGGTGAAAATCATACCCTCATAAAAACCATACATTTTGCAAAGTGCTTCCCAATTTTGGCAACCAAAAAGGGTTACGCTCTGAGAATTGTACAGATTTACTTCAAAATCCATATCATGATGGGTCCTTTGGTGTATTTTCTTTGTTTCATAATTTTCATGGTCTTCAAAACCCATCCTCTCCAAGACATAGCGTCTTGCATGGCATGTGATAAGCTAGTCGAATTGTAAAACATGAAAATTAGACGTTGAAATAGTTGAAGTCATGTTTAATTACGAAAAAAACACTTGTCGTCGTTGTGTACCGTTTCAACGTCGAAGGTCTCCTCGAGCTTAATGCTGAAGCGCCGATTTCGTCCAGGTGAGGGCACCTGTCGCACAGACCTCGATCATCGTGGCACCAGCTGCACTCCCCTGCACTAGTGCAGAACCGGCCTTTAGTGCCGGTTCGTAACGGCCTTTAGTGCCGGTTCCACAACTGGCACTAAAGAGTGGGGACTAAAGATCCCCCCCCCCCTTTAGTACCGGTTCGTCACGAACCGGCGCTAAAGTGCGAACACGTGGCACGAGCCAGGCCCGGGTGCGCGTAGGGCTTTAGTACCGGTTGGTAACACCAACCGGTACTAAATGTTTGGGTGTTTTTTTTAATTTTCCATTACATTTTTTTGTTTGTTGGTATTTCACGATACTACAAATTGTACACGTTATGCATATATATAAATAGATTTTCTCGTACGTATAGAACCGCATATATATATAAATATATATAGGGATTGACTATTCGTCACCCTGGGTGAGGAATAGTTATTCTTCACCCCCTCTATTTTACCATCAATTCACTGTAATTTTACGTTTCGTAAGTTTTTGTCTTATTTCCGACGTAAAAAAAGATTGTAAGAAAATATATAATCGTCGTAAAAAATATTTTATATTATGTAAAATTACAAACGTAAAAACATAGTGTAAAATACACATAAACAATAAATTTTCTTGTCTTATGACCTATATTTTTATTTTTTGTGCCAAATTTTACGTAATGAATCAATAGGACTGTAACTATTCGAATTCCAAACGTAATTTAATTATGAAATGATCGTAATATTACCTCGGGTGAAGAATAACTTATTCTGCACCCTGCATGATAAATAGTATCACTATATATATATATATATCATCGAATGTCTCACAATTAACCAACACCATTATTCACACATACACATGTATATACATATACAATTTCTCCTACATATGTTGGTGCCTCCGGATAGTATGCATTCCTCTTGAGATTTATGACCTGGTCGAGCAATAGTATTCTCCTTTGAGATTTATGACCTTGTCGAGCAAAAATACGGCTATTTCCTCTTGAAGTGCTAGTATGCGTTCCGATAGTAGGAGCTTATCCCGCACCTTTCTGAACTGTTAAGAAGGAGATCAATATGCATGTGTGTTAGTTGTGTGACTAGATATCGATAATGGTGTGAATAGTGTTATGACAAATGTACCCAGTCCTGTCTATCATATCTGCTCCTTTTAGACGTCATCATGCGAATGTTCTCGCAAACGTAGAATGCACACAGATTATTCCCCGGCGCCTGCTTCAGGGCCTTTACGAGAATGGAATTGAATCAAATAATGATTAATCAAGCATGATAATTAATTAATGATATTGAAACAAGAATTAAAGAGATAGTAGCTAGCTAGTACTATTTAATTACTTACCTTTGGTCGATGCCAAAACAACTTTTGTTTCCATTCGCCTAGAGTCACCGTGATGAACTTTGCCCATGCCCTGCCCGTCGGCAAAGAAAATTAATAAAGGGGTTATTAAATAGTTCATATCAGGAAATGACGAACTAATAATAGGCCGAGATATATATAGTTAATAATGATTGAAATTACCTGTTGACTATCACCTTCACGATGGTGAAGTCACTTTCTTCTTTAGTTAGTGAGTCCAGTAATTCAACTTTTCCTTCCTCAACTTTAATGTCTATCAAGACCCAGTGCCAACTGCATGCGCACACGTTTGCATGTCTTAAATTAGCGGGCATGTGCATAAAATTAATCAACTACCGTAAACCGTATACACTTAATTATTAACATCTAGCTAGCTAGTAAGCAAAAACATAATTTGTAGTACAAGACAGTGTGACTCACGGGAAGTTGTAAGGAAGTAGTATATCTTCATTGCTATTGAGGCGCTTCAAGAACTCTACCATGCTGGCATATACATCTGCTTGATAAAATGGAAACTTCCATATGTCCTCATTAACGGTATTTGGGTCAATGAACCCAATGCCATAGCGTCCAGATTTTTTCATTTCATACATCTTCATCCTGCATATAATACCACAGAAAAGAATATAGTGAGGATAATTACATGTAATGATTGATCAAAATTATCACTACATAATTAGCTTGAGACTTAAATTACAGAAAGAAATCACTTACAGATAATAGCAACTGACGATAGACTTGTCGAGTGCGTCATGATTGTATAACTGAAAAAGTTCTGTATACTCAATGGACAGAGCTTTCTCATGGTAATAATGATCCTTCTTGACATTCACCATGAGGGACACTCGATTGGAAATCTTGGTCATGTTCATGTACCATTGATGCAATTCATACATTCTCGTTGGGAGGTCCTTGACCTTGTCTGGATGGACCAAAGGTTTGCCCCAGGCATATTTCCATTTTATTTCCGATTCTTCAAGCGGAGACATGGGCTCGATTTTGAGGAGTTGTCCAACAGAGATCTTGAGAATTTCAGCCTGCTAGATATGCTCCTCCGTTATTACCACATCGCCCTGCTGGGAACGCTAACGGTTTGCCCACAATAATATTTGGCGCGCGTACTCCTCTCATGTGTTGTTGGCACAACAAGCGGGGGGATCGCTTGCGCCGCCTGTTTTCCCAGCTGGGGAACGGTTTTCCCGCATTTTTTGCCAGCTGCTTGTTGGCTCGAGCTCGAGCTCGCTTCCTTCTATAGCCGTGCTCGATGTAGCTTCCTGATTTGACGCTCATAGTCTGAGTCAACAGGCTTGGGAGCTGGTGCTCTAGACATATGAATGAAGTGGCCAATCGTTTTCTCAGGCACTTTCTCCTTTGGAGGCGGTGCCGGTTTCGGTCCAAAATGGGCGTCCACTTGGGCCTGCACTATGGCTGCGTTTTGCTCCTCGGTCATGTCGTAAGGCCTCTGAGGAAGAGGAGCGAGGCTTCGACCATATTTATATCGCTTGTCTCCGCCTGTACTTCCTGAACTACCTCGACTCGTACCGCTACGCACCAAAGCTGCGACATGTCTCTTCTGCGATTGCTGAGACGGCGGAGACGGCTGACGTGGAGTTGGACCAGGAGAAGTGGCCTGACGATGTGCCGGACTTGAAGCAAGAGGTGTGGCCTGACGATGTGCCGGACTTGAAGCAAGAGGTGTGGCCTGACATGGTGCCGGACTTGAAACCAGCGGAGGAGGTGGCGGACTTCGAGGAGGAGGAGTCTCACGCGTTCGTGGACTTGGAGGAGCGGCAGTCTGCTGACTCGGTGGCGGACTTCGAGGAATCGGCAGACGACGCGGTGTCGGTGGACTTCGAAAGATGATGCAATCCTTTCTCCATAGGATGATACGATCTATGGCCTCTCCCAGTGTGCGCTCGTCTTCACCTCCAGGAATGTCAAGCGTTAGCCCCGAATAAGGGTCCACCACTTCATCAACCATGACACGAGCATAGCCCTCTGTAATCGGGATGCAATGGTAGGTTGCTTCGGGGGTCACTGGAAAAGCAACGCCGTCCGCCACCTTCATGGATATGTTCTTCATTTTGGAGTGTAGCTCACAGTTAGTGTTCTCTATGATGTCATCCACAGGGTATGTATCCAGCAGTGTGTCGCCCGGGGCAGAACCAACACTGCTTCTCGGCATGGATGGGATGGTGCTATCCAATGCTGGATGATCATCCGCTTGCTGTTGCCGCTGCTGAGACCCCCTTTCCTGGCTTAGTGAGTCGATCTGCTGCTGCTGCTAGAATTTGAGTGCCAGATCTGCGTGCCTTGCTTCTAGGCCTTGAAGGCGTTCTGCGTCCTGCTTCCTCTGCTCCTCCTCCAGCTTCCTCTTCTTCTCCTCCTCCATATTCTTTCTTGCACGGGACCTGTAGTCGTCATTCCAGTCCGAAAAGCCCTCATACCAGGGAATAACGCCCATGCCTCGTGTTCTTCCCGGGTGTTCAGGATTTCCCAGGGCGCGCGTAAGCTTGTTGTTCTCTCTGTTGGGCGTGAACACCCCCGTTCGAGCTTCTTCTATTGCGTCAAGTATCTTATGTTCGGCTCCTTTTAGACTTGCCTTCTTCGAAACCAGGCCTGTCTTCGGGTCCAACGCCCCCATGCGCATAGAACCAAGTTCTGCACCTGGGGGGCCAGCTCCTAGTAATCGGAGTGACCCCTGCACCCTCCATCTCTTGCTCAAACTTATCCCACTTAAGCAATCCCACCGCGTAGCCACCTGGACCCAGCCTATGGAACTGCGTCTTTCTTGCGGCATTTGCCTTGTTTTTCATCGACCGTTCCTTAGATAATTCTGAATCCTTGAAGGTCACGAAATCGTCTCTGTGTTCTCTTTGCTTCTCCAGTGTTCCCTTGAAATCTGGAGTCTTCCTTTCATTAGCGAGGTAGTTGGCCCATACAGTTTTCTTGTGGGTGTTGAATGCAATTGCCATCTTCTTAAGTGCAGCGGCCTTGACTTTCTCCACATCTACTTTAGTGAAATGATCTGGTAGGGTGAAATGTTCCATCAGAGATTTCACTAGGTCTTTTTTGGCTCTGTCATCGACCCAAGTAACACCTGGACGTTTAGTCTTTGGCTCTTTCCATTCTTTAATGGAGATCGGGAGTTTGTCCTTCACAAGAACTCCGCACTGACGTGTCCACTTGTCCGCAACGTTCTTAGGCGTGAGGGGTTTGCCACTAAGTTTGGTGGATTCGATGTGGTACTTTACACCATCCTTCAACATTCTGCTCGGGCCTCGCTTTGTCTTGCTGCCTGTAGAAGCAGATTTGCTCGATCCGGAGGGCTGAAAGAAGAAAGATCGATTCGTTAATATATCTTCAATAAAAACATGTGATGATCACCACAATGCATGCTTATATAAATATATACCTCGCCGAAAGTCTTTGTTATTTTAAGATCAGCATTGTCTGTGTCATCACTAACATTGTCTGTTTCATCATAATCATAGTTCATGACTTCATCAGCTCGGTCATCGAGATCGAATATCTTTTCATCACCCTCTCCAGTATTGTTCAGATATTGGGAGCCGTAATCTTCATTCAGATCATCTACCCTATGAGGGCTGCGTATGATGTCGAACAATTCCTCTTCTCTCTCTCTCTGCCGGTATTGTCCGCCATAGCTTTTACTTTACTAATTAATACAGAAGAAATATAAAACAATTTAGTATTAAAATTGCAATGCATGGATGAAATTAATCAATAAGGAAAAACTGAATCTCGAATACATCGTCTCGAATATATAATCTCGAATACATCGTCTCGAATATATAATCTCGAATACATCATCGTCTTAATATATATAATCTCGAATACATCGTCTCGAATATTATATATCGAATACATCACTGGCTAGGTACCTAATAAAGATCGAGTACTACAGAAGAATCTAGGGCGCCACTCGCGGTTCCTGGGGCGCGGGCGGTGCACACCCAAAGAGAATGAACCATCACAGGATCATATCTCCGGTCATCTGCCCAAAGAACCCGCCAAGTAGTGGAGAACCTGACGTCGTCCATAGCAGCCATGTAGCGATGGACGTGCTCATCTTCCTCCCTGACATGGCGACGCACCACCTCCGGCGGGGCCAGCTGCCTCTGCACCGAATGTGGCCCACGCGAACGCCACCAAAGAAGATCAGGGTCGACGACGGGACCCGAGGTCGGGTTCCTCACCAAGCGGCGCGCCCCTCCAGGTAGCACCTCCCAGTGCCAGCCCGGCGGAGCCCAGTCCCAGACATGGGTCCTCTGAAGCAGGACGTCGTCGTGAACGGGTCGACGACGAGGATGCGGGCCGGGCATATCGTCGAGAACAAATACTATATGCCCGCAAAAAGTAACATTTTTTAAATGATTGGATTGTGTTAACTAAAATTCTATATATATGCAAATTCTAACAATTTGACATTAATCTAATTCATCTAACTAAAACTAATTCTAAAATTTCCTAATTATATAACTAACATTTTTCTATAACAATTCTAATATTTATATAACTAAAAAGCAGAAAAATTGCTAACATTTCTATAAATATTTCTATAACTAAAAAACAGAAAACATTTATAACATTTCTATATAACTAACATTTCTATTATTTATATAACTAAAAAACAGAATAATTTCCTAACATTTCTATAACTAAAAAACAGAAAAATTTATAACAAACAAACTAATAATATGTGTGTGTGTAGTGTGTGTGTGTGTGGACATGGCGGCCGGGGCGAGCTCACCGGCGAGGCGACGACGGGGCGACGGGACGGGGCGGCAACGACGACGGGGCGGGCCGGCCGGGGCGGCGACATCGGGGCGGGGCGGGGCGCGGCGACGCGGACAACGGGGACGAGGACGGCCGGGGCGGCGACATCGACGGGGGCGGCGACGAGGGGCGGGGGCGGCGACGTCGACGGGGACGGCGTCGATCGGGGCAGGGCGGCGCGACGGAGAGGGAGAGGAAACAGAGGGAAACTGAATTTTTTTAAGTGTTGTATCTATAGGATGGACCTTTAGTACCGGTTGGAGCCGCCAACCGGTGCTAAAGGTCTGTTTTGGCCAGGCCAAGCGGCGGGAAGCACCCCCCCTTTAGTACCGGGTGGTGGCTCCAACCGGGACTAAAGGGGGGGGGGGGGTCTTTAGTACCGGTTGGAGCCACCCCCCGGTACTAAAGGGGGTGTGCTTCCCGCCGCTTGGCCTGGCCAAAACCGACCTTTAGTACCGGTTGGTGGCTCCAACCGGTACTAAAGCCCCCCCCCCCCCCTTTAGTACCGGTTGGAGCCACGAACCGGTACTAAAGGTCTGTTTTGGCCAGGCCAAGCGGCGGGAAGCACCCCCCCTTTAGTACCGGGTGGTGGCTCCAACCGGGACTAAAGGGGGGGGGGGGGTCTTTAGTACCGGTTGGAGCCACCCCCCGGTACTAAAGGGGGTGTGCTTCCCGCCGCTTGGCCTGGCCAAAACCGACCTTTAGTACCGGTTGGTGGCTCCAACCGGTACTAAAGCCCCCCCCCCCCCCTTTAGTACCGGTTGGAGCCACGAACCGGTACTAAAGGTCTGTTTTGGCCAGGCCAAGCGGCGGGAAGCACCCCCCCTTTAGTACCGGGTGGTGGCTCCAACCGGGACTAAAGGGGGGGGGGGGGTCTTTAGTACCGGTTGGAGCCACCCCCCGGTACTAAAGGGGGTGTGCTTCCCGCCGCTTGGCCTGGCCAAAACCGACCTTTAGTACCGGTTGGTGGCTCCAACCGGTACTAAAGCCCCCCCCCCCCCCTTTAGTACCGGTTGGAGCCACGAACCGGTACTAAAGGTCTGTTTTGGCCAGGCCAAGCGGCGGGAAGCACCCCCCCTTTAGTACCGGGTGGTGGCTCCAACCGGGACTAAAGGGGGGGGGGGGGTCTTTAGTACCGGTTGGAGCCACCCCCCGGTACTAAAGGGGGTGTGCTTCCCGCCGCTTGGCCTGGCCAAAACCGACCTTTAGTACCGGTTGGTGGCTCCAACCGGTACTAAAGCCCCCCCCCCCCCCTTTAGTACCGGTTGGAGCCACGAACCGGTACTAAAGGTCTGTTTTGGCCAGGCCAAGCGGCGGGAAGCACCCCCCCTTTAGTACCGGGTGGTGGCTCCAACCGGGACTAAAGGGGGGGGGGGGGTCTTTAGTACCGGTTGGAGCCACCACCCGGTACTAAAGGGGGTGCGCTGGCTCCAGGCGGTGCGCAAGTTTAGTCCCACCTCGCTACCCGAGGGGCTACCGCAGTGGTTTATAAGCCCCAGTGCGGTAGCTCTCTCGAGCTCCTCTCCTAAGCAGGCCTACTGGGCCTGCCTGTCCTCTTCTGCCCTATGGGTCTACTGGGCCTTTGCGGGCCTGCATCCTGGCCCAACTGAAGGTTGTGTTCCTAGTCGTATGCACGCCGCTTTGGCCCAGTAGGCGGGCTTTTTTATTTTGTTAAATTTTTTTGCTTTACTTATTTTTGTTTTATTTATTTTTGAGTTGTTTTTTGCTGTATTTAGAGTTTCTTTGTGAATATTTTTGCTTTAGGTACAAAAAATTACAAACTTTCTGTTAGTGCCGGTAGTTTTCAAATTTGAATAGTTTAAATTTTGAATTATTTGAAATTTGTGTGAATCACTAGTTGGTGAATAACATAACTTTGAAAAAAGTTTTTTCAGTGATTCTTTTTCTTATGTTTAATTTTAGTGTGTTTTATCATTATATTCAATTTGGTAATGCTTAGGTTATTTAAAAAATGAAATGCCTTTGTAACATTTCAGTTTTCGTCGGAAACCCTGATACTTTTGTCCATTTTGTACACGAAGTGTATCCAGTTTTTGCCGTAACCCTCTCTACTTTTTTGCACATGCTATATGTAAGAAATTATGATACCATGCCAACTTTCAACCTTTTCTGAGTTCATTTCAAATGCTTTTCAATTTCAGGGTCATTTAGCTGGAAAAAATCAATAGATGCATGAAAAGAATTTGTTTGCACATAAAATTTCTTCGCGTTTCAAATGCCAAAACACATAATTAACTACCCTAACTATTACAGACATTCCCTCCTGGGTGTGAAACACAGAAGAAAGTGATGATAGTGAAACCGATCACATCCCAGATCTTTGGGTGTGAAACTTTTTCTTCTCGTGTGTCCCTTTGCGCCGTAGCCATGGAAAATCTTCATCATTTAACTGGATGCTGGGTCAATATTCACTGTGAATGGAGCAATTTCATCAAACTTTTCATAATCTTCTGACATGTCTGTCTTGTCATCCACTCCCACGATGTTTCCTTTTCCTGAAAGAACTATGTGGCGCTTCCTTATCTTTTCCTTTTCTCGGCCTGGTAGACATGTCTTTCACATAAAAAACCTGCGCCACATTATTGGCTAGGATGAATGGTTCGTCTGCATACGCAAGATTGTTGAGACCCACTGTTGTCATTCCGTACTGCGGGTCTAACGTTACCCCGCCTCGTGTCATATTGACACATTTGCACCGAAACAAAGGGACCATCAAATCACCTGATCCATAGTTAAGTTCCCATATGTCCTCTAAGTAACCATAATATGTTTCCTTTCCCATGTTGATTGTTGCATTAAAGCGGACACCACTATTTTGGGTGGTGCTCTTCTTATCTTGGGCGATCGTGTAAAATGTATTCCCATTTATCTGGTACCCTTTGAAAGTCATTATATTCGAAGATGGTAACTGTTACAGCGAGTACATGTCATTTTGAATATCGCCATCATTCAGGGCACGTTTCTGCAACCAACCGGCGAAAGTCCTTGTTTGTTCGCGTGTAATCCAGTCGTCAGACTTCTCCGGGTGTTTGGACTGTAGAAAATTCTTGTGTTCCTCCATATACGGAGCCACCAAGGCGGAATTCTGTAGAACTATGTAGTGTGCTTCAGTGAGAGAATGCCCGTCCATACATATTATTTGATGCCCTCCTAGCGTGCCTTTTCCTTCCAGTCTGCCCTTATGCTGCGATTCAGGAACACCAATCGGCTTAAGGTCAGGAATAAAGTCAATACAAAGCTCAATGACCTCCTCATTTTCATGGCCCTTCGAGATGCTTCCTTCTGGCCTAGCACGGTTGTGAACATATTTCTTCAAGACTCACATGAACCTTTCAAAGGGGAACATATTGTGTAGAAATACAGGACCCAAAACATTAATCTCTTCGCAAAGGTGAACTAGGACGTGCGTCATGATGTTGAAGAAGGATGGTGGGAACACCGACTCGAAACTGACAAGACATTGCACCAAATCATTCTGTAACCTTGGTATGATTTCTGGATCGATTACCTTCTGAGAGATTGCATTGAGGAATGCACATAGCTTCACAATGGCTAATCGAACGTTTTCCGGTAGAAGCCCCCTCAATGCAACCGGAAGGAGTTGCGTCATAATCACGTGGCAGTCATGAGACTTTAGGTTCTGAAACTTTTTCTCTGCCATATTTATTATTCCCTTTATATTCGACGAGAAGCCAGACGGTACCTTCATGCTGAGCAGGCATTCGAAGAAGATTTCCTTCTCTTCTTTGGTAAGAGCGTAGCTGGCCTGACCCTGATGTATGTCGTCTTTTCCGTGCATACGTTGCTGGTCCTCCCGTGCCTCTGGTGTATCTTTTGTCTTCCCATACACGCCCAAAAAGCCAAGCAGGGTCACGCAAAGATTCTTCGTCACGTGCATCACGTCGATTGCGGAGCGGACCTCTAGGTCTTTCCAATATGGCAGGTCCCAAAATATAGATTTCTTCTTCCACATGGGTGCACGTCCGTCAGCGTCCTTCGGAACAGGTTGTCCGCCAGGACCCTTTTCGAATATTACCTTCAAATCCTTGACCATATCATGTACATCAGCAACAGTACGGTGGCGAGGCTTCGTCCGGTGATCCACCTCACCTTTGAAATGCTTGCCTTTCTTTCTTACGGATGCCTGCTCGGAAGAAATCGAGGATGTCCCAGTTACACATTCTTCTTACAACTATTCATATATATACTGTCGATATCATCCAAACTGTGCGTGCATCCGCGGTATCCCTTGTTTGTCTGTCCTGAAAGGTTACTGAGAGCAGGCCAATCATTGATGGTCACGAACAGCAACGCCTTTAGGTCAAATTCTTCCCCCATGTACTCATCCCACGCACGTACACCTGTTCCATTCCACAGTTGTAAGAGTTCTTCAACTAATGGCCTTATGTACACATCAATGTCGTTGCCGGGTTGCTTAGGGCCTTGGATGAGCACTGGCATCATAATGAACTTCCGCTTCATGCACAACCAAGGAGGAAGGTTATACAAACATAGAGTCACAGGCCACGTGCTATGGTTGCTGCTCTGCTCCCCAAAAGGATTAATGCCATCTGCGCTTAGACCAAACCATACGTTCCTTGGGTCACCTGCAAACTCCTCCCAGTACTTTCTCTCGATTTTTCTCCACTGCGAACCGTCAGCGGGTACTCTCAACTTTCCGTCTTTCTTACGGTCTTCTGCGTGCCACCGCATCGCCTTCACATGCTCTTTGTTTTGGAACAAACGTTTCAACCGTGGTATTATAGGATCATACCACATCACCTTGGCAGGAATCTTCTTCCTGGGGCGCTCACCCTCGACATCACCAGGGTCATCGCGACTGATCTTATAACGCAATGCACCGCATACCGGGCAAGCGTTCAAATCCTCGTACTCACCGCGGTAGAGGATGCAGTCATTAGGGCATGCATGTATCTTTTGCACCTCTAACCCTAGAGGGCAGACAGCCTTCTTTGCTTGATACGTACTCTCGGGCAATTCGTTGTCCTTTGGAAGCATATACTTTATCATTACCAGCAACTTACCAAATCCCTTGTCAAGTACACCATTCTCTGCCTTCCATTGAAGCAATTCAAGTGTGGTGCCCAACTTTTTTTTGTCAGCTTCGCAATTCGGGTACAACAATTTCTTGTGATCCTCTAACATGCGCTGCAACTTCGTGCTCTCCAGATCACTTGTCCAGTTTCTCTTTGCATCGGCAATGGCCCGACCTAGATCATCGGCAGGCTCATCTGATGCATCTTCTTCAGCTTCTTCCTGCATTGCCGGCTCAGCTTCTTCCCCCATTGTTGTATCATCGTATTCAGGGAACCCATGGCCAGGATAGCCGTCGTCGTCCTCTTCTTCTTCATTGTCTTCCATCATAACCCCTATTTCTCCGTACTTGGTCCAAACATTATAGTGGGGCATGAAACCGGATTCAAATAGGTGGACGTGAATGGTTCTTGACGTAGAGTAATTGTGACCATTCTTACAGCCAGCACATGGACAAGGCATAAAACCATCCGCCCGCTTGTTTGCCTCAGCGGCAAGCAGAAAAGTATGCACGCCATTAATGAACTCGGGAGAGCATCTATCATCATACATCCATTGTCGGCTCATCTTCATTACACAATACCGAATAGACCAAATTAATACAAGTTCATACATAAAGTTCATATGCAGTACTTAATTAAATGCAACATACAAATAACTCTCTAGCTAAAGAATTTAAATGCAACAACAAATGCGATGAAGATCGCAACTAAGGTAACAATTGATCCAACAGCATAATGATACCAAGCCACACTATCAATGACATATTTTCTAATCTTTCCAATCTTCAACCTCATTTTCTCCATCTTGATCTTGTGATCATCGATGACATCGGCAACATGCAACTCCAATTCCATCTTCTCCCTCTCAATTTTTTTCAATTTTTCTTTCAAATACTCATTTTCTCTTTCAACTAAATTTAACTTCTCGACAATAGGGTCGGTTGGAATTTCCGGTTCACATACCTCCTAGATAAAAATATCTATGTCAACTTGATGGGCATAATTTGTCATAAACACGAAATGCAACAACTAGTTTTAAAATTGAATATACCACATCCGAATCATAACAAGGACGAGGGCCGACGGGGACGGATATCAAAACCATGGCACTATGTATAACAAACAAAATAAGGGTCAGATAATTATACGAGTAACTATATATCCAAATCACACAAACATCAATTTTGTAATGTAAAACATTCATGAACAAGAGCCTCACCACAAGGTGGTGCCGGCAACGGGACGGTGCGGGCGATCGACGGTGGTTACGACGGAGATTCTGAAGGCACTAAGTAAACCACACCTACATATGCAAACTAAGTGTTATTTTTGACCTCAAATTGCATATAAATCAAATACTAGCAAATATAATTCCTCCCAAATTAATCACTATACAAAGCATTGTAAGAGCTAATCTAGCAATGAGAGTTGAAAGGACAAAGTTTCTAACCTTTGTGATCATTTGAATGGATGGGGGCCTTCAAATCTTGACAAATTTTGGGCAAAATTTGTGAGGAGCTCGAGGAAGAGAGGGGAAAAACAGAGGAAGTGAGGGGAAAGGGGAAGAACAGAGTGGCTCGGGTGGACGAAGGGTTTATGTATGTCGACCTTTAGTACCGGTTCGTGCCACGAACCGGTACTAAATGTGCTGGAGGGGCCCCAGACTGACAACACCCTGCCACCACTCTCTTTAGTACCGGTTCTTGGCACGAACCGGTGCTAAAGGTTCACCACGAACCGGTACTAATGAGAACGGCCTTCTAGTCGTTGGAACCGGCACTATTGGACACATTAGTTGCGGCTCAAAATCAAACCGGCACTAATGTGTCTCATGTTAGGTCCTTTTTCTACTAGTGCTGGGAGACTTTCATCATCCGAGTACGACATTTCCTACGTTCATAATTCAAAGATTAAACTTGTACAATTAAATATACGTACTAAAAACCTAAATTAGATCATTATTTTTTGAGAAAATCCAGGCCACTTGATATTTCCTACATATTCTAGCAAAAGTCATGCCAGAATTCACGAAAAAATCCGGCATGACCTTTGCTAAAAAAGGACATATCGAGCGCCTGAAATTTGCCGGCACGGAAATTAATCAACACTTCGGCAAAACATAGGCCACTCGGAGGTGTAACCTGAACATGAACGGCCACTTGGGCAACCACATATCCTATTTGAGCAACACAGGATATACATGTTTTTATCTACATCATATATATCTTATAGGAGACATGGAGATTTGGCTGGTCTCACCTCGAGGTCGGAGGGGTCGGTGACGGGGACGACGGCGGGGATGATGGAGGGGCTCCTTGATTTGTGCAAAAGCAAAAACCCTATAAGTTATCACTAATGCATCCCGAATAATTGCTTAAACTACAAAAATAACGACAAATATGACATGTTCAACTAGTTCTATTAATTCAACTAGTTCTCAATAAATATAAAATTACTATAAATAAAAAAACTAGTTCTTTCTAAAAATAAAGTAGTTCAACTAGTTATATTAACTTTCTTACTAAAATTACATTAGTTCTATTAATTCAACTAGTTCAACTAGTTTATTAATTTACTTACTAAACTAGTTCAATTAAAACTAAACTAGTTCAACTAGTTTATTAATTTACTTACTAATTATTTTAAATACTTACTAAAAATAGTAAACAAAACTACATTATACAATAGTAAAAAACATCTACTATTAACCATACTGCCCTAGTTAACTAGTACCATCACTACTACTAATTAACATCTACTACTACTAAAAATCATTATCTATGAACCCTAAATTAA
>LR880970.1:31455404-31501467 GCA_904067115.1 Aegilops sharonensis | reverse complement strand
AATTAAATTGATAACACAAATTTAATTAAAAAATAAAAAATAAAACAAAAACCCACAAACATTTAGTACCGGTTGGTGTTACCAACCGGTACTAAAGGGCTCCCGCCCCCCGGAGCTGGCTCGTGCCACGTGGTTGGCCTTTAGTACCGGTTCGTGCTGAACCGGTACTAAAAGGGGGGGGGGGCATTAGTGACCACACTTTAGTGCCGGTTATGTAACCGGCACTAAAGTGCCTTACGAACCGGTGCTATTGCCCGGTTCTGCACTAGTGTCATGTCGTGAGACCAATATGTTTGAAAATTTCTTCAAATTTACTGCACATGGAATTAACTCGCACACAAGTACACAAATAGACTTTTCAAACCGTTATGATTAGCCGTTGCATGTAGATGTAGTTTAAACTCGAATTATGGTCATTAAATGGCTAGAAAATCACTTAAATGTGTTTAAAAGGTTCCCTAAAATTTTCCAAATTTTCAAATGATAGTTGTATTAGTGCACGTTAAATGTGGAAAAAAATTGAAGGCCGTAAGAGGAAGCTATCTCCCGTTCGTCATCAATCGTGCATTGTTCCCTCTAGGAACCACGAGCCTTCTAGTGAGTTGCTTCGAGATGTGAGTGGGGTCTGTCCAAACTTTCGTCAAACAAGCCAATTTTTTTACCACATCATCTTGGTGGCATGACATTACATCAAGCAAGGTTTCCTGTTTTTCTGATCATTTTTTATTTTTTTAGAATTAAAATGCCATGGCACTCCATGCATGTGGCCATGCCGTGAGACCAATATGTTTAAAAATTCCTTCTAATTTACTGCACATGGAATAAACTTCCACATAATTAGACAAATATTATTTTTCAAATCGTTATGATTAGGCGTTGCATGTAAATGTAGTTCAAATTTGAATCACGGTCATTAAATGACTAGAAAATCACTTCAATGTCTTTAAAAGGCCAAATGACCCCTGAAAATTTCCAAATTTTCACATGACAGTTGTATTAGTGCATGTTAAATGTAGAAAAAAAATTGAAGGCCGTAGGAGGAAGCTATCTCCCGTTCATCATCATACATGCATTGTTCCCTCTCAGAACCACGAGCCTTCTAGTGAGTTGCTCCGGTTTTTGAGGGGGGTGTGTCCAAACTTTCGTCAAATAGGCCAATTTTTTTACCACATCATCTTGGTGGCATGACAATACATCAAACAAGGTTTCATATTTTTTAATCATTTTTTAATTTTTTGGAATTAAAATGCCATGGCACTCCATTCATGTGACCATGCCGTGAGACCAATATGTTTGGAAATTCCTTCTTATTTACTGCACATGGAATTAACTCGCACACAATTACACAAATATGATTTTCAAACCATTATTGTTAGCCGTTGCTTGTAGATGTAGTTCAAATTTAAGTTACAGTCATTAAATGACTAGAAAATCACATAAATGTCTTTAAAAGGTCAAATGACCTCTAGAATTTCCAAAAATTTACATGACAGTTGTAGTAGTGCGCGTTAAACGTAGAAAAATTTTGTAGGCCATAAGAGGAAGCTATCTCCTGTTCGTCATCAAACATGAATTGTTCTCTCTCGGAACCACGAGCCTTCTAGTGAGTTGCTCCGGTTTGTGAGGTGGGTGTGTCCAAACTTTAGTCAAACAGGCCCAATTTGTTTACCACATCATCTTGGTGGCATGACAATACATCAAGCAAGGTTTCATATTTTTCTAATCATCATTACAAGAAATATGTCAACTTGCGACCATCACTACTAGTCACTGAAAGGTCATTGTTTTTCATTTGCGACCTTTTTTGACAAGAAACTGATGGTCAAAAGCTGATGGTCTTAAACTGAAATTAACGACCTTTTCCGTGAGAAGGTCGTGGAAGGCAGCGACCAAAACAAAAGTTCATAGGTTCAACGACCTTCTATTTTGGTCGCTAGTTGTCTGCCCAGGCCACGTCTGATCTGATGTGGCAAATTTGTGATGAAATGAAAAGGTCGTTGACAAGAATCAGCCTGGTCCGATTGGGTGTTTTACATGGGCCAGGCCCAACAATTCAGCCTTTTTAATTTTTCCCTATTAATTCTGGATAGCCACATGGGCCAAAGCCTACAATCCGGCCTTTTAATTTTATGGGCTGTGGCCTTTTTGCATTCTATATAATTTCTATTTTTGGCTTTTATTTTTTATATTCAGTTTTCCATATAATTCGTTATTTGGATTTTATTTTATTTTGTTAGGTTCAATTTCCAGATTATTGTAGTCAAGCAAGTCCAAAATTGTCAGATTCTTCTAGGAGATGGGTCCCAATCATCAGATTTTAAATTTTTCACAGCTTGTTACTAAACCATGTACCAATCAGAAAGGAGAAACACATAAAAATCTTTAAATAACAACCACAATATTCCAGTCAGAAAGGAGAAACATAATTTGTTACAATATTCCAGTCAAAAATGAGAAACACGGTTTATTACAATATTCCAGCCACAACATAACCATACACTATTCCACTACAGAGAAAATGCTCAGCAAGTACAATGACATCTCCAACACCTTAACACCTTCAAGCTGGAAAACAGCACATACATCCACATAGTAAGGACTGAGTTCATATCAATTGATCCCTTGACATATTAAGGACTGAGTTCATGAGACCATATATGAGTGCCATAGCAAGGACATAATGAAACCACGTGCTGGAAAATTCAGTGAGCATCATATCCATACAGCCACAAAGAACAACATATGAATCCTTGAAAATTCTTAAAGCACTAAGATAACAAATGTTCTTGCGAGATGCCAACATCGACCACTGAACTTACAATTACTACCTATAGGACACACACTTATAAGTGCTATCAGGTATATGGTAACAGGGAAACTACAACAGAAAAAAAAGAATCTGAGCAGGGAAGGAAGGGTAACAGGGAAACATATAGAAGAGTGTCTCTCACATGTCACTAGAGGCAAATAGCAGGGAAGGAAGGGTAATAGGGGCATATTCTACAGCAAGATGAACCGACAAAGATATATCTTGTAGCCTACAACAATCATGTTAGAAACCACATAGATACAGTTACAAGGCTCGCACCGAAACAGAAAATTTATATAGTGGCTTAAAGTAAATTAGTGGAGAAAAATTTCAGACTGCATTTGAAGCATTCTCCATGGACAGAAATTTCATGCTTTCTTAACATTTCCATTAACAAGAAATTGATATGCCAGACAATGCTATCAGGTATAAGAACAACATACACACACAACACAAACAAGAGTATATAACCACACACACGGCAAGTAATTCTACAAGATTTTTAGCACAAGTCTGGATTCAATCCTCGAGAGTGACATATAATGCTTTTCCTAACAAGATTTCTAGTCATCCCTAAGCACATGCTACTCCCGGCGTTTGAAATACACAACAGTTAATGTAGCATTGGCATTGCACAACAATAGGTACCAAAGCAGTTGATTCACAAGACAACAACACATGTCTCAGGCAAGCAATTCACTCAACTCATAAAAACACACACAGGAATGCTAGTAGTAGTAGTATGCAACACCCAATGTGAGGAGCTATCTTCTTGTCAGTATAATAGGATTGTTACCAAGTCTAGAATGTCTTCCCAGGAGTAGGCATGATCACAGATGAGGATCAGATCCTCCACAACAGGGACACTCACCTCCTCATACTTACATGCCAGCAGCATGGCAGTCACGCCCACCAGCTGGTGCTTCTTCCTGCCACGTTCTCCCGGGCCAGGTATTTGTCGATGATATTGACAGTGAGGAAAAGAGTCTCCCTTGGCAGCTCCAGCTTGTAATGGACCTGCATTGGACAATGAAACACTAGGGTTTCTAAGAACTTCCTATTCCAGAGCATAACATTGATGTTTGCATCTCGATGATGATGTTCACAGCAAAACATTATGTACACAGAAGAGACAGATCGAACGGAGATAAATCATAAGAAACAAGGGTTGTTGCTGGCTTGCTACATACAAAATCATAAGAAGATAAAAACAAGGGTTGGGTTTGTGCATATGTTTTTATCGTAGCATGGTGTTTGCAAAGTCTTCTCTGTCTTCGACATCGATGTCGCGACGTAAACAGGGGAGGTTAATTTAACATATTGAGTACACATGTAAAGAAAGTTGGACTTGGCAGCATTGCTACCTGGTTTTTGCTACTACATGATTTGTCACCCTAAAATTCTATGCAAACAAGTATGTTAAAGAGGCGGGTTGCGACGCTTATGGCATTGGTGAAGGCGGCAAGGACCTCCAATCTCTTGTACCTGTAGGATAGGACAGCAAATCAAAGTCAGGGGCATGAATGAATCCAACTGAGCTGAACTGAAATTCAGTGTGTAAAGGAGCAAGCAGAGCAGGCAGTGCAGAGTGATCCGAGGACCTCCAATCTCTTGTAACTACATAAGCATATAAATTACTACTCCTATTATATAAAGTCTGCAAGCAGAAAGATACGTAGTATCAGTAGAAATGCAACAAGCCATACTAATAGTTGAAAGAAGCTGCCCAGCCAGAACAATTACTGACAAAGCCACCAATGAAGAATGAACACTGGTAATGAAATATAGCAAATGCGAACACATACGCTTTTACTGCTACCGCAGCTTCTGGCCGACCATTGATGAACAGTCAAAGCCGCAGCAATACATCAAGCTCAATCGCTGCATCGTGACTTGTCTTTTGTATTTCCTTATGTCATGTTCGTTTGCTTGTAACACACTGTTTTTTACTAAATGAAATCGGAGAGGAAGCCCTCATTTTTCAAAAATAAAATAAAATATAAAAAAGGATCAATTCAAGGTGCTTTCATCTCACAAATGATCTCTGCAAAGTGTTTTATCTCACAAATGTTGTGCAATTTTATCTCAGCAAAGGTTACATTACACGTAACAACAACAATGTGCATGTAAGCAGTCCACAAAACAATCTGTAGAAGTGCTGTACACAAACAAATTACACATCAGTTTAATCATATGCATCAATTTTGTTTCAAGCTTTTCTTCAGAGCTGGGCTAGTCTGTCGCTACTACTGCAGTACTATCGGTGCACATCACCGTAGTCTACATCTGCAGCTGCCCATTCACTAGAACCACACAGATCACTAGCTGCGCTATTTGATAATAGTTGATATTATTCCTTAATAATCATAACAAAAATTACATATAATATCAAGTACAATGGATGCACTAAACCCCTCCCACCAGCTTGACCCTAAGCAGCAACTCAGTCTCAAGCCTACATAGTACATGCATTGAGAAGTTCAACAAATATGTAAATGTGTTCATGTATTGTACTGGATAGCAATTAGCAGACAACTGAAGCCTGGTTATTATGTTGATTATCCTGCTTATCATTCATTTATTTGTACAAGTTGGGATTCATCATCTATGCACTGGGTAGCTCTCAGCTCTCTAGCAAACAACGAACATGTACTGTACTGGGTAGAAATTAGCAATCTCGTCCACCTCAATTTTACCTCCGGCTCTGTACAGCTTCTCAGCTCCTAGCTGCTGGACTTCTATGCTGCACGTCTCCAGTCCCCAGTGTCAGGGTGCACACCTGCACACTGCCGGCCACCGAGGGGACTGCTGCCGCTGGCCGTGGCACTGGGTGCGGTGGCCGGCACCGGCGCGGAAGCAGCAGGGCGCAGGCACGGAGCCATTGGTAGCCTGCTGCAGAAGGATGCAGTGTCCGTCGGGAAGTAGGAGGCAGAGTTAACATGGCTAGTCAGGATGCTGATGAACTGCTGGTAGTTATTAGGCACCCAGAAAACACCTATCACTGAAGAGGAGTTTGATACTAGTGAAGATGATTTGCTTGGATAGGATATGGACACTGGCAATAGCAATCAAACTATCAAGGATAAAACTAATACTGCTGGACATAGTGGCACTGGTCATAAATGTTCCACCCCTGCCCCTGTTGCCAATGACTCTGGTATGGTCTCCTCCAAGCTCCTAGGTGCCCCCATGAACAAAAGCTACTTGGAGGTGGTGAAGAAGAACCAAAATGTCAATTTGGGTGGCCCCCTTCTGGAGATTTGAAGCTGCTGCTGTTGGATTTAAACCTATGACTCAGAAAAAAACAAGCACTCAACAGAAATGGGGTCCTGTGGTGGCCTCCAGGGTTAGTACCAGGAACAAGAAAGATGACAGGCCTGCTATCCAAAAAGCTCAAGAATTGAAGCAAATCAAAAACCTGGAAAAACCTATGTTGAGAAAAGGTACTCAAAACCCTTTGCATGTCTTGATGATGATTTTCTGATAAACACTGCAGAATGTTCAGAGATTAGCCTGGGTACCAGCAGTGATAACATCAAGGAAAATATTTGCATTATCAAACATGTAGAATTAGATAGAGTTACTAAGTTTAATTATGAAAATCCTGATATTTTTCTGCCTCCCAGTATAGATATTACTGGTGATGAATTCATTTGTACTGAGCCAGTTCCTAGGGATAGTATTGAGACAGAAGTGGGGCCTCAGAGTACTGAGCTCCCTACTTCAGACTCCCCCTGGATTGAGGTTCATAAAAACTCTTCTTGTAAAGGAAGAAGGAAAATTAACTTTGATTTTAAATGATAGGTGTTTTCTGGAATATTAAAGGGCTTAATAGTCCTAATAAGGTAGACAAATTAAAAGAGCTCATTAGAGCCAACAGTCCTGATTTCATTTGTATTTCTGAGACCAAGAAAGAAGATTTCACTTTTCTTCAAATTGAAGCATTTGACCCCAGATCCAATTTCCACTGGAAATGGCTCCCTGCTATAAACACTGCAGGGGGGATCTTGTTGGGTTGCAAGTTAGATACATTTGACATTGTTCAATGTGATCTACACAATTACTGTATTTCTTGTTTAATTAGGAACAAACAGGATTGCTCTATTTGCAGAACTATTTCTATTTATGGCTATGCCTATGACCAGTTTAAAATGGACTTCATTAATGAACTTCATTCCATTTTAACTGACTTGGTAGGTCCCACTCTAGTAGGTGGTGATTTCAATTTAATTAGAGAGGCTAGTGAGAAAAGCACTGGTGCTATTAATCAACACTAGGCTGACCTCTTTAATGATTGGATTAAAAAATTTGGTTTCATTGAGCTCAAAATTAATGGGAGGAAGTTTACTTAGGGTAACAACCAAGACAATCTAGTGATGGCTACTATTGACAGAGTTTTCATGTCCACTGATTGGGCCTCTGGATTCCTTGGAGTTCATCTCAAAGCCCTACCTAGATTGGGGAGTGATCACACCCCCCTAGTTCTTAACACCTGTGCCTTCCCCATTCCCAAAAGTAAGCTATTTAGATTTGAAAAATGGTGTCTGGAAGTTGAGGGCTTTAGGGAGGTTGTTATTAAAGCCTGGACTGCCAAATGCCCCTTTACTAAGGCTAAAGACATTTGGAAGTTCAAAATTAGGAATTCCAGAAAAGCCATCAAAGGGTGGATGGCCAATTATGAGGCTACGCAGAACAGACAAAAACAAGCTCTGGTGGCTGAATATAACTGCCTAGATATTCTCTCTGAAACTAACCCTCCTTCCCCCAACACTAATAGCAGAATTAAAAAAATTGCAGGTGATCTAGAGGATATTTGGAGGAAGGAAGAAATCAAGGCCAAGCAGAGATCCAGGGAGAGAGATATACTTGAAGGAGATCTGAATGCTGCATATTTTAAAGCTATATATAGCAAATCAGAAGAGGAGGAGGAAGCAGATTATGATGCTGGAAGGAGAAACAGGTAATGTGACTGAACATGATGATATTATGAAAGTTTCTGTCAATTATTATAAAAAAAAATTTGGTTTCCAAGAGAAAATCAACATCAGCCTAAAATATGACTTCTGGGAAGATGGAGAGAAAGTGACTGATGTTCATAACAACATCCTGGATACCCCCTTCTCTGAAAAGGAGATTAAAGGGGCTGTCTTCGGCTCTTATGCAGAAGGAGCCCCTGGGCCTGATGGATTTTTATTTTTATTTTATCAAAAATTCTGGGACCTTATTAAAGGTGACCTGTTTGCTTTATTTCGTGATTGGGGGAAAGATGAGTTAGATTTATATAGAATCAACTTCTCTCTCTATTAACTCTCGTTCCTAAAGAGGCTGATGCTAGCAAGATAGAGAAATTCAGACCTCTTGCTATGATTAATTGCAGCTTCAAAATCTTTGCCAAATATGCCACTAATAAGTTTGGCCCCATTTGTAGAGATTTAATTTCTTTAAACTAGACAGCCTTCATAAAAGGCAGATATCTTGCTGATACGTCTCCAAAGTATCTATAATTTTTGATTGCTCCATGCTATATTATCTACTGTTTTAGGCAATATTGGGCTTTATTTTCCACTTTTATATTACTTTTGGGACTAACCTATTAACCGGAGGCCCAACCCAGATTTGCTGTTTTATGCCTATTTCAGTGTTTTGAGGAAAAGGAATATCAGACGGAGTCAAAACGGAACGAAATCAACTGGAGAAGTTATTTTTGGAAGGAAAGCCACCCGATGGACTTGGAGTGCACGTCAAGAGATACGGGAGGTGCTCACGAGGGTGGGGGCACGCCCACCCCCCTAGGGCGCGCCCCCTGCCTCGTGGGGCACCCGTAGCTCCACCGACGTACCCCTTTCACCCATATATACCTACGTACCCTAAAACTTCCAGAACAGAAGATAGATCGGGAGTTCCGCCACCGCAAGCCTCTGTAGCCACCAAAAACCTCTCGGGAACCCGTTCTGGCACCCTGCCGAAGGGGGAACCCATCACCGGTGGCCATCTTCATCTTCCCGGCGCTCTCCATGACGAGGAGGGAGTAGTTCACCCTCGGGGCTGAGGGTATGTACCAGTAGCTATGTGTTTGATCTCTCTCTCTCACGTATTCTCTCTCATGTTCCCTCTATGGCATGATCTTGATGTATCCCGAGCTTTGCTATTGTAGTTGGATCTTATGATGTTTCTCCCCCCTACTCTCTTGTGATGAATTGAGTTTCCCCTTTGAAGTTATCTTATCGGATTGAGTCTTTTCTGAGAACACTTGATGTATGTCTTGTTGTGTTTATTTGTGGTGATAGTGGGATATCATGTGCCACTTGATGTATGTTTTGGTGACCAACTTGCGGGTTCCACCCATGAACCTATGCATAGGGGTTGGCACACGTTCTTGAATCTCCGATAGAAACTTTGGGGCACTCTTTGAAGTACTTTTATGTTGGTTGGATGAATCTGAGATTGTGTGATGCATATCGTATAATCATGCCCACGGATACTTGAGGTGACAATGGAGTATCTAGGTGACATTAGGGTTTTGGTTGATTTGTGTCTTAAGGTGTTATTCTAGTACGAACTCTTTTATAGATTGATCCAAAAGAATAACTTTGAGGTGGTTTCATACCCTACCATAATCTCTAGGTTTGTTCTCCGCTATTAGTGGCTTTGGAGTGACTCTTTGTTGCATGTTGAGGGCTTGTTATATGATTTATCTATGTTATTATTGTTGAGAGAACTTGCACTAGTGAAAGTATGAACCCTAGGCCTTGTTTCCTATCATTGCAATACCGTTTACGCTCACTTTTATCATTAGTTACCTTGCTGTTTATATATTTTCAGATTACAAATACTTATATCTACCGTCCATATTGCACTTGTAACACCATCTCTTCGCCGAACTAGTGCACCTATACAATTTACCATTGTATTGGGTGTGTTGGGGACACAAGAGACTCTTTGTTATTTGGTTGCATGGTCGTTTGAGAGAGACCATCTTCATCCTACGCCTCCCATGGATTGATAAACCTTAGGTCATCCACTTGAGGGAAATTTGCTACTATCCTCCAAACCTGTGCACTTGCAGGCCCAACAACATCTACAAGAAGAAGGTTGTGTAGTAGACATCAAGCTCTTTTCTGGCGCCATTGCCGGGGAGGCTAGGTAAGTGAAGGTATATCTTTAGATCTTGCAATCGAATCTTTTAGTTTCTTGTATTATCACTAGTTTAGTTTATAACAGAAAATTACAAAAAAAATGGAATTGAGTTTGTCTCATACGCTTCACCTTTTTAATGTCTTTTGTGAAAATGATGGGAAGGAAAATTGTGCTCAAGTACTAGAAGAAGAATTACATAGAATGCTTGGCATAAAATATGTAAATGATTATCATGATTGCAATGTTGTTAGTATGAATTCCTTGAATATCCATGATGCTAATTATATTCAAAGCCACAAGCTTGGGGAAGCTATGTTTTATGAAGATGATATTTTTTGTCCCCCAAGCTTTGATGGGAAAATTTACTATGATGAAAGCATGCCTCCTATCTATGATGATTATTGTGATGACACATATGCTTTAAAGAATAATGATAACCATGAAACTTGTCATCTTGATCTTAATTCTCAATCATATGATAGTTATTTTGTTGAGTTTGCTCCCACTACTATTCATGAGAATAAATTTGCTTATGTGGAGAGTAATAAAAATTCTATGCTTGTAGATCATGAAAAGAATGCTTTAGGTTCTTGTTATATTGTTGAATTCATTCATGATGCTACTGAAAGTTATTATGAGGGAGGAATGTATGCTTGTAGGAATTGCAATAATATCAAGTTTCCTCTCTATGTGCTTAAAGTTTTGAAGTTATGCTTGTTTTACCTTCCTATGCAAGTTGATTATTGTTCCCATAAGTTGTTTGCTCACAAAATCCCTATGCATAGGAAGTGGGTTAGACTTAAATGTGCTAGTCATATTCTTCATGATGCTCTCTTTATGTTTCAATTCTTATCTTTTATGTGAGCATCATTAAAATCACCATGCCTAGCTAGCGGCGTTAAGCGATAGCGCTTGTTGGGAGGCAACCCAATTTTATTTTAGTTTCTTTCTTTTTGGTTCTGTTTAGGAATAAATAATCCATCTAGCTTATGTTTAGATGTGGTTTTGTGTTTTAATTAGTGTTTGTGCCAAGTAGAACCTTTGGGAAGACTTGGGTGAAGTCTTTATGATCATGATGTAAAAAAACAGAAACTTTAGTGCTCACGAAATTAGCTAGAACGTTTTACTGGAGAGTGCTGTTTAATTGAATATTTTTGCAGATGATTACTAGACAAATTCCTCAGGTCCACCAATTTATTTTAGAATTTTTGGAGTTCCAGAAGTTTACAGACTGTTCTGTTTTTGACAGATTCTGTTTTCATTGTGTTGTTTGCTCATTCTGATGAATCTATGGCTAGTAAAATAGTTTCTAAACCATATATAAGTTGGAATAAAGTAGGTTTAACACCAATATAAATAAATAATGAGTTCATTACAGTACCTTGAAGTGGTGTTTTGTTTTCTTTCGCTAACGGAGCTCATGAGTTTTCTATTAAGTTTTGTGTGGTTGAAGTTTTCAAGTTTTGGGTAAGGATTCGATGGACTATGGAATAAGGAGTGGAAAGAGCCTAAGCTTGGGGATGCCCAAGGCACCCCAAGGTAATATTCAAGGATAACCAAGAGCCTAAGCTTGGGGATGCCCCGGAAGGCATCCCCTCTTTCGTCTTCGTTCATCGGTAACTTTACTTGGAGCTATATTTTTATTCACCACATGATATGTGTTTTGCTTGGAGCGTCATTTTCTCTTGTTAGTATTTGCTTGCTGTTAGTTAGAATAATGTTTTTCATCTTTAGTTTCAATAAAAAAGTCAAGGATAGCCTTTGCCATTCTTATTTTGCTAGTATACATGTTGCTGTTTGAAAACAGAAAGTTTACCGCTGTTGCAAAAATTCCCTAGAAAAGTAAGAGAGTGGTATAATGTTGAATCATTTTGCATATTGAGTTCTGATAAATTTATTAAAGTGGGAATTTTAGTTCATAATATTTGGAGTCAGGGAAGTATTGATACTCTTGCATTCTTTACAGACTGTACTGTTTTGACAGATTGCTGTTATGTTTGCATTGTTTGCATATGTTTGCTTGTTTAATGATTCTATTTGAGCATAGGAGTATTAAATATGCAGAGGCATTTAGTATGCAATGTTGAATAATAATTTTAGTGATTTGTTAATGTAGAAAATGATAAGGTTTTGCATTGGTTTATACTAACCTATCTCACGAGTTCTTGTTGAGTTTGTTGTGAATGAAGCTTTTGATAAAAAGAGGAACCATGATATGAGAGCAATTAAGGAGACACAAAAGCTCAAGCTTGGGGATGCCTGAGGCACCCCAAGATATTATTTCAAGAAGTCTCAAGAATCTAAGCTTGGGGATGCCCCCGTTGGCATCCCACCTTTCTTCTTCAACAACTATCGGTTAGTATCGGTTGAACCTAAGTTTTTGCTTCTTCACATGAGTTGTGCTATCCTTGCAATGTAGTTTTATTTAGCTTTGCTTGCTGTTTGAATACAATATCAAGATCTGAAATTATTAAATGGGAGAGTCTCCACATAGTTGCATAATTATTCAACTACTCATTGATCTTCACTTATATCTTTCGGAGTAGTTTTTCATTTGCTCTAGTACTTCACTTATATCTTTTAGAGCACGGTGGTGGATTTATTTTGTAGAAATTAATGAACTCTCATGCTTCACTTATATTATTTTGAGAGTCTTAAATAGCATGGTAATTTTCTTAAATAAATATGCTAAGCATAAAAGATTTGTAAGAATTCTTATGAGTGTGTTGAATACTAAGAAAAGTTTGATGCTTGCTAATTGTTTTGAGATATGGAGGTAGTGATATTAAAGTCATGCTAGTTGGGTGATTATGAATTTAAAGAATGCTTTTGTTGAAGTTAGCAAGTCCCGTAGCATGCACGTATCGTTAAAGTTGTGTAAAAAAATTGAAACATGAAGTGTACCTGGCTTGTGCATCCTTATGAGTGGCGGTCGGGGACGAGCGATGGTCTTTTCGTACCAATCTATCCCCCTATGAGCATGCGCGTAGTACTTGATTTTTGACGACTTCTAAATTTTTGCAATCAGTATATGAGTTCTTTTGACTAATGTTGAGTCCATGGATTATACGCACTTTTACCTTTCCGCCTTTGCTAGCCTCTTCGGTACCGTGCATTGCCCTTTCTCACCTTGAGAGTTGGTGCAAACTTCGCCGGTGCATGCAAACCCCGTGATACGATACGCTCTATCACACATAAACCTCCTTATATCTTCCTCAAAACAGCCACCATACCTACCTATTATGGCATTTCCATAGCCATTCTGAGTTATATTGCCATGCAACTTTCCACCGTTCCATTCATCATCATCATGACATACTTCATCATTGCCATATTGCCATTGCATGATCATATAGTTGACATCGTATTTGTGGCAAAGCCACCATGCATTATTTTTCATACATGTCACTCTTGATTCATTGCACCATCCCGGTACACCGCCGGAGGCATTCATATAGAGTCATATCTTGTTCTAGTTTTGAGTTGTAATCCTTATGTTGTAATCAATAGAAGTGTGATGATCATCATTATTAGAGCATTGCCCAAAAAACGGAGAAAGGCCAAAAAAAAAAGAAAAGCCGAAAAAAAATAAAAAAATAAAAAGGGCAATGTTACTATCCTCTTACCACACTTGTGCTTCAAAGTAGCACCTTGTTCTTCATGTAGTAAGTCTCATATATTGTGCTTCAAAGTGGCACCTTGTTCTTCATGTAGTGAGTCTCATATATTGTGCTTCAAAGTAGCACCATGTTTTTCATATAGTGAGTCTCATAGGTTGTCTTTTTATACTAGTGGGAATTTTTCATTATAGAACTTGGCTTGTATATTCCTACAATGGGCTTCCTCAAATGCCCTAGGTCTTCATGAGCAAGCAAGTTGGATGCACACCCACTAGTTTTATTTTGTTGAGCATTCATAGCTCTAGTGCATCCGTTGCATGGCAATCCCTACTCCTCATGTTGACATCAATTGATGGGCATCTGCATAGCCCGTTGATTATCCTCGTCAATGTGAGACTTTCTCTTTTTTTGTCTTCTCCACACAATCCCCATCATCATATTCTATTCCACCCATAGTGCTATATCCATGGATCACGCTCATGTATTGCGTGAAGGTTGAATTTTTTTGAGATTATTTAAGTACGAAACAATTGCTTGGCTTGTCATCGGGGGTATAGAAGTTGGTAACATCTTTGTGTGACGAAAATGAAGCATAGCCTAACTATATGATTTTGTAGGGATGAACTTTCTTTTTCCATGATATTTTGAGATGACATGATTACTTCGATTAGTATGCTTGAAGTATTACTATTTCTTTTATCAATATGAACTTTTGTCTTGAATCTTTTGGATCTGAATATTCATATCACAATTAAGAAGAATTACATTGAAATTATGCCAACTAGCATTCCACATCAAAAATTATCTTTTTTATCATTTACCTACTCGAGGACGAGCAGGAATTAAGCTTGGGGATGCTTGATACGTCTCCAACGTATCTATAATTTTTTATTGCTCCATGCTATATTATCTACTGTTTTAGGCAATATTGGGCTTTTTCCACTTTTATATTACTTTTGGGACTAACCTATTAACCGGAGGCCCAGCCCATATTTGCTGTTTTATGCCTATTTCAGTGTTTCGAGGAAAAGGAATATCAGAAGGAGTCAAAACGGAATGAAATCAACTGGAGAAGTTATTTTTGGAAGGAAAGCCACCCGATGGACTTGGAGTGCACGTTAGGAGATACGGAGGTGCTCACGAGGGTGGGGGGCGCGCCCACCCCCTAGGGCGTGTTCCTGCCTCGTGGGGCCCCCGTAGCTCCACCGACGTACCCCTTTCACCCATATATACCTACGTACCCTAAAAATTCCAGAACAGAAGATAGATAGGGAGTTCCGCCGACGCAAGCCTCTGTAGCCACCAAAAACCTCTCGGGAGCCCGTTCCGGCACCCTGCCGGAGGGGAAACCCATCACCGGTAGCCATCTTCATCATCCCGGCGCTCTCCATGACAAGGAGGGAGTAGTTCACCCTCGGGGCTGAGGGTATGTACCAGTAGCTCTGTGTTCGATCTCTCTCTCTCTCTTGTGTTCCCTCTATGGCACGATCTTGATGTATCCCGAGCTTTTCTATTGTAGTTGGATCTTATGATGTTTCTCCCCCTCTACTCTCTTGTGATGAATTGAGTTTCCCCTTTGAAGTTATCTTATCGGAATGAGTCTTTTATGAGAACACTTGATGTATATCTTGCCGTGTTTATCTGTGGTGACAATGGGATATCATGTGCCACTTGATGTATGTTTTGGTGACCAACTTGCGGGTTCCACCCATGAACCTATGCATAGGGGTTGGCACACGTTCTTGACTCTCCGATGGAAACTTTGGCGCACTCTTTGAAGTACTTTTATGTTGGTTGGATGAATCTGAAATTGTGTGATGCATATCGTATAATCATGCCCAGGATACTTGAGGTGACAATGGAGTATCTAGGTGACATTAGGGTTTTGGTTGATTTGGGTCTTAAGGTGTTATTCTAGTACGAACTCTTTTATAGATTGATCCGAAAGAATAACTTTGAGGTGGTTTCGTACCCTACCATAATCTCTACATTTGTTCTCCGCTATTAGTGGCTTTGGAGTGACTCTTTGTTGCATGTTGAGGGCTTGTTATATGATCTATCTATGTTATTATTGTTGAGAGAACTTGCACTAGTGAAAGTATGAACCCTAGGCCTTGTTTCCTATCATTGCAATACCGTTTACGCTCACTTTTATCATTAGTTACCTTGTTGTTTTTATATTTTCAGATGACAAATACTTATATCTACCGTCCATATTGCACTTGTATCACCATCTCTTCGCTGAACTAGTGCACCTATACAATTTACCATTGTATTGGGTGTGTTGGGGACAGAAGAGATTCTTTGTTATTTGGTTGCAGGGTTTTTTGAGAGAGACCATCTTCATCCTACGCCTCCCACGGATTGATAAACCTTAGGTCATCCACTTGAGTGAAATTTGCTACTGTCCTATAAACCTGTGCACTTGCAGGCCCAACAACGTCTACAAGAAGAAGGTTGTGTAGTAGACATCAATTGCTGAGAGTATAATCACAACACATGAAATTATTCACTCTGTGTACTCCAGTAAACAATCTGGTTTTGTATTTAAACTAGATTATGAGAAAGCTTATGACATGATCAGCAGAGATTTCCTGCTTGACATGATGAGCAGGAGAGGTTTTAGCTCTAGGTGGATGAAGAAGGATTCTTCTCTACTACATAAAGCGTCTGTTGGGGTTAATATCAATAATACCAACAGTGATTTCTTTATCACTGGTAAGGGAGTCAGGTAGGGGGACCCTTATTCCCTCCTACTGTTTAATTTAGTAGCTGATGTTTTTACCAGAATTCTTATTAAAGCAGCTAGTAATAACATCCTGGAAGGACTATTCCCTAGCTCAAATCCAGCTGGCATCATTAGCATGCAATATGTTGATGACACTTTATTATTTTTGAGTAATAACTCTGCTCAAGCCAGGAACCTTAAATGGCTTCTATCCTGCTTTGAGAAAATTTCTGGGATGCGCATTAACTTCCATAAATGTGATCTGGTTCCTATTAATGTGAATAGGGACGAAGCAAGCATATTTGCTCAAATCCTTGGTTGTAAACTGAGTGATTTTCCCATTAAATATTTAGGAGCCCCTCTCCATCACAGAAAGCTGAAGAAGTGTGAATTGCAGCCTACTATGGATAAGATCATTAAATAAGGGGCTGGGTGGAGAAGCAGGCTACTGTCCTCTCGCAAGAGGCTCACATTAGTGAAAACCTGCTTGGCCACTATACCTAGTTACCTTATGGGTATTATCAAATTTCCTAAGTGGGCCATTAAGTTGATTAATTCTCAGTTGGCTCACTGCTTCTGGGATAATTATGAGGGCCACCACAAATATCACCTGGCAGCCTGGGGGTGTGTGACTCAACAAAAACAGCATGGGGGGCTTGGTATCCCTAACATTGCAGATATGAACCTTTGTTTGTTAGCTTCCTGGATTAAGAGATATTTTTTAGATCAGGGCAAGATTTGGAAACAAGTCATTGATGCCAAATACAACACTCATAATCCTAATATTTTTGCTTGTTCTAATCTTGGTGCTTCCCCTTCTGGAAAGGAATTCTATGGGCTGCTAAAGCTGCAAACATAGGATATTCCTGGATAATAGGGGATGGTAAAAGTATCAGGTTTTGGGAAGACCGTTGGATTGGTCATACCACACTTGCTACTAAATATTGGAATCTATATAGCATTGCCAATGAACAGAAGATCACTGTGCGCGATGTCTTGGATGGCACCATCCTAAAAATCTCCTTTAGGAGATGTTTTTCTCTTGATATGTTAGCTGAGTGGAATGATTTATTCAGCTTCATCACAAATACTATGCTGGTGGACACGGAAGACACTATTTTTTGGAATTATGATTCTAAAGGTGTCTATACGGTCAAGTCCTTTTATAACATTATCAATTTTAGAGGGGTCCTCCCTGGGAACCTTATATCCATCTGGAATATCAGAGTTCCCCTCCACATTCATATATTTCTTTGGCTCATGTCTAATAACAAACTGTTGACTAGGGATAATCTGCAGAAAAGAAAAACGGTAGAGGATGCTTCCTGCCTTTTCTGTAGTGACCCTGAAACTGTTGAGCATCTGTTTTTTGGCTGTGTTGTTTCGATAGAACAATGGAGAGTGATTGGGGACATTTCTAACAACCATCCTGTGATGTCCGTGACTGACATGCTAGAATTGTGGTCCTTTAACAAGAATCACCCAGCAGATTGCCTTTTACACTCTGCTGCCCTATGGGCTTTATGGAAATATCGTAACAACATGTGTTTCAATCATACCCCCTGGACTGGGATGTAGGTGTTGTGGAGGAAGATTGCTGCTACCTTAGACAGCTGGGCAGTCCATTGCTCAGACCCTGTCAAAGGAAAAGTGCTACACATGGTGCGGAAGCTGGAACAGATAGCAAGATCCCCACCCCTCCTGCTATGGCCAGATCCTGGCTAGGACTGAAGAAGTGCTCGAGAGGGGCTGCGAGCGAGTGATTTAGTTTGATCCATATATGTTGGCAGCAGCTCCCTTTGAATCTTTGCTTTATATTTCTCATAAACTGGTGACAGAGGCCCTGTGGGGACGGTCTGTTTAATTTTGCTAGGGCAGCGCGTGTGCTATTTATTCCGCCCACGTACTTATAACGAATTGGACCTCGTGTGGTTTCTTTTGGTAATCCAATTGGAAACGGGGCTTTAAGCCCTTTTCCTCTAGGCACCTAGATATGCATACAGAACATCGCATCATGAATGACATCAACACATCAAGAGACATTCCTGCAATTACAGAAAGAGGAGCTGCAATCACGGATCCAAACTCGAAATGCCGGGAGGGAGGAAGAGAGGGGGCGCTGTGAGGAGGAGTAGAGGGGCTGACCTCATTTGCCGAACCCTAGCTGATCGGGAGGGGGCGCTGTGACGACGCCGACGAGTGTGGCCGGCAGGATGCCAAAGACAAAGTCACCCAAGCAGATGTTGCAGCTCCGAGGCGCGCACCGTGGTGTTCGTGCCACGGGTCCGGCACGCGAAGACGCTCAGGCTCCTCCTGCTTCTCCTCCAGAGGCCTCCTCCGTGCGCTACTCCCACGCGAGCCCTGCATGCCAACCAAGGAGAGGAGAGGAGCGCGTCTATTTGGAACCACGGGCGAGGGAGGGGAGGCGTGGGAGAGGGAGGGAGGGAAGCGCGCTGCAGGAGACCCGAGGATCCCGTTGACATCGTCGCCATCCTGATTGCTGGGGACACGTGGCCGGCGTGTAGCGTCGCAACCGCAAACCCTAAGCAGACCACGCGCGCGCCACGGTCCGGCCAGCTCGATGGAGCGTCGTGCATCGAAGCACGCACGCGCGCGCCGGCGAGAAAGCCGTGATGCCATGGCTGAGAAGGAGGCTGGGGAACACCATGGCTACGCGTGGACTGGTGGATGTGGTGGTGCGTTAGTAGTGGGTATCTCGATCAGATCTGGAGAATGGGAAAGAAGGGGCGGGGGCGGGGGTGGCGGCGGTGGGAATCGCGGGAGGGGGAGGAAGGCGGGGGTGGGGGTGTCTCGATCGTATCTTGAGAATGGGAAAGGATGAGGGTGGGTGGGTGGGTTAGGGTTTCGGTTTCTCGGGAGAAGCTTCACCATTGATGTGTGCGTGATGGATGGCTCAGATCGTGTCCGACTGGGTGATCCGTGTGAACGTGGTTCCTCGCTTCTCATTGGACGGTTTTCTCGCGATGGAATCTTAAATTTTGGACCCAAATCACCGACTTCTAAATAAAAGACTACAAATCCGTGTTGTAAAAATGGGCCACATCCTTTTTTTAAAAATATTAGTCCACACAATTTATTTACAATTAACTAAAAAAATAATGTCAAGATGTTTCCATCCACCTCTCATATCTATCTATTATAGAAAAAAGAAAAATCTAACTTTTTATTTGATGGATTAGAAAATCACAACCATTTATTATGCCCGCCGATGTCGACGACGACAAAAGGATCGGATGCTCAGGACACCCCCCCCCCCCCACACACGCACACAAAGGAGAAGACGTTGCATGTGGAGAAGAGCCAATGTGATGGCAACATTTTTGGCATAGTTTTATTAAAATGATATCATATTTTGCAAAAAGTCTGCATCTTGGAATGACAAACAATGTTGCCTAAGAATTTTTTATTTTCTTTGGATAAAAGTTCATTTTCCATTTTCTGAGTGCCCGAAATGAGTTTTTTTGTGAATGACCTACCAAATATTTTTTGCAAAACTGGACCACATCAATTTTCTAAAATAGTAGGCCATATTTAATGCACAGTTGACAAAATAGTTGGGTGTCAAAATCTTTGATCCACCTCTCGTGAAAAATATAAATTTCTGCCCATTCAACTGAAAGCGGGTCAAATTTGAACTGCAGCTGCCTCATAGTTTGCTCTTTATTTTTCCCAAAAACAAATTTTAGGTACAAAAGTATCTATTTAATCAGAGAAACACCAATTTTTTTCCAAGATTCAACCACTAGCTAGGAACGGTCAAGCCCGCCATTTTGACCGCATTTTGAAACGGGCATAAAAATTTGAAAAATAAACAAAAAATTGGAAAACCTTCGCATTGTGTCATTATATGTGGCCAAGTTACCAGGAAAATAATAAACTTGTAATACGATAATTATTTTAAAAAAGTGTTCTCAGAAACGAGCTATCATGTGTGGAGATCAATCGCTTTCAAGCCAAATGATCAATCTTATGGCCACATTCATGGCATAGTTTGTTCAAATGATCTCACACTACTAGGGAAAACCTTATACACAGCATCTTAGCAGTAGCGCTTGACAAAACAGTGCGCTATTGCTACTCAGTAGCAGCGTGTTTAAATAAATCGCGCTACTGCTACTACTTTAGCAGTAGCGCGTTCTAGGAAAACGCGCTGCTGCTATGTTTGTATTGGGCGTAGATGGCTAGCCCCTCTTGGCAGTAGCGCGTATCTACAACCACCGCTACTGCCATGTTTGATAACAGTAGCGCGTATTCTAGAAACGCGCTACTACTTACTTACCTTATCCTCACCACGAGCCCGACCCTCTCACTCACTCTCGCCCGCGCCGAACCCGTCGTCCGCCGCCTCGCTGCTCCTCCACCGAGGTACTCACTCCGTCCCTCCTCTCCTCCCTCCTCCCTCCTCTCCTCCCTCCTCCTCCCTCCTCCTCCGGCCGCCCTCCTCCCACCGCCCCTTCCTCCTCCTCCTCGGGTCGGCCCCTCCCTCCTCCTCCTCTGTCGCCCCCTCCCCCTTCTCCCCCCGCCCCTCCCTCCTCCGATCCCACCGGCCTCCTCCCCCTCCTCCTCTCTCCTTCCTCCTCCCTTCCCCTCCTCCCTCCATCTCTTTTTTTTTATTGTTTACTGTAGTTTTTTTTACTCTTGTATAATGTAGTTTTTTACTATTTTTAGTAAGTGTTTAAAATAATTAGTAAGTAAATTAATAGAACTAGTTGAACTAGTTTATTTTTAGTAAGAACTAGTTGAATTATAGAACTAATGTATTTTTAGTAAGAAAATTAATATAACTAGTTGAACTAGTTTATTTTTAGAAAGAACTAGTTTATTTTTATTTATAGTAAGTTTATTTTTAGTAAGAACTAGTTGAATTAATAGAACTAGTTGAACATGTCACATTTGTTGTTATTTTTTTAGTTTAAGTAATTATTCGCGCATCGACGTCGACGATGCCTATCCCGCATCCTCGTCGTCGATACTCATCGTTCGCTAGGGTTTTAGTTGTATTAGTGATGTTATATGTATGATACTATTCGGGATGTATTAGTGATAACTTATAGGGTTTTTTTCTAGAAATCTACGAGCCCCTCCATCATCCCCGCCGTCGTCCCCGTCACCGACCCCCTCCGACCTCGAGGTGAGACCAGGCAAATCTTCATGTCAATATGAGTCCTATAAGATATGATGTAGATAAAAACACGTATATCTTTTGTTGCTCAAATAGGATATGTGGTTGCCCAAGTGGTCGGTCATGTTTGCATTTTTCACCTCCGAGTGGCCTATATTTTGCCGGAGTGTTCATTAATTTCCGCTCCGGCAAATTTCAGGCGCTCGATATGTCCTTTTTTAGCAAAGGTCATGCCGGAATTTTCCGTGAATTTTGGCATGACTTGTGCTAGAATATGTAGGAAATATCGAGTGGCCTGGATTTTCTAGAAAGCTAATTAAATGACATTTCGGGTTGACTTTAAGTCGGTCGAGGCCGAGTAATCCCGACTGTTGTCGTGGGGGTCGTTTCTCCTTCTTCTCCTTGTGCTAGACCTTTGTTATGCACTAGAAGAAGGAGGAGTAACGACCATCACCGACGGTCGCAAATGTCAGAGAGGAATTAGTGAGGGAGCGTCTCCTCCATATATGAGAGGACGAAGAATCCCGACTGTTGTCGTGGGGGTCGCTTCTCCTTCGTTCCCGTGTGCTTGACATTTTGGTGTAATGCACTTGGGATGGAAAGGAGGGGCGACCATCACCAACGGTCGAATGTGTACACCATGTGAGCTGAGAGTTTTCAAAAGAAGACTCAACAGACTGATAGTCAACCCGTGATGAATAATAATGATCTAATTTAATTTTTGTAGTACATATATTTAATTGTACAAGTTTAATCTTTGAATTAGGAACATAGGAAATGCCATACTCGGACGACGAAAGTCTCCCGGGGAGTGCAACTGGTGCAACGACGACCGAGGTCTGTGTGACAGGCCTCACCTGGACGAAGATTGGCACTTTAGCATTAAGCTCCAGGAGACCTTTGATGTTGAAGCGGTACGCAAGGATGACAAGTGTTTTTTTCGTAATTAAGCACGACTTCAACTATTTCAACGTGTAATTTTCATTTTTTACAATTCGACTAGCTTATCCCATGCCATGGAAGACGCTATGTCTTGGAGAGGATGGGTCTTGAAGACCATGAAAATTTTGAAACAAAGAAAATACACCTAAGGACCCATCATGATATGGATTTTGAGGTAAATCTGTACAATTCTCAGAGCGTAACCCATTTTGGTTGCCAAAATTGGGAAGCACTTTGCAAGATGTATGGTTTTTATGTGGATATGATTATCACATTTGGGTCCTTGTTGATACACTTCCGATTCTACCGCTATGTGAGTTTCTCAAACATAGTTATTAACTAATTATATTGTTTATTTCAAAACAGTTGACAGCTTATTTCCATTGAAAGCTTATTTTCATTCTTCAAACAATGTGCGGAAGATGGTAGACAAAACCCACTACACCGATGGCTCCGAATTAACTTACAAGGAGAAAAATCATATGATCGCATTTTGTACTGAAGTTGAGAATTACAATACCTATTATCACACTCCTCCAAATTATGGTCAATACGTGCCACTAGTGCACGTGTTGAACCACGGTAACTTCCATGGAGATGCCCTGGTAAGATTTTTTACTATTATGACATCCGTGCATCTTTTGCATACTTCTAAAAATAGTACGTCATTGCTAACTATGAAGTTATTACTATGTTTTTCAACAGAAAATCCCGATGGATTGTGTGCCTCATTTGATGTATCAGAATGGTCGCCTTGATGTTTTGAACATACAGCCAGGCCATCCTACGAATCTCACCTATCCATAGAGGATTTCTAAAACCGGTGAACACATGATCATCAAAGAATGGAAAAAATGTATGGATATTCGTAAGGAGGTTCTTGGAAGAAACATTGTGCGAAAGACAACAATTGGAGACAGGATAATCTCCATTCTCCATAATGGAGAGTCGGGGGCTATCTTGTGTTATGCTATTTTACCTAAGAGAATATAGTAGGTCCTAAGATAAAGTAGTAGGTCCTATGAGGTACAATATGTTTATGAGAGTTGATGATGAGGAGTAGTTGTGATTATGTCTAGTGAGCAACTTGCTATGTGATGTTTCATTGATGAAAACGATGATCATGAGGAGGTGTTATATGACAATGATGTATTATGATGATAAGTTGTTAATGATATGATGATTATGATGATGATATTTATTATATCACTGGGAGAAAGAACCACAGATTAGTTTCAAGTGGATGTCTATCCACTTGAAACTAGTCCAGGTTCTTTCTCCCAGTGATGTAATAACTCATTATGATGTAAAAACAATCTCTAAATTGCTGCGGTATGAAAACTTGCATGAAGGTGTATGAATACAACATGAAATAAAAAAGAAGTAAAATATGGAATAATAGTAGTAGTGCGTGCTGGGAGAAGCGCTACTATTAATTACCAGTACCGCTCATTGTAGAAAGCGCTACTACTAAGTCGATATACAGTAGCGTGGTCTAACCCACGCTACCGCTAACCTTTAGTTGTAGCGCCTTACTAGTAGCGCGGTTCCCCGCGCTACTGGTAGGCAATAAAACCGCGCTACTGCTCGGGTTTTCCGAAGTAGTGTCATATTGTGCACAAGGGTACATATTGGAATGGCAAACAATATTGCGTAAGGAAGTTTTCATTTTCTTTGGACGAAAAATTCATTTTCCATTTTCCGAGTGCCCAAAATGAGATTTTTTTGTGAAGGACCTATCATATATTTGTTGCAAATTTGGACCAAATCAAATTTATAAAATAATAGGCCATATGGCATAATTGACAAAATATTTGGGTGTCAAAAGTTTTGATCCACCTCTGGTGAAAAAGACAAATTTCCACCGATTCAGTAGGAAGCGGGTCAAATTTGAACTACAGCTGCCTCATAGTTTGCTCTTTGTTTTTTCAAAAAATCATTTCTAGGTACATAAGTATCTATTTAATCAGAGAAACACCAAAAAAATTCCAAGATTCAACAACTAGCTAGGAACGGTCATTCCCGTCATTTTGACCGCATTTTGAAATGGGCATAAAAAATTAAAAAAAAATCAAAAAATCAGAAAACATTCACATTGTGTCATTACATGTGACCAAGTTACCAGGAAAAATAATAAACTTGTAATACAGCAATTCTTTTAAAAAAGTGTTCTTACAAATGAGCTATCATCTTTAAAGATTCATGGCTTTCAAGCCATTCGATCAATCTTATGGCAACATTAATGGCACAATTTGTTCAAATGATATCATATTGTTCACAAGGGTGCATCTTGGAATGGCAAACAATGTTGCCTAAGGGATTTTTCATTTTCTTTGGATGAAAAATCCATTTTCCATTTTTCGAGTGCCCAAAATGAGTTTTTTTTGTGAAGGACCTACCATATATTTGTTGCAAAATTGGACCAAATAAATTTTATAAAATAATAGGCCATACTTAATGCACAATTGAAAATGGTTGGGTGTCAAAAGTTTTGATCCACCTTTGGTGAAAAAAACAAATTTCCGCCAATTCAGCAAGAAGTGGGTCAAATTTGAACTGCAGCTGCCTTATAGTTTGATCTTTATTTTTACAAAAATAATTTCTAGATACATAAGTATATATTTAATCACAAATGCATGGTTTGGTGGCGATACATCGAGGTTTGGACAGTGGCCGAGGGCCCCAACTCCAGACCGCGTAAACTCGCATGACCACTGCGTGGTCACCGCGTGACCGTGGCATTGCCCTGCGTTCTGGACGGCATAGGCATGTCTAGTGGGTTGGGAACTCTCCAGGTAGGTGCTAGGAAGAAAATGACAACAAAAGAATCAAACGAGGATACCGAACTATGCTCAAACATGAATTAGCAGCCTAGTGTTTGATTAGCGGTACGAGAAATGCACATGGCCAATGAGCGTGAGTTTTGGCTGAGGATGATCATCTACTAAGAAGACTGTCTTCACAAATTTTCATCTCGAATGGAGGAGCCTAGGTGGAATTTGCTTTGCAAGGTACCACACTGGACAAAAATATGAATGTTGAAGCTAGACTCAAATGAATGGATGGATTGATCTGAAATTTGGAGGAGGATGATAATTTGTGCATGTGAAGCCACTTAAAAAAAATTCATACCATTTGGATACATAAAAATGGCACTTCCTTCACAGTGCTCTCTACTGAATAGAAAATTGGGAAAAATGCTGAGGGAAATTGGCTAGAATAAATGAGCTAAAATTTGGTGGATCACTACAGGAAACAGATAATTTGCCGTCTGTGGATTACATACGGCAAAGACCTAATTCCAGATGGAAAGACTAGACGGCAAAGATGAGTCGGCAAAAAATACTTTGCCGTCTGATGTTTATCGGGATGACGGCAAAGAGCTTGTCGTCAGTCAATAGGGTTCACCGTGAGTGGACTAGCCGGACGGCAAAAATATGCCAACACACGGAGCTGTCGCGCTAACGGACGGCGTCAAGTATTTTGCCGTCAGCTAGGCTATGTCTTTGTCGTCATCCTCATATACCCACACGGCAAAGAAAATATTTTTTTTTTAAAAATGAAACAATGTAGAAGCCGTAGATGGCCGAAGGCGTAGGGAAAATCTTTCACAGCTATGACGAACGAACAAATTTTTCCGAGACAAAAGTACTCTCTTTACATACTATATATCCATCATCAGAGTATAGTAACACAATATAATGTTCTCCATTTACAAAACAGACGAACTGGCCATGGTGTGACGGAGGAACAAACGAACGAAACAGTACCAAAAAAATTACTACAAAACGGACGAACTGGCCCTTGCCAACGTCGAGATCTGAGAGCGGGCGTCGAGCTCGAGGAGGCGAAGGGTGGTCTTCGGGCGGAGTTGACCATTGCGCCATGAATCCCCTGGATTGGGAGGAGGTGTGGGGTCACGGACGGGGAGGAGGAGGATCCCTCTGCGGCCTCCACCTCAGGCAGCGGCGAGGCGGGGTCGACCAGGCGGGAGATTGTGCTGCAGAGGAGCTCCGGCGAGCTCTTGGCAACGGCGCCGCCGTGTCGAAGGGCGGCGGCCGTTGACGAGCAGGGGAGGAGGCGCAGTGACGAGCAAGGGAGGAGGAGGAGGCGTCGGGTCACGGGCGGGGAGGAGGAAGAGGATCCCGCGGCGGCCTCCGGCTCAGGCGACGGTGAGGCCGGGTCGAGCAGCGGGGGTTGACGAGCAGGGGAGGAGGAGGATCCCGCGCCAGCCACGACTCAGGCGACGTGCGGGATCGACCGGCGGCAGTTGGACGAGCAGGGGATAAGAGAGGGAGAGATGCGGTCGGTCGTGAGGGGTGGGGGTTGTGTGGTAGAAGGAGGGATCGAGGGAGAGATGCGGTCGGTCGTGTGGGGCCTTGGGGATAAGAGAGAGAGATGGGATGGGTGGTTGGGGCACGCATGGTGACTGGTGAGAGACATAGGCGGGTGCGGGCGGCCCAGATCACGCCATGTCACCGATCCGTGGGATCAATCCGCGTGCTGTGTTTTCTCTTTGCCGTCTGCGGTTTTTTTTACAGACGGCAAAGAGCTCTCTTTGTTGTCTGTAAAAGAAATCCCAGACGGCAAAGAGTCTTTGCCGTCTGTGTTTTCTTTAGAGACGGCAAAGTATGTATTTGCCGTCAGTTGTTCTTTGCCGTCAGCTGCTGTCGGCAAAATTTGTCTCTGCCGTCTGGCCCGACGAAATGCTGACGCGAAAGAACAGTACTGACGGCAAATCTCCTATTTCCTGTAGTGGATGGAGGTTCTATGGGCAGGGTCATGTCGTGGTAAATTTTCAGCAATTATAAATTTACATAAAATATACTCCCTCCGTTCCTTTATATAAGGTGTATTTGTTTTTTGATAAAATTCCACAATGTAAGGTGCATTTGTTCTAATTCCTCGTAATTCCGATCTTGACCCTCCAGAGAAAGGAAAGTATCTCTCCCCTGATTGCATGTATCTCTCCTTGTAGAGAAACAAAAGGAAACTATCTCTCTCCTGATTGTGTGTACTCTTCTTTTCCTAGCCTAAATGATTTATTGCCGCTAATCTATGAATTAGAAAAGGGCAATTTCGTCCTAAATAGTACATAATTATGTGTCTTGGTTAACGTGCTGAAAATAATGCACCTTAGGTATTGGAATGGAGGGAGTACTTGCTTCACAAACTGAAAATATCACTAGAAACAAACATTGGATGCTTAGCTCACATGGATTGTTAGATGGGGCTCAAATTTTGTGGAGAGCTATGATTTGGGAATATAGAAGATCTGGCCAAAATCAACTCATTAGGATATGGCTAGCTAGTACTTCCTTCACAACAGTTGGAGTTGAACAAAAACTTTGGAAATTTGCCGTGGAAGATTTACCAGGCAAATGGAGTTGAATATTTTCATGAGGCAATGATTTGGATAGTAAAGAATGCCCAATTTTTTGGAGAATTTTTGGAATGACAGAAATATAGGATGCTTCACAACCTAGGGTAAAAACTGACACATAGACATGACACATAGGCAAAACTGATGAGGTGGAGCCTAGTCATAGCAATGCACCACAATTTACAAGGTTATGACCATCTATATTGGTCGTTATCAGCTAGAAATAAGGTAGCGGACCAGTGTTGTTTGCTTTACGACCATTTCGTGTAAGGAAATTACGACCTTTCTGACCAAAAAGGTCGTTATGGCTTATGGTTTGGAGCCCCCGGAACAGCTTTTGACCAATTGGTCTCAAATGGTCGTAGATTTATGACCTATTCTTCCAAGGTCACTGACAGAAGGTCACAAGTTGACATATTTCTTGTAGTGCATTTTTTAATTTTTTGGAATTAAAATGCCATGGCACTCCATGCATGTGACCATGCTGTGAGACCAATATGTTTGGAAATTCCTTCTAATTTACTGCACATGGAATTAACTCACACACAAGTACACAAATATAATTTTTCAAACTGTTATGGTTAGCCGTTGCATGTAGATATAGTTCAAATTTGAATTACAGTCATTAAATGAATAGAAAATCACTTAAATGTCTTTAAAAGGTCAAATGACCTCTAGAATTTCCAAATTTGCACATGAAAGTTGTTCCCTCTCGGAACCACGAACACATAGTGCACGTTAAACGTAGAAACTATTTGAAGGCCATAAGAGGAAGCTATCTCATGTTCGTCATCAAACATGCATTGTTCCCTCTCGGAACCACGAGCCTTCTAGTGAGTTGCTCCGGTTTGTGAGGTGTGTGTGTCCAAACTTTCGTCAAACATGCCAATTTATTTACCACATCATCTTGTTGGCATGAAATTACATCAAGCAAGTTTTCATGTTTTTCTGATCATTTTTTATTTGTTTGGAATTAAAATGCCATGGCACTCCATGCATACATATGCATGTGTCCCTCTCGTGAGACCAATATGTTTGAAAATTCCATCTAATTTACTGCACATGGAATTAACTCGCGCACGAGTACACAAATATGACTTTTCAAACCATTATGGTTAGCTTTTGCATGTAGATGTAGTTCAAATTTGAATTAAGGTCCTTAAATGGCTAAAAAATCACTTAAAAATCACTTAAATGTCTTTAAAAGGTCAAATGGCTAAAAAAATTTCCATGTATTAGTGCACGTTACACGTAGAATTTTTTTAAGGTCGTAAGAGGAAGCTATCTCCCGTTCCTTATCACACAGGCATTGTTCCTCTCGGAACCACGAGCCTTCTAGTGAATTGCTCCGGTTTGTGAGGGGTGTGTGTCCATACTTTCGTCACACATGCCAAATTTTTTACCATATCATCGTGGTGGCATGACATTACACCTAACAAGGTTTCATGTGTTTCTTAATTTTTTTTTAATTTTTTTGGAATTTAAATGCCATGGCACTCCATGCTTAATTGTGTCATAACCGTTAGACCAACATGTTTGAAAATTCCTTCCAATTTACTGCACGTGGAATTAAAACGCACACAAGTACACAAAATATGACTTTTCAAAGCGTTATGGTTAGCTGTTGCACACAAATCAATTTGAAGATCTCTTACCAAACCATGCAGAAATGTATATGACTTCATTACCTCTCCAACCATATACCAACCCGAATTTTGGCTCCCTTAATATTGCAACTTTCCTTCCTAACGACGCCCACAAGGTTGATTTGGGCCCAAAATCATACACATCATATGGTATTTCACAAGAACGAGGAGATTCTTTTACAAAGCTTCACTGTGACACGACTGATGCGGTAAGTGAGATATATAAGTTTCTACAATTATAACCGAAAGAATTCCTCCATTCTGTAATTCATTTGAAATTAGTATGCATTATCTATTATTCTGTGTTAAATAGCCATCCTACTACCTACTAGCTAGTTGTTTTATCCAGTTTTAATGTTTTTTTAATATTAGGTGAATGTATTGATGCATAATGCCAAGGTTCCACGCTTATTGGAGGCAAGAAAGTGCCATCGCTGATCTGAAATTAAAGCACATGGCCCAAGACAAAAATGAATTATGCAGTGATGAAATAGAGAGGGATGGCTATGCAAAACACAATACATCACCTAAACATATGGAGTGTCAAGAGGGCGCTCTCTGGGATATATTGAGAAGAAAGGATGTCCCAAAATTGAATGAATATTTGACAAAGCACTCAAAAGAGTTTCATCATATACATTGTGCTCAAGTCAGAAAGGTTGGTACTTTTGGTAACAGAAGTACATGTACTCCCTATCATCTATCCTATTTACTTCTGATTTCTTATCTTGGTGTAGGTGTATAACCCAATGCATGACGAAACGTTTTATCTGACGGAACACCACAAGAGGAAGCTTAAACTTGAATTTGGTGAGCCGTACTACCTGCATAATCACTCAATATGTTAGAGGTTTCAAATAAAAGTGAACTAAAGTCTTATACTTATATCTTTCCAAATTGCTAATGCATTTTCAGGAGTAGAGCCTTGGACTATGGTACAAAAGCTTGGAGAAGCTGTTTTCATACCAGCCGGTTGTCCACATCAAGTACGAAATCTTCAGGTATATATCCCCTGAACACACTATAGATATAGACATGATCATATTTGACGGCAAAAAACTGGTTTATTATTTCTGTAACATGTAACTGATTGTGTTCTTCTATTACTTTTGTAGTCTTGTACCAAGATTTCTCTAGACTTTATTTCCCTTGAGAATGTTAGACAATGTATGATGCTGAACGAAGATTTCAGCTTATTACCCAAAGACCACAAATCAAAGGAAGACAAACTAGAGGTAAACCTTTCTACATGAATATGTTAACCCTATGTTTGGTGCAAACATAGTTAATTGATTATCTTCCAGAACACAAACTCAATCCTTTTGGGCTCTCTGATTACATGCTTGTTGATTCCAGATCTGTACCTGCATGTGTCTTTGCTTGCAGAACTGTGATAAAAATATTATGTACAAAATGCAGGTCAAGAAGATGATCGTATATGCTGTTAATCATGCCATTCAGACCTTGAAAGACGATCTGAAACATTTTTTCCCGGAAAGGAGTGACTCGGCACGAAGCCCTTTATTATCAGATTTGCAGTTCCTGCTAGAAAATTTGTAACATGCTTTCTCCTTGAGGCAGCAAAATTAATTTTCTTTCAATGAAGATGTAAACTAGGAGGAAAAGTGCTTACAGGTCACATCCAGCTGCTGCAGAAAATAGTGGTCAAACTTATTCAGTATAGCATTTATTTGAGGCACTTGCAGCTAAAATTTAGATATTAAGACGGAGATTTGAATATGTACTCTTCGTTTTGTAGAAACAGTGTTGCAGTTGCTTCATGGACCATGGCAGGGAAGATTCCTAGAATCCATGTTTTCAATTAATTTCAACAACTCTATTTTTAAATAGCTTAGTTATTCATTTTTATTTGTGTAATATAATGCTAGGAGGTTGCTGGACAAAGAAATGAGACATAATCATATCGGTTATTTTTTAAGGAAGACAGTAGGGTTTCTCTGTTGTGTTTTTTTTACAAGTTTGTATATGAAAAAAAGTACAACGTAAAGGGCCGGTCAGCTTGGGCTAATCTTGTTGCATGAGTTGTCATTTGTAATCGTCATAGAGGTATATGGACCCATGTTGCTTATTTTCAGTCTTGGTGCTCTTCCTTTGCCCCATTTCCATATGTTTTCAGCATCTTAACACTTACCACCTTGAACAAAATGATTTTGTGGCACCGGTTACTAACACCTAGAAACATCCTGGAGGTTTTGTGAACGAATTTATGTGCAACAATAATATGCTCTCCAAATTTTACCAAACATCAATTTGCGGACATAGCACAACCATGACTCTTTGGTAAAACTCCCAGTGCACTATTTGCATGAAAATGTGTTCTTCCAAAGTTTACCAACCCTGAGAAAGCCATCCCTTGGTGCCTCTACGTTGGCGGATGACCTGGCAGCCAATCATGCATGAAGGTAGGTTGTTAGAGCCTTTAGATAAGAGAGGACTGCAATTCCCAGTTGGAGCATGATGGAAGACAAGTCACGAGATCACTCAACATGTAGGTGTCGTTGAGGAGGCAACAGATGATAGGGAAGTGAGAGTATAGGGAGGTACAATATGCAGGTAAAGAAGATGGTTGTACATGTTGTTAATCATGCTGTTGAGACCTTGAAATACGATCTCAAACAGTTTTTCCTAGAGAGCAGTGGCCCGGAACGAAGCCCTTGATTAACAAATATGTAGGTCTTACAAGACAATTTGTGACATGCTTTCTCCATGATGCAACAAAATTACTTTTCTTTGAACTGTGAAGTAAACTAAGAGGAAAAGTGGCTGCAAATCACATCCAGGTGCTGCAAAAAATAGTGGTTAAATTATTTAATATAGAATATATTGAGGTGCTTGGAGCTAGAATTATTTCATAGTAATATTAAGATAGACATTTGAGTTGTGTATGCTTCATTTTGTAAACACATTTTTGCAATTGCTTCGTGGCAGGGAAAGACTCCTAGAAGCCATGTTGCCTTTATAATTTCGACAACACTATCTTGAATAACTTAGTTAATTAAAATGTAATTATCTAAGATAATCATAGGAGGCTGTGGGATTGAAGAAACCAGCTATAATTTCATGTTTTTTATGGAAGATAGTTGCACTAGTAGAAAACGGGACATTAGTCCCGGTTCGTAAGTGCTAGCTGACAGGCTGATCGAGGCCAAGATGACAGGTGAATACATGTATATATTATGACGAACATCATGAAAAGTTGACTATTGTACCACCACCAGCCGGAGACTTGGGATGTATATATTATCAGCCGCATGTTAATTTTTTGTGCTAATTAATCTCGTTTTACTTATTCCCACAAATTCCCAGGGGTGTCATTATACCATCTAAGCATAGAACAAGCCGCGTTCGACAAAGATGACAGGGTCTACAGGTACGTCTTGATCCTATGTAAATCATGATGTCTTGTAGTAAATTCCATCTGTCCAATCTTTAATGTAAATGTGTGCATTACATTTTTTTCTTTTCTTTGCACCAACAATTGGGACACATCAATTTACGATCTCCATAGACGGTGCCCAGACCCGGAGTGCGGCTACGAGCTATGCGTCCTCTGCTGCAAGGAGCTCTGTGAGAACAACCTCTGAGGCTGTCGTGAGGCAATGGAGGACTATTACCCGGATAATGGACCCGACTACTTGCACGGTGGCAACCCACAGCCGTGCTTCTCATCAAGAGGCGAACATCAAAATAGTACAAGAGAGGGAAAGAAAGTTACAACAACTAAGTTGGTGGCTAACGCTAGCTGCCAATGGTGGAAGCATCCCTTGCCCTCCCACCAAGCTCGGGGGCTGCGGCCGCCAGGATCTTGAGCTGAGGCGGCTCTTCCAGGAGGACTGGCTTACCCGTCTTGAGGCAGAAGCTACAACATTCAAACTCTTCTTGCTCTCTGCTGGTGTGGCAGGTGCAGATGATGCATGTAGCTGTTGTTTGTCCGGGGAGAAAAGGAGAGCTGCTTCCAGGGAGAACTCAGTTGATAATTGGCTATATTACCCGGTGTCAGATGCTGCAAAGCCGGATGATCTCAAGCAATTCCAGAAACACTGGGTGAGGGGAGAGTCAGTGGTTGTTCGAGGCATCCTAGATAAAATGTCAGGTTTGAGCTGGGAGCCACGGACCATGTGGCCTCAGAAACACGGCGACGGCGGGGCTTCAGATCTGGTGAACGTGAAGGGTATTAATTGTCTTAGTTGTTGTGAGGTGAGCAGCATTCTTCTCCTTTTAACACTAGATCTGTATGATATACTACTCCCTCCGATTATCTAAATCTTCCTTAAAAATAATATTTGCATAAATACATGGAAATCACATACATGATTATATCTCCAACAATAGTTCTCAGTTCTTGGAATTAATACAATACCAGAGTTCTGCCTTTTATTAAAGAGTCCCTAGCTAGTTGAGAAAAGCAACAAATTGAACATATAAAGGGATCAATGCCTTTTACAATTGAATTCAACCATTAAGTATGCTTTCCCATTCTTATGAAAAGCTGAAGAGGAAAAGTTAATTTTCTTAAGCTTCCTTTTCAAGTTCAAATACCCAATACAATGTTGGCACAGGTCCTGACTGCCGCTGTTCGACGAAGTACTTTCTCGACAAACTTCCAGACCCATACTTTTGGCCACGGCAACGCCCACGTCTTGGAACTATAAGCAGGCAAGCACACAACTAGATTGATATATTTTTTTGGACCGAAGACGCTAGACGCGTCCGGCTTTAAATTAATAAAGTCACGAAGGCAGCATCACCAGGTTTAAACAACGAACACACCCAATGACCATAAGTCTCAACAGGCCACACCGGCCACGCATAGAACAAACCAAAGTTCAGTGGACAGGCCCCAACCGAACACCTAACAGACCCATTTGGAACCAAAATAAAGATCGCCCAAAGAAGCTTAAGTCGCTTGACGAAGTCTCGGGATACTGCTGGCAATCTTCTCCATCGAGCTCCTCATAAGCTCAGCATCGCATTGTTTGCCCAACGGTGTCCACATCTGTAACAAAAGATGACATTTGAAAATAACATCAGTCGGGTTAGCCGGGAACTTGTGTTCCATAGTCATCTTGTTTCACAATGTCCAGAGGGACCATAGCAATGCTCCCACGCATCGCCACAAGACCCTGGCCTTGGCCCCTTCTGCGACTGAAGCACCATCAACAACTCAGCCCCCGATCGCGGGTTCCAATTTTGTTGGAAAACCTCCCGCACCGCACTCCAAGCAAAACGAGCAAGTGCGCACTGAAATAATGTATGATTCGCATCCTCTAACGCTTCACACACCACACAATACCCATCCGATGGGCGCTACGCTTAGCAACATTGTCGGTCGCCGGTAGTCTATTGCGAAACATTTGCCAAAGAAAGATTTTTATCTTTAGCGGAATCCTGTCCTTCCATAGCCCCTGGCTATATCCAATGTGTTTCCCTCGGTCAACTTGCTATACATGGACTTGACCAAGTACTTACGGAATGCCGACATGTCCCATGACACTCCGTTATTAGCAAATAACATTTTTATGTACACAAGTAGTAATTATATCGAAGAACCACTTATAGTTTGGAAATGTTCAACTCCTTGCAATAATGCCTGTCATTTTGACCCCTTTTGAAAAAATGAAAGAAAATGAATAAAAGTTCAAAAACTGGAATCCTTTCGCATGGACTCCTTTTATATGTACTATTTCTGAGGAAAAATGCCTAACTTACATTACGACAACTTTGAAAAAAAATCCTTCACAAAATGGGCTACGAAGTATGGAAATTCATGACTTTCAAGCCAAACGATTAAGGTGAGGAACATATTCTTTGCATAGTTTACGATAATGTGGTGAACTCGGATATATAGGTGCATATTGGCATTGCAAACAATGTTGCCAAATAGAGTTTTCAACTTTTTATACAATAAAATCATTCTCTATTTTCTATGTGTCAAAAATGGGTATTTTTTGTGAAGCATGTACAAAAACCAAGGTGCAAATTGGTACCACTCTAATTTTCACATAAAGTAGAACACATGTGTTGGGCAATCCCAAATTCTATAAATTTTCTAGATCTCTCAATATCACCATGTCGCCTCTTCTTCAAGCCAACATCCAACATGCCGACCTGCTTCGACTCGTCAGCTGACATGGAGGCTTTGACCCCTCAGCTGGACCAGGGGCTTCGACTCGTCAGCTGACCGTGCTGCCTCTTCTTCAGGCCAACATACAACACGCTGACCTTCTTCGACTCGTTAGCTGAACGTGCCGCCTCTTCTTCAAGACAACATCCAAAAAGCCAAAATTTCAAAGACGTACTTGGAATTTACACATTTCGAAAAGAACGACTTCATTTTTACAAAAGTGGATGGTACATTTTGACCAAAATAAAGTTGAACTTTTTCTTTAGGTCGTCCTCGTGCAGGAGTCCGGTCCATTGTCCGGGTAATCATTTTCCATCTCCCGGCGACAGACAATGGGCAACTCGAGTCAAGCTCTCAGCACCTTCTACGCACTTTGTAGATTGAAGTGTAGGAATTGTTGTTGGGAAGGATGAAAAAGTGTGAAGCACACATGACATACATCAAACATTGTGTTGATGCCTTCTAAAAAACAAAAAACAAAAAACAAACAAATTGGACTGATGGAATATGATATCGGTATACATGACATACATACAATCAAGACATGCCAGCAGACACCTTAGGTCTAAGGCATCCAGCCTGTTCGATCCCAGATTAAAAAATAATACACTTGTCAATTTGGAAATGAACAGAGATCGACCATAACAAATATAAAGCTAGAACATTAGAAATGTCAACACAAGATGAGAGCGCCTCATCATATATATGTTCAGACTTGTGCGAGCTTAGCTATAGCTATGTCTGGTGCATGGAGTGTGTGTGCACTCCTTACGGCATGAGCAATGGAAGCACCTGAATGGTGATGCCCCATCTTCTAGATAGGTATAAAAATTGTAGGGCTGCATTTTCAAAAAAAAATTCACCCAAAGGAGGCGTACCACATACATGATATGAATTTAGAATTTCTATTTTCAAGACCTTTCAAATAATTTTACTTCTTTTGTTGAAGATTCCATAAATTCAGAATTTGATAGAACGCGTGCTTGTCCACAAATGATATAAAAGGATAAGAACCACAAACAAATATGGAAATTGCAACATTCTAATCTTAGAAGCTCCCACTTACCAGAGATCTATAAGTTCTATTGTTACTACGATGGGAGTATATTCACAAATATCTCTTTCAGGTTTTCATCTTCTGTCATGTGTTCCAAAATCCTGTCAATGGAAATAAATTTTGATGACGGGTTGCACTCCGCACGTTGTGGCTCAATTGAAAACAACAATTTGGACATTTGCTGCTTCTTACATTCTATATCATATTTGCCCTTCTCTTGTGTTCCTTCTCCGATTAGATTGTTTGTATGGACATTCTTTTGCTGACCAATTCGATATGCACGTCCAATCGCCTGCCTTTGGACAGAAGGGTTGCACACAACATCGAGGAGCACCACACCCGACACTCCAAAGAGGGTGATACCTTCTCCACACATCTTGGTCCATGCAAGCATCACCTTGGCCTCGCTCTCCATATCATTGAAGTCCACCATCAAGGCCTTGGAGGTTCTAGCAGAAAAATTTCCACTCATATACATGTGCTCATTGCATTTAGTCCAGTTGAACTGTTTCCTCGGGTGTTCCAAGATCAACTCCAATGGTTCGAGAAACTGGCTAAACACAAGCACTCGCTCTTTTAAAGCATCAATACTGGAATTTTCTTCTTTGCCGAGTGTTAGGCTCTTTCCCGAGTGCAATATGTTAGGCAGTCGGCAATATTATCTTTGCCGAGTTCCTACCCAAGAAGTAATCGGCAGAAATAAAAACTCGGCAAACAGGTACTTTGCCGAGTATCGTCAATGAAACGCTCGGTAAAACAACAAACTCGGCAACCAAGGTGTTGCCGAGTGCTAAACTCGGAAAAAGGGAGTCTTTGCCGAGTGTCCCTCTCGGCAAAAGGGGGTATTAGCTACAATGCATTGTTTTGGCTGTAGCAGTTGCATACGACCTCGGATGAAGATGCTTAAAGAAATCAAAGTTGCTCATTTTGATAAGACTGATAATTTTTTGTCGAAAAATTTACATTTGATGCAATATTATTTACACCTTTTCCATTAAAAATTTGGTCTCAAATGACCAACGCAATGACCGTATTCATTACATAGTTTATGATAATGTGGCGAACTTGGGCATATAGGTGAATCTTCCCATTACAAACAATGTTGCCAAATAGAGTTTTGAAATTTTTGTACAAAAATATCATTTTATATTTTCGAAGTATAAAAAATGTGTAGTTTTTGTGTGGCAATTACAAAAACGAGGGTGCAAAATGGCTCTATCCCAATTTTCACATGAAGTAGACCATATTTGTTGGATAACTACCAAGTGTTATTGATTTTTTAGGTCTCTAGTTACTTTGGCACATTTAAATCACTTTATGCTGATTTTCCGAAAGTAATTCAATTTGAACTGCAATTGTGTGATAGCTCTGTCCTAAAAAATAGCAAACAACATTTTTAGGTACACAAGTAGTCATAATATCGAAGAACCACTTATAGTTTTGAAATGTTCAACTCCTTGCTATAATGCCGGTCATTTTGACCCCTTTTGAAAAAAAGGAAAGCAAATGAATAGAAGTTCAAATATTGCAATCCTGTCGCATAGACACTTATATATGTAGTACGTGAGGAAAAATGCCTAACTTACATTACGACAATTTTGAAAAATATCCTTCACAAAATGGGCTATGAAGTACGGAAATTCATGACTTTCAAGCCAAACGATTAAGGTGAGGACCATATTCATTGCATAGTTTACCATAATGTGGTGAACTCGGATATATAGGTGCATATTGGCATTGCAAACAATGCTGCAAAATAGAGTTTTCAACTTTGTTTACAATAAATTCATTTTCTATTTTCTGTGTGTCAAAAATTGGTATTTTTGTGAAGCAAGTACAAAAACAAGGGTGCAAATTGGTACCACTCTAATTTTCACATAAAGTAGACTGTATGTAATGGACAATTCCCAAGTTCTATAAATTTGGTAGATCTCTCAATATCACCATGTCGCCTCTCCTTCAAGCCAACATCCAACATACCGACCTGCTTCGACTCGTCAGCTGACATGGAGGCTTTGACCTCTCGGCTGGACCGGGGGCTTCGACTCGTTAGCTGACCGTGCCGCCTCATCTTCAAGCCAACATACAACACGCCGACCTGATTCAACTCGTTAGCTGACCGTGCCGCCTCTTCTTCAAGACAACATCCAAAAAGAGAAAATTTCAAAGACGTGCATGGAATTTACACATTTTCAAAAGCACGACTTCATTTTCACAAAAGTGGATGATACATATTGACTAAAATAAAGTTGAACTTTTTCTTCAGGTTGTTCTCGTGCAGGAGTCGGGTCCATTGTCCGGGTAATCATTTTCCATCTCCCGACGATAGAAAACGGGCAACTCGAGTTAGGATCTAAGCACCTTGTATGCACATTGTAGATTGAAGTGTAGCAATTATTGATGGGAAGGATGAAAAAGTGTGAAGCACACATGACATACATCAAACATTGTGTTGATGCCTTCTAAAAAAACATAAACAAACAAATTGGACAGATGGAATATGATATCGGTATACATGACATCCATACTATCAAGACATGCCAGCAAACCCCTTAGGTCTGAGGCATCCAGCCTCTTCTATACCAGATTGAAAAATAATACACTTGTCAATTTGAAAATGAACAGAGATAGACCATAAAAAATATGAAGCTAGAACATTAGAAATGTCAACACAAGATGAGAGCGCCTCATCATTTATATGGTTAGACTTGTGCGAGCCTAGCTATAGCTATGGGCTGGTGCATGGGGTGTGTGTGTGCACTCCTTACGGCATGAGCAATGGAAGCACCTGAACGGTCTTGCCCCATCTTCCAGATAGGTATAAAAATTGGAGGGCTCCTATTTTCAAAAATAATTCACGCAACGGAGGCGTACCGCATACATGATCTCAATTTAGAATTTCTATTTTCAAGACCTTGCAAATAATTTTACTTCTTTTGTTGAAGAATCCATAAATTCAGAATTTGATATAACGCTTCCTTGTCCACAAATGATATAAAAGGATAAGAACCACAAAAAAAAAATGGAAATTGCAACATTCTGATCTTAGAAGCTCCCACTTACAAGAGATCTATAAGTTCTATTGTTACTACGATGGGAGTATATTCACAAAAATCTCTTTCAGATTTTCATCTTCTGTCATTTGTTCCAAAATCCTGTCAATGAAAATAAATTCCGATGACGGGTTGCACTCCGCGGGTTGTGGCTCAATTGAAAACAACAATTTGGACATTTGCTCCTTCTTAGCTCGTATATCATATTTGCCCTTCTCTTGTGTTCCTTCTCTGATTAGATTGTTTGGATGGACAATCTTTTGCTGACCAATTCGATATGCACGTCCAATCGCCTGCCTTTGGACAGAAGGGTTGCACACAACATCGAGGAGCACCACACGCGACGCTCCAAAGAGGGTGATACCTTCTCCACACACCTTGGTCCATGCAAGCATCACTTTGTCCTCGCTCTCCGTACCATTGAAGTCCACCATCAAGGCCTTGCGGGTTTTAACAGAGAAATTTCCACTCATATACATGAGCTCGTTGCGTTTAGTCCAGTCGAACTCTTTCCTCGGCTGTTCCATGATCAACTCCAATGGTTCAAGAAACTGGCTAAACACAAGCACTCGCTCTTTTAAAGCTTCACTACTAGAATTTTTGTCTTTGCTGAGTATTAGGATCTTTCCCGAGTGCAATATGTTAGGCAGTCGGCAATAGTATCTTTGCCGAGTTCCTACCCAAGAAGTAATCGGCAGAAATAAAAACTCGGCGAACAGGTACTTTGCCGACTATCGTCAATGAAGCACTCGGTAAAACAATAAAACTCGGCAACCTGGGTGTTGCCGAGTGCTAAACTCGGAAAAAAGAGTCTTTGCCGAGTGTCCCTCTCGTCAAAAGGGGGTCTTAGCTACAATGCATTGTTTTGGCTGTAGCAGTTGCATACGACCTCAGATGAAGATGCTTCAAAAATCAAAGTTGCTCATTTTGATGAGATTGATAATTTCTTGTCGACAATTTTACATTTGATGCCATATTATTTACACTTTTTCCATGAAAATTTTGGTCTCAAACGATCAACGCATTGACCATATTCATTCCACAGTTTATGATAATGTGGTGAACTTGGGCATATAGGTGAATCTTTCCATTAGAAACAATGTTGCCAAATAGAGTTTTGAACTTTTTGTATGAAAATATCATTTTCTATTTTCTAAGTATAAAAAATGTGTATTTTTTGTGAGTTCATTACAAAAACCAGGGTGCAAAATGGCTCTATCCTAATTTTCACATGAACTAGACCATATTTGATGGATAACTACCAGGTGTTATTGATTTTCTAGGTCTCTAGTTACTTCCGCACATTTAAATCACTTTATGCTGATTTCCTGAAAGTAATTCAATTTGAACTGCAATTGTGTGATAACTCTGTCCAAAAAATTAGCAAACAACTTTTTTAGGTACACAAGTAGTAATTATATCAAAGAACCACCTATAGTTTGGAAATGTTCAACGCCTTGCTATAATGACTGTCATTTTGACCCCTTTTGAAAAAAATGAAAGGAAATAAATCGAAGTTCAAAACTGCAATCCTTACGCATGGACTCCTTTTATACGTACTATTTGTGAGAAAAAATGCCTAACTTACATTACGACAATTTTGAAAAAAAATCCTTCACAAAATGGCCTATGAAGTATGGAAATTCATGACTTTCAAGCCAAACGGTTAAGGTGAGGACCATACTCATTGCATATTTTACGATAATGTGGTGAACTCGGATATATAGGTGCATATTGGCATTGCAAACAATGTTGCCAAATAGAGTTTTCAACTTTTTATACAATAAAATCATTTTCTATTTTCTATGTGTCAAAATTGGGTACTTTTTGTGAAGCAAGTACAAAACAAGGGTGCAAATTGGTACCACTCTAATTGTCACATAAAGTAGACCCTATGTAATGGACAATTCCCAAGTTCTATAAATTTTCAAGATCTCTCAATATCAACATGTCGCCTCTTCTTCAAGCCAACATCCAACATGCCTACCTGCTTTGACTCGTCAGCTGACATGGAGGCTTTGACACCTTGGATGGACCAGGGGCTTCGACTCGTCAGCTGACCGTGCCGCCTCTTCTTCAAGCCAACATACAACACGCCGACCTGCTTCGACTCGTTAGCTGACCGTGCCGCCTCTTCTTCAAGACAACATCCAAAAAGCCAAAATTGCAAAGACGTGCATGGAATTTACACATTTTGAAAAGCACGACCTCTTTTTTTGAAAAGTGGATGATACATTTTGACCAAAATAAAGCTGAACTTTTTCTTTTGGTTGTTCTCGTGCAGGAGTCGGGTCCATTGTCCGAGTAATCATTTCCCATCTCCCAATGATAGAAAACGGGCAACTCGAGTTAGGCTCTAAGCACCTTCTACGCACATTGTAGATTCAAGTGTAGCAATTGTTGCTGGGAAGGATGAAAGAGTGTGAAGCACACATGACATACATCAAATATTTTATTGATGCCTTCTAAAAAACAAAAACAAACAAATTGGACTGATGGAATATGATATCGTTATACATGACATACATAATATCAACACATGCCAGCAGACCCCTTTGATCTAAGGCATCCAGCCTGTTCTATCCCAGATTGAAAAATAATACACTTTTGAATTTGGAAATGAACAGAGATCGACCATAGTAAATATAAAGGTAGAACATTAGAAATGTCAACAAAAGATTAGAGCGCCTGATCGTTTATATGGCCAGACTTGTGCGAGCCTACCTATAGGTGTGGGCTGATGCATGGAGTGTGTGTGTGCACTCCTTATGGCATGAGCAATGGAAGCACCCGAATGGTGCTGCCCCATCTTCCAGATAGATATATAAGTTCTTCCATTTTCATTTTTCTTCACCCAAAGGAGGCAACATAAGGTGACCTCATGAGTGGACCCCAACCCAATTATTTGCTCTCCGATTCCTTATTCCTCCACCCACGGCATACCTCTCTCTCTCTTTCCCTTTCTCTCTCTCTCTCCTCCTTTCGTCTTGCTTTTTACATGGAGCGCTTGCCTCCTCTACAAGAGCCCGTTTGCTCTGCGGAGCACCCGCTTTAACTCCACCATGGCATCCGATCCTACGTGGAACATGGGGCAGTAGGTCTGGGGCAGACTTTTAGCCATGCCCTTACCCTAGGTAGTTGCGGGTGGGGACTCGCTGCTAGTAAGCCCCCACACACTTATTCCTTTCTCCTATAATTCTCCTCCGACTGCTACCTAGGTTAGTTGAAAATGACATGCATGGAAATATAAGTAGTTTCCGGTAATTGAATAAAAAACATAAGAGATTTAATTGGAGAAGACAATTAAGATTTAACTTGATGGTCTACAAATAAGTAAAAAATTACATTATTATACAACAATTTTTCCTTCGCCTCCATGCCAAAAAGCAATTACTATTTTTACTAATTATTTAATGTACATAGCAATATTACTCACATGTAATAATAAAATTCAAATTTACTATTCTACATGCCAGATTTACCATCGTTACAAATACAGAAGTAGTATGGTAGAACACCATTTGTCATCGATATTCTATGATATTTCGCTGAACAAAAATGTGTTTAAATATAATCAATGCAAGAAGTAGATGACCATGACTATATCACCAGAATTAGATGTACATATTGTGACCATGTGTAGTTTTTCTATATATAAATATCCTATGAAGAGTGTGTTGTCAATAATTGGTTTGTTCTCGATATAGCTATGTTCCCTAGTATAACTCAGACTGGCTATTTTTTTCACATAAGTGTATATACCTTTCATTCTTGCCCACCGATGCCACTGAACAAAATTTACTGGCCAATTCTACTGGATGCAATTTACTCACTAATGCCACTAAATTGTACCCCGGTTGAAAACCCATCTTAGGCCTTGTACAAAACTAGGTTCTTAGAAAAATAAATCATGTTTTTCTGAAGCACTAGTGCCTATTTCTATAGGAGAGATGCCTAATTAATTCTCTACCCACTACAAATAAGCACCGGTGCTTAAAGAAAGACTTGTTTATTTATCTAAGCACCTCCCCTAAGCTACTTGCTTTGTACATGGCCTTAGAGGGCCTCCCTCATTCCCTCGACTTCTTCTCTCGAAGTCTCTTTTTCATATCGTAGGGTGAGCTCTAGGTGCGCCAGCAAAAGCTTGCAACCACTGCTTAACATTAGGGAATTGATTTTGTAAATATTATCATTATTATTTGTGATGATGAAACGAGAATGAATGTCATTTTTCATATGTTTGGATTGTGAGATATGTGAAACATGTGTGGTGATATCTATGCAAGTTTGAGGCAAAAGAAAAAACAGACCCCACCTAACTTGCAGCGGTACACAACAATTATGTATCCGAGATGATTCAAATAAAAGTCATCGGCGATAATGGTTATCCCAGATGGCTTGCAATCATAACTGTCTGGAATAAGCAACTTCACAAACAGCTTTCAAGCCATTAAGAACACCGAGGGCCATCTCCCTTTGGCACACAACAAGGGAAGCCGCACGGAATGGGTTACCGAGACATCTGTGGCAAGGACTTCTAGTTATTGAAATATAAATATATTTTTTTGAAAGAAAACTAAATCGATAACACTGGATATGTGGTAAAGGTGCGTAAAAAGATCCATTATTCAAAGTTGCTACTGTTTACAATGTACTCAACCACGATTTTCTCATTTTTCTTTCTCTTGTTTCTTGATTGAAGTGGAGGTAAGCCCTCCCTTGCAAAAAAGTAAGAAAGAAATTGAGTTAAGCCGTGGAATATTAACTAAACAAAGATTTGGAGTAGTTTAGGATGCAGCTATAGCTACAGCTACAACAACTGCCAGCTGCTTTAGAAGGAAAAAAAATGTTCAGTTTATTCTTACAGAAGTAAAGGTTGACACTACTGCTCAACTTATTGTAGTCTCGAGTGCATCCTGGATGACCACAGGCACTGGAAATGATGCCAATATAAAAATTCTTGTGAGCACAAAGCACCAAACCAATACATGTAATTCATTATACACGCAAAATGTAAAATAAAAGCATCCCTTGTTCTTGGTTTAGATGATCCGACGGTGCTGGCCAGATTGTTGTTCTCAACATTCATGATACAATATACATGACGGATTTCAATTATGGAGTCTACCATCATCAATTATGACGCGACATACATGACGGATCTCAAATCCGTCATCGCTGCCCTCTGGTGATAGTTTTGCACATGCCTGTGACGGATTGTAACTGTCATGGATTAACAGGATTATTGTAGTGTATTGAGCAGGACAGAGTATATAGGGGACGGCTTGTCCAGCAGATCGTCAAGGACTGATATGAATCCTACCAGGGGTTTCTTCTTCTGCTCAGACGGCTCATATTTAGCTGACTGGTGAGAGTGCGCACGATTCACCCGAGCTCGTATGGATTCCTCGGCATGGATTTACTCCGTTTGTTCTTGCTGAGCATGCCAAGCATCCTCCATGGCACAGTACTTGTGCACCAGGTACGAAAGCTCATAGATGTTTTGGATGTGGAGGTGGGCGAGGGCGTTTAGGAGGCCTTCGTCTTTGCAGTTATGCCAGAAAGTAGCCAGAATTTCCTGGCTGCAGCAGTCCGCTGTATTTCTTTTAACAAGAAGGAAACTAGTCCAGAACTGTCGGACTGTTTCTCCGGCTGTTGTTTCACGTACATTAGTTCCCATATGTCGGGCAACCTCGAGTTACTTGAAGAGTACTCAATGTGGGGGTGGATGGTATAGAAAATTTTATCCCAGCGGGCTACAAGTCCGGAGTTTTTGTAGCTGAGTTTTGGGCCGACATGGAAACCGACCTGCTGGACCCTGGATGCCGAGTACGGTTGTGTAGACTGGAGGTTGTGTGCTGAATCAGGCTATGGCTTTGGACTCCCTCCGGAACGGAGGTCGGATTCCGAGCTAGAGGACGGAGCTTGATGATCGGAGGTTTGTACCCAATCCATTCTCAGCTCAGGAGGTGGTAGCACTGGTGGAAAAATAGCCTTCGGTCGCGGTTCGCAACGGCCATTAGTCGCGGCTGCGCAACCGCGACCAGCAAAGCGCGACTAAAGCCCGCCACCTTTAGTCGCGGCTGCTTACGAACCGCGACTAAAGGCCCGTCCACGTGGGCGCCAGGCGGCCGTCGGGGCGGAGGACCTTTAGTCGCGGTTCTTCTGGCCAACCGCGACTAAAGGCCGCCGCAGGTTTAGGGTTTTTAGCCCCCCCCCCTAAACCTGTTTTCTGTTTAATTTGTTTTGTTTTATTTCTTTTGTGCTTTATTTTAATTTTGAAGGAGTTTCATATATTCTACGGTACTACATACATGCATATGAATGTACAATTTCAAATAAATTTGAAATTAGAACCAAAAAGAATTCAAGAGGAATATACAATATATATTCAATATCA
>LR880970.1:31436346-31448948 GCA_904067115.1 Aegilops sharonensis | reverse complement strand
CATGTTTGTTTCATGCTCTTGGGGCATTTCATCAAACACCTTATGTGCATAAGAGGAACCAAAAGCAAACCTACACCCACTTGTGAAGAGAATGGCTCCAAATGGCTAAGTGTTGGCTGCTGGATGGGTATATATAGGGGAGGGGCTTTAGTCGCGGTTGGCCAGGCCAACCGCGACTAAAGGTGCCCGAAGGCCTTTAGTCGCGGTTGGCCTGGCCAGCCGCGACTAAAGCCCCTCACGTGCACCAGCTGGCCACCGAGCGCCCAGGGCCCAGGCCTTTGGTCGCGGTTCACCTCCAGAACCGCGACTAAAGGTCCCATTAGTCGCGGTTCCTACAGCTTCGCGACTTATGGGCTGGACGGAAAGCCTGTTTTTCCACTAGTGTAGGGGTGAGCCCGCGGCCAAGTCTTCGATAGTGGCGACTATGTGGGGAAGAAGGGGGATGTAAATTTCCATGTCATCGGCTTTAAGTCCAATCTGATCATAAACCAAGGACTGGCCGTCGGTAATGCCCATGGCTTGGAAGTATCTCGTTTAACAACGAGAGATCCGTCAGGTCCATGTTCTGGCAGTGCTCGGGGCCGATTTCAACGTAGCTGCGCCGGGACTGTTCGAAATAGCCCCGAAGTCGTGCTTGGTTGAGGCTGACCCTGGTCCGTCGAGCATAGAGATTGGATCTGAGCTCAAGGCCGGATCCGGAGTGGCGGCGAACCCAATAGCAGAGTGAGACATACCCGAAGTTAAAGCTATGGGGTTTGCGAGTTCTTCAGGTGAGGCCGAGAACCCTACGAGAATAAGGTCTCCTCAGGAGTCAGCGACGAATTCTAAGTTTGCAACCCCGATCTCCTGGTCAGGGGTGAAGCTACCGATACGTCCGAGACGGCTGGTTGGGTCAGCGTGTAGCACAATGCTGCTAAACTCAAAAAGTTGGCCGGGAACGAAGATGTTTGTATTGTAGATGGCATCGCTGATGACTACGTGAGCCATCGGTCCTTCGATGATCCTGCAGCGGAACTCTCAATGAAAGCACCAATGTTTGTGCCAAAACTGACGGATCTCGTGTAGGGTGTCCTGAACTGTGGATCTTGGATCGATGGGTAATAGGGAACACAGAGACAAAGTTTACCCAGGTTCAGGCCCTCTCGAGGAGGTAAAACCTTGCGTCCCGCTTGATTGTATTGATGTATGTGTATGACAATTACAGAGTTGATCTACCTCGAGCTCAGATGAACTAAACCCTATGTGGCATGGTAGTGATGGTCCCCCCCCCCACTGGCTAAACCCTCTGGTTTATATAGACACCAGGGGTACCCAGGGTTACATATGGTCGGTCATCGTTAGAGGATAAACTGCCGGTTTCGCTAACAAGACCTGGGGGATACACCAAGTCTTTGGAGATCTCCTTCCACTGTGCGGGGTCTCATGCAGTCTGGCCCTCCTTGGATGAATCAAGAGGGGCCCACCAGTACGGTCGATGAGAGATAGGCTCGCAGCCCGAGGACCCCTTAGTCTAGGACACTCTCAGAGGTTCCGAGTACGATAACGCCCTTGCCACGACATGAGTCATCTCTGCTACTACGTCGGTCTCATTCAGGGGTGCTCAATGAAGGGCGGACATCTCAGGAACATGACACGGCGTTTGGCTCGGGTTCAATGCCCAAGGAGAATTTTTACCGGACATAATCCCATACACATGACATTCCTCATACACTCAAGGTGAGGGATCTCAGCCCTATCTCTCCATCGAGGGATCCTTATGTAATAATTGTCGTAGCTGTTAAAGTTTGATGACTAGTATCACATATCTAGTGAAGTTGATGTTGCTATGCTTCATGCATGACATTAGGGTCCGAGTGTCATGATTTCATTAAACCAAAAGTGTTTTCATGAATATTTATGTGTTGGGGTAGATATTATCAAAGTGAATGATTGTAACTTGATTATTACAAGCTCATTGATTATTAATGCTTTGCTTCGATTTGTAAAAGGAGTGCCTTAGTTACCCTTAATGTTCATTACAATCTTGCAGAAATGAGAGGTTAGGACCGAAAATGTTGTGCAAGATCTTATTGCAAGAACGTACGACTGCGTACAGAATACATGCCTGCATGAGTTGATGATTTGACTACTATCATCGTATGTTACCGCTATTACATAATTGATTTTATCCATACAACGCCCCATTATCCATTACGATTTATATTTTCTCTTGCCGCTATTACATTGTATGTTACCGCTATTACATTTATATCATTGTTGCTCTGTTTAAGATAAGAAAAAATATATTGTATACTTTACGATTGGAATCAGACTCGGAGTTAGATACCCATTAGCTCATATTTTCTATTGTTTACCAGCTTGAGTATGTCTTGGAAGATTTTTATTTTCTCTTTGTGTGCATATCTCTCTTTGTCTCTTTTTTGCTTTCTATTCTTGGGGATCCATTTCTTTCCCTGAGAGGCTTGGGGGACAAAATGCAAAAAAGTCTTCAGATTGTCCACAATTGTGACACTTTATTTCTCTAAGACTTGTCCTTTTGCCTTCATACCATGAGCTTGAACCATCATATCTAGATTTTGAGTAGCGTTGGTCATTGCTTTTAAATTTTCTGTTTGGTCAGTGAGTATGCCCTCCTGAAGGTTGAGTACGATCAATATGTGGTTCCTCATTGTCTAGCCAAAAATGCTAGAACTGGTTGTAGATTTGCAATTTTCGCAACATTTGTTGCGCAAGGTGTGAGATTGCATTTGACATGTAGTACTAGATGTAATCCTATCATAGAGGAGTACCACTCGGATGTTTTGCTTGTAAAAAAGAGGTTTTGCTCATGGCATCATAAGCTAAACCCTATTCCTCGACGATGATGAGTTATTTGATCACATGAACATGCACAATTAATTCGTGTGTTTGCTGCACCACCCCGGCAGCAGCCACTGATGCATGGAGGTTGCAGTCGCAAGCACGTTGAGCCCACACAAGCCACAACCATTGTCTTTGCCATCGCTGCCGCCAGCCTCATGGCGAGTAGTGGGGCCAGGGGGACCAACGCGGGCCCTAGTCCTCGCTAACACCTTAGATTTGTTGCTAATAATCTCATGAACGGCCCAAATTTTAATACATACTAGATAATTATCTGTGCATTGCAACACGTGCAAATATTCTACAGCATGTTAGCCCACGATTACCTCTCATATTATTGTGATTGTCTAATTAGTTATTTATCAAATTATGTCCGTGATATACCAACCTAAATAAATTTTAAGATTTTATTTGGTGATGAATTAGTAAGAACTTTTTTCTTGAACACGGTACAGAGCAGATGCTCATTCATACACACATACACTCTTCCGTATGAAANCCCTATTCCTCGACGATGATGAGTTATTTGATCACATGAACATGCACAATTAATTCGTGTGTTTGCTGCACCACCCCGGCAGCAGCCACTGATGCATGGAGGTTGCAGTCGCAAGCACGTTGAGCCCACACAAGCCACAACCATTGTCTTTGCCATCGCTGCCGCCAGCCTCATGGCGAGTAGTGGGGCCAGGGGGACCAACGCGGGCCCTAGTCCTCGCTAACACCTTAGATTTGTTGCTAATAATCTCATGAACGGCCCAAATTTTAATACATACTAGATAATTATCTGTGCATTGCAACACGTGCAAATATTCTACAGCATGTTAGCCCACGATTACCTCTCATATTATTGTGATTGTCTAATTAGTTATTTATCAAATTATGTCCGTGATATACCAACCTAAATAAATTTTAAGATTTTATTTGGTGATGAATTAGTAAGAACTTTTTTCTTGAACACGGTACAGAGCAGATGCTCATTCATACACACATACACTCTTCCGTATGAAAGCACACACACCCTATCCTATGAGTACCCCCGACAGATTGAGCACGCACATCATCATGTTGAGATTGACGAAGTCATCACAGACGCGTAGTCGACGTGAGTATCTCCTCTCGTTGAACACACATCGCCGGATGGCCTGTAATAAATCCAGCTAAATGAGAGCACTAATGTTAAGTCTGGACTTGAACACTGGTGGACAAAGGAGATCACTGTCCTCATAACCATCCAACCACAGATTGGTTCGCGACATAGTAAGAAGTTAATGTCTTGTCAAAGAAAAACTAATTTTATTTAGTAATTAAATAAAATATTAGAGGAAAAGGAAAATATCTACTAATGACGAGCTGGATGAGAGAAACCTAAGTAATTTTTATTAAGTATAAGGAATGAAACTACACTTAAAATAAGTCTATATTCATCCGTGTGTAGTTCGTATTTATCTATAATGGTGCCGGGCCCATTAGCCGCGTGGCCCCTCACGCAGCGAGGCATACGGCCATGCGCTCGCGGTCCACGTTTACCTATAAATACCCTCCCAGAGAGACTGGGAAAAGCACAGCAGACACACCTATCGATCAGTCGCGAGGAATAGAGCGAGAGAGCAGATCATCGTGTGTTTTTGTGCAAGGGAAGTGATGGCATCTTGCAAGCGCCGGCTGGACATGTGCGGAGGACTCGTCCCCGGCGGTGGAGGAGGAGGCAAGGACGCTGCGGTTCGGGAGGAAGCGGTTCAGCCAGGTGGCGTCAGATCTTGCGCCGGCGGACCGTGTAAACATGGTGAAGAAGGTGAGGTTTCTTTCTCGTTTTTGCTTGTTTCATCCATCTGCGTCTGCATGAAGGGATAAGTTGGGTGCTAGGCTGCTAGCTTAATTACATGTGTCTGCCGGTGGCGCAGCAGAAAAGGGGAAGGCCGGGACGGCCGGGCGAGATCGACGAGGCTGAAGGGTCCGGCTCGGGCGAGCTGCAGAGAGGGGGATCCGCCTCCTCGTGTTCGCCAGTGAAGGTGAGGCGATCGATAATCAAACTTGGTTTTCGTTTGGGATGCTAACTTACCGTGCTAGCCGTGGTGGCCATTTCATGAACTATACTTGTTTTGCGGTGCAGATCCCGGAGGTCAGCGTCCAGATCCTGGAGGCTGAGATCTCCAACGGAAGGAGAGTCACACGCAGCAGCGCCCGCGCCGACATGATGAAGAAGAAAGCGACGCCAATCCCGTACGGAGAAGCTGTACCACGCAGGGTGACACGGAGCAGCTCCAAGATGATGAAGGCGCCCGTGGGCGTGGAGGCAGAGGGCGAGACCCCGGCGGCGGCGGACGACGGCACCGGCAACGTGAGTACAGACTGAAACATCCATGTTTCCGGCCCGTCCGTCCGTGTTTCTTTCCATTCTCAGCGTGGCTGGCATTTTTTGTATTTTTGGAAACTAGTTAATTAATGGGCTAATATAACTTTCCATACTCTACTTTTGATTCAGGAGCGGCCGCCACCGTGTGACCGCGACGAGGAGACGGCGACGTGCAGCGAGAGGACATGCTCTAGTGCCGCCTGCGCCAACAAGCACAGGTATGTACGACGTGGCCTGGCCGGCCCTTGCTATCTAGCGATCGATCCATCACCATAGCTAGCTTAGCTTCTCCTGCATGTACACCAGTCTTGTCATTGTTACATAATTGGTATGTAGTAATTCCCCAGTTTAATTCGAGATCCCATCAAATATTTCTCTCCGCTGGATGCATTAAATCATGGATCGTTGTGACCGATCGATCCATGCATCACCCCCTCTAGCTTGTCATCATCTATGTTCGTCTGTCTTTGTGCTTAAACAAAGCTAGCATGGTAATTCGCGCAAATGAACGGCTGGATTTTACATATTCTCCCTACAACCCAGATATGTCCTTATATATGTTAAAACTGGAACTCAAAAAAATTAAAGTTACAATTACACACATGATCCAGAATCTCATGTTTTTTATGTGCTCTCCTTGACGGTAATAAGTACAGCTATATATATCAAACAAGGCACATCTCTCCCAATATATAGCTCTTTTTTAATTGGCTAGAGAACTTTCCATCAATACCTAAATGTAAATTCACAAATATGTGCATGTGCTATATCTTCAATAAGCATGCCTCTGCATGTGCTCATCTTAATTTGTTTTCCGCACTTAGACATTATATCAACAGACGATAAATAAAATTCCTAAAACATTTGCTAGTCCAATCACTCATGTCATGGTTTGCATTTGTCCGAGGGACTCCATGTGCTTTGACTCAAGTTATATTGTTTAGCATGACCAAAAAAACATAGTCTGCCGACTCTTGTTTGTACATTACTGGCATCCATACTGCATGTAATACTTTCTCAATCTTTAAGACCATAGTCTGCATTGAATTAAAGAGAACACATACTTAGGTGCGAAGGGATATCCGAGTGCCAAATCTGCAAGGGAAGGAATGCACGCTACCTGTTGCATTACCTTCTTCCGTGCTTGTCAGATTTGAATAAGGAGCAGCTAGCTGAGAGGCAGATCGAGGCCACAATGAAAGGTGAATAAGTCTATATATTATGATGCACGTCATGTACAATCTACTGTTGTACCAGCAGCAGCAGGAGACTTGAGAACTATATAATATCAACCGGGAGTTAATGTTTTGAACTAATTAATCTATTTTTACTTATACCCCAAAATTAACAGGGGTAAAATTGTTCAATCTAAGGATAGAAAATGCCGTGTTCGACAAAGATGACAGGGTCTACTGGTACGTCTTGATCATATGTAAATCACGATTTCTTGCAGTAATTTCCATTGATCCAATCTTGAAGTAAATGTGTGCATTGCATTTTTCTTTTCTTTGCAGCAATAGTTGCGACACATCAATTTACGATCTCCACAGAAGGTGCTCAGACCCGTAGTGCGGCTACGAGCTATGCATCCTCTGCTGCAAGGAGCTCTGTGAGAACAACCTCCGAGGCTGCTGTGAGGAGATGGAGGACGATTACCCAGATAATGGACCAGATTACTTGCACGGTGGCAATCCACAACCATGCTCCTCATTAGGGGGCGAAGGTCAAGACACTATAAGACAGGAAAAGAAAGTTGCAATAGCCAAGTGGGTAGCTAACGTACCTGCCAAGGGTGGAAGCATCCCTTGCCCTCCTGTTGATCTAGGGGGCTGTGGCCGCCAGGGTCTTGAGCTGAGGCGGCTCTTCCCGGAGGACTGGCTTACACGTCTCGAGGCAGAAGCAACATCGTTCAACCTCTTCTTGCCCTCTACAGATGTGGCAGGTGCAGATGATGCATGCAACTGCCTTTGTAGTTTGTCTGGGGAGAAAAGGAGAGCTGCTTCCAGGGAGAACGCTACTGATAATTGGTTGTATTACCCGGTGTCAGATGTTGCAAAGCCGGATGACCTCAAGCACTTCCAGAAGCACCGGGTGAGGGGAGAGCCAGTGGTTGTTCGAGGCATCCTCGATAAAATGTCAGGTTTGAGCTGGGAGCCACGTACCATGTGGTCTCAGATACATGGTGACGGTAGGGCTTCAGATCTGGTGAACATGAAGGCAATCGATTGCCTTAGTTGTTGTGAGGTGAGCGGTAATCTTCTCCTTTTACAATTCAGATCTAGATGATACTACTCCCTACGGTTATCTAAATATGTCATTTTATAGAACAGTATTAAAAATATTATTTGCATTAAATCAAAATCAAATGCATAATTATGTCTCCAACACTAGTTCATAGTACATGGAACTAATATAGTACCAGGGTCTTACCTTTCAGTAAAGATTCCCTAGATAGCTGAGAAGCAACAGGTTTAACATATAAAAGGTTCAGTGCCTTCTATATCTATACACATCACATGCAATAGTTGGGTTCATCCTTTAAATATTCATTTCCATCCTTATGAAAAGATGAAGAGGTGAAGTTAATTTTGTAAGCGTCTTTTTTCAGGTCGAAATAAACAATAGTGGCTTCTTCAATGGATACTACAAAGGTCGACACTATGATAATGGTTGGCCAGAGATGCTCAAACTAAAGGACTGGCCTACTTCGAATCAATTTGAAGAACTTTTACCAAACCATGGAGAAATGTATAAGACTTCATTACCTTTCCAACCATACACCAACCCGAATTTTGGCTTCTTTAATATTTCAACTTCCCTTCCTACTGACGTTCCCAAGGTTGATTTGGGCCCAAAATCATACATAGCATACGGTATTTCACAAGAGCTTGAACGAGGAGATTCTGCTACCAAGCTTCATTGCGACCTGACTGATGCGGTAAGTGAGATAGATAAGTCTACGACTATAACCTTGGTAAAAAGTAATAACTGGCCGTAACTCCATTCTATAATTCATTTTAGATTAATCTGCATTATAAAAAATGGCACCCCTACTAGTTTTATTATCCAGTTTTAACGCTTGTTTTAATAATAGGTCAACATGTTGATGCATACTGCCAAGGTTGACTCTTCTAGGAGGCAAGAAAGTGCTATCATTGATCTGAAATTAAAACACAAGGCCCAAGATAAAAAGAGATTATGCAATGATGAAATAGACAACGAAGGCTATGCAAAACATAATCCATCACCTGAACATTGGGTAGGTCAAGAGGGTGCTCTCTGGGATATATTCAGAAGAGAGGATGTCCCACGTTTGAAAGAATATTTGAGAGAGCACTCCAAAGAATTTCGTCATGTTCATTGTTCTCAATTAAAAAAGGTAATTACTTTTGCTAACAGAAGTATGTGTACAGTGCACTTCCTACCATGAATCTTATTTACTTCTCTTTTGATATTTTTGTGCAGGTGCATAACCCAGTGCACGACGAAACATTTTATCTAACAGAACACCACAAGAGAAAGCTTAAAGCTGATTATGGTGAGTTGTAGTACCTGCACAATCACGCAATATGTAAGAAGTTTCAGAAAGAAGTAAACTAAAGTGTTATATCTTTCCAAAATGGTAATGTGATTCAGGAGTAGAGCCATGGACTATAGTACAAAAGCTCGGGGAAGCTGTTTTCATACCAGCCGGTTGTCCACATCAAGTACGAAATCTTCAGGTATATATCTACTGAATACACTATAGGTATAGACATAATCATATTTGACGGCAAAAAACTGGTGTAATATTTCTGTAATATGTAAATGATTGTGTTCTTCTATTACTTTTGTAGTCTTGTACAAAGATTGCTCTAGACTTTGTTTCCCCTGAGAATGTTAGAAGATGTATGATGCTGAACGAAGATTACCGCTTATTACCCAAGGAGCACAGATCAAAGGAAGACAAACTAGAGGTAAACCTTTTTACATGAATACGTTAACCCTATGTTTTGGTGCAAATATAGTTTAATTGAATTATGTTCCAGAACACAAACTCAATCATATTGGGCTCTCTGATTACACGCTTGTTGATTCCAGATTTCTACTTGCATGTGCCTTTGCTTGAGGCACTGTGATAAACATATTATGTACAAAACGAGGTCAAGAAGATGATCGTATATGCTGTAAATCGTGCCGTTCAGACCTTGAAAGACGATCTGAAACAATTTCTCCCGGAAACGAGTGACTTGGCAGGAAGCCCTTTATTATCAGATCTGCAGTTCTTGCTAGACAATTTGTGACATGCTTTCTCCTTGAGGCAACAAAATTAGCTTTCTTAGAATGAAGATGTAAACTAGGAGGAAAAGTTCTTACAGATCACATCCAGGTGCTACAAAAAATAGTGGTTAAACTTACTTAGTATAGCATTTATCTGAGGCACGCGGGCCTAAAATTGAAATATTAAGATGGAGATTTGAATTATGTACTCTTTGTTTTGTAAACACTGTGTTGCAATTGCTTCGTGGACCATGGCAGGGAAGATTCCTAGAAGCCATGTTTTCCAATAATTTCAACAGCTCTGTGTTAAATAGCTTAGTTATTAATTTTTATTTCTGTAATATAATCCTGGGAGGTTGCTGGAAAAAGAAACATAATCTCATCGTTTATTTTTTAAGGAAGGCAGTAGGGGCTCTCTGTTGTGTATTTTTTTAGATTTTTGTATATGAAAAAAAGTATAACGTAAAAGGGCTGGTCAGCTTAGGCTAATCTTGTTGCATGAGTTGTCATTTGTAATCGTCATAGAGGTATATGGACCCATGTTGGTTATTTTCAGTCTTGCTGCTCTTCCATTGCCCCATTTACATATGTTTTCAGTGTCTTAACACTTACCACCATGAACAAAATGATTTTGTGGCACCGGTTACTAACACCTAGAAACATTCTGGAGTTTTCATGAAGGAATTTATGCGCAACAATAATATGCTCTCCAAAAGTTTACCAAACATCTATTAGCGGACAGAGCGCAACCAAGACACTTTGGTAAAACTCCCTGTGCACTATTTGCATGAAAATATGTTTTTACAAAGTTTACCAACCCTGAAAAAGCCATCCCTTGGTGCCTCTACGATGGTGGATGTCAGCCGATCATGAACGTCTGTTGTTAGAGCCTTTAGATAAGAGAGGGTAGCAATTCGCAGTGGGAGCTTGACTGCTTGAGGGAAGACGAGTCACAAGACCACTCAACACATAGGTGCTATTGAGTAGGCAACAGATGATAGGGAAGTGAGAGTATAGGGTGGTACAATATGCAGGTAAAGAAGATGGTTGTACATGTTGTTAATCATGCCGCTGAGACCACGACCTGAAACATTTTTTTCATAGAAAGCAGTAGCCCGGAACGAAGCCCTTTACAAACAAATTTGCTGTTCTTACGAGACAATTTGTGACATGTTTTCTCCTTAACGCAAAAAAATTACTTTTCCTAGAACTATCATGTAAACTAGGAGGAAAAGTGGCCGCAGATCACATCCAGGTGCTGCAAAAAAAGAGTGGTTAAATTATTTAATATAGCATTTATTGAGGCACTTGGAGCTAGAATTATTTTACAGTAATATTAAGATAGACATTTGAATTATGTACACTTCATTTTGTAAACACTTTTTTGAAATTCCTTTGTGGTAGGGAAAGATTCCTAGAAGCCATGTTTCCTTGATAATTTCAACAATGCTATCTTGAATAGCTTAACTAATTAAAATGTATTTTTGTAAGATAATCCTAGGAGGTTGTGGGATTAAAGAAATGAGCTATAATTTCGTGGCTTTTTTAAGGAAGACAATTGGTTTCTCTATTGTGTACTTTAAAAAAATTGTATATGAAAAAATGTACTGCATAAATGGGCCTGATAGCTTAGACTTATCTCGTTGCATCAGAAGTCATTTTTAAATATCATCAAGTTATGGACGCGTGTTAGTTATTTTCAGTGTTGGTGCTCTTCCTTTTCCCCATTTCCATATCTTTTCAGCATCTTAATACTTACAATCATGAATAAAATGATTATGTGGTTACGGACACCTAGAAACATCTTGATTAGACGTTTCATGAAGGAATTAATGTGCAAATCTCCCGTCCAGGCCTGGTTGGCGAGCCCGTGGATTCGTCTCGAGCCGATAGCGTGGAGTAGAATCCCAATGTCTACGCTCCAGTTAGTAGTTTAGGTTATGTTTGATTTAGGGTTAGTTTGGTTGGTGTCCACACCGTTGCATGCCAAGCCTGACAAGTCCCTGGATCTTGGCTGACACTTGTTTGGTTGGTGCCCTCTAAAGAAAATGTTTGCCTGGCCTGGTCATCGCCAGCAGCGGGATTAGCCTGGCTCAGTTAAAATAATCGAATTAAATAATAGTACTACTCAACCAGGCAGCGTCACTAGCTTGGACCAGGCGTCCAATTTCCCATGCCTGGCCGTGCCTGGCCATGCGCCTGGAACTAATCAAGATATCACAGCCGATTTGACAATCCCGTAAACACTAGAGGACAAAGCTCGATGCTAGGAGAGGGACCAAACGCGCATGCACTAGACAAGCCTGGCCAGGCAAAATAGTCCTACCATCCCAGGCGTCATCTAGGGAGTGATTTTTCTGAGGCACCTTGTCCAGGCTTCTAACCAAATAGCTCGTTAGTCCTCGCAGGGTGCGGCTCTCGGGTGGATGGTGGTGCTTCTTATTCGAGATTGTCTTCTGAGATCCGATCCTCCTCGAGTAGTCTATCCGTCTAGACGTAGTCGACGGAGCTATGGCGTAGAATCATGTAGCTCCTTGGGACAGTGAGGTTAGTGTTTCTCGTCATGTGCTAAGATTGGCGTTAGGTGCTTCATATTTATTCAAGGGTTCAACGATGATGACTACTGCTCTAGTGTGATGGTCCTTTATGGGCATGTGCATGAGGACTTCCCGGATGTCATCGACAAGGCCAAGCCGGCTCTGGTCGGGGCGCAACTATAGCGGAGCAACGGCGGCTCGTTCTAGGGATGATAGTGGTCGATCGGTGGTCTTAGAATATCAATATATATTTTTATTATGTTTGAGGTGGTTTGTACTTCTGGTGACATTTGATAAAAGATCTAGATGATTTTTGAAAATAATAATAATATGGTTAGTGCAAAGAATGCTAACATGACTCTTTGGTAAAACTCCCAATGTACTATATGCATGAAAATATGCTCTCCCAAAGTTTACAAACATTCAATATGCCAGCTCTCCTTCCTCAGCTGCATGTTGCAGCATTTCTCGCTCCATACAACTTCTCTAGGTACGAGGCAAGAGAGATCTTTTCCGGAGCAAACATATCTAATGTCGGCTCCTTCATATGGATATGCATGGACACGGACCACCCTAAACTTTCATGGATG
>LR880970.1:31345730-31384630 GCA_904067115.1 Aegilops sharonensis | reverse complement strand
GAAGAACCACTTATAGTTTGGAAATGTTCAACTCCTTGCTATAATGCCGGTCATTTTGACCTCTTTTGGAAAAAATGAAAGAACATGAATAGAAGTTCAAAAACTGCAATCCTTTCGCATGGACTCCTTTTATATGTACTATTTGTGAGGAAAACTGTCTAACTTATATTACGACAATTTTGAAAAAAAATACTTCACAAAATGGGCTATGAAGTATGGAAATTCATGACTTTTAAGCCAAACGATTAAGGTGATGACCGTATTCATTGCATAGTTTACGATAATATGGTGAACTCGGATATACATGTGCATATTGGCATTGCAAACAATGTTGCAAAATAGAGTTTTGAACTTTTTATACAATAAAGTAATTTTCTATTTTCTATGTGTCAAAAATGGGTATTTTTTGTGAAGCAAGTACAAACACAAGGGTGCAAATTGGTAGCACTCTAATTTTCACATAAAGTAGACCGTATGTAATGGACAATTCCCAAGTTCTATAAATTTTGTAGATCTCTCAATATAACCATGTCGCCTCTCCTTCAAGCCAACATCCAACATGCCGACCTGCTTCGACTCGTCAGCTGACATGGAGGCTTTCACCCCTAGGCTGGACCGGGGGCTTCGACTTGTCAGCTGACCGTGCCGCCAATTCTTCAAGCCAACATACAACACGCCGACCTGATTCGACTCGTTAGCTGACCGTGATGCCTCTTCTTCAAGAAAACATCAAAAAGACGAAATTTCAAAGTCGTACATGGAATTTACACATTTTGAAAAGCACGACTTCGTTTTTACAAAAGTGGATGATACTTTTTGACCAAAACAAAGCTGAACTTTTTCTTCAGGTTGTTCTCGTGCAGGAGTCGGGTCCATTGTCCGGGTAATCATTTTCAATCTCCCGACAATAGAAAACGGGCAACTCGAGTCAGGCTCTAAGCACCTTCTACGAAAATTATAGATTGAAGTGTAGCAATTGTTGCTGGGAAGGATGACAAAGTGTGAAGCACACATGACATACATCAAACATTGTGTTGATGCCTTCTAAAAAAACAAAAACAAACGAATTGGAATGATGGAATATGATATCGGTATACATGACATATATACTATCAAGACATGCCAGCAGACCACTTAGGTCTGAGGCATCCAGCCTGTTCTATCCCAGATTGAAAAATAATACACTTGTCAATATGAAATTGGACAGAGATCGACCATAACAGATATAAAGCTAGAGCATTAGAAATGTGAACACGAGATGAGAGCGCCTCATCATTTATATGGTCAGACTTGTGTGAGCCTAGCTATAGCTATGGGCTGATGCATGGAGTGTGTGTGTGCACTCCTTACGGCATGAGCAATGGAAGCACCTGAATGGCGTTGCCCCATCTTACAGATAGGTATAAAAATTGTAGGGATGCTATTTTCAAAACAAAATCACCCAAAGGAGGCGTACCGCATACATGATCTCTATTTAGAATTTCTATTTTCAAGACCTTGCAAATAATTATACTTCTTTTGTTGAAGAATCCATAAATTCAGAATTTGATATAACGCGTGCTTGTCCACAAATGATATAAAAGGATAAGAACCACAAAAAAAATGGAAATTGCAACATTCTGATCTTAGAAGTTCCCACTTTCCAGAGATCTATAAGTTCTATTGTTACTACGATGGGAGTATATTCACAAAAATATCATTCAGATTTTCATCTTCTGTCATTTGTACCAAAATCCTGTCAATGGAATAAATTCCGGTGACGGGTTGCACTCCGCAGGCTGTGGTTCACTTCAAAGCAACAATTTGGACATTTTCTCCTTCTTAGCTTGTATATCATTTTGCCCTTCTGTTGTGTTCCTTCTCCGATTAGATTGTTTGTATGGACAATCTTTTGCTGACCAATTCGATATGCATGTCCAATCGCCTGCCTTTGGACAGAAGGGTTGTACGCAACATCGAGGAGCACCACAGGCGACCTCCAAAGAGGGTGATACCTTCTCCACACACCTTGGTCCACGCAAGCATCACCTTGTCCTCGCTCTCCATATTATTGAACTCCACCATCAAGGACTTGCGGGTTTTAACAGCGAAATTTCCACTCATATACATGAGCTCGTTGCGTTTAGTCCAGTTGAACTCTTTCCTCGGCTGTTCCATGATGAAGTCCAATGGTTCAAGAAACTGGCTAAACACAAGCGCTCGCTCTTTTAGAGCTTCACTACTGGAATTTTCGTGTTTGCCGAGTGTTAGACTCTTTCCCGAGTGCAATATGTTAGGCAGTTGGTAATGATATATTTACCGAGTTCCTACCCAAGAAGTAATCGGCAGAAATAAAAACTCGGCAAACAGGTACTTTGCTGAGTATCGTCAACAGAACGCTCGGTAAAACAACAAAACTCGGCAACCAGGGTGTTGCCTAGTGCTAAATTCGGAAAAAGGGAGTCTTTGCCGAGTGTCCCACTCGGCAAAAGGGGGTCTTAACTACAATGCATTGTTTTGGTTGTAGCAGTTGCATACAACCTCGGATGAAGACGCTTCAAAAATCAAATTTGCTCATTTTCATGAGACTGATAATTTTTTGTCGACAATTTTGCATTTGATGCCATATTATTTACACTATTTCCATGAAAAATTTGGTCTCAAATGACCAACGCAATGACCATATTCATTCCATAGTTTATGATAATGTGGTGAACTTGGGCATATAGGTGAATGTTTCCAGTACAAACTATGTTGCCAAATAGCGTTTTGAACTTTTTGTACAATAATATTATTTTCTATTTTCTAAGTATAAAAAATGTGTATTTTTTGTGAGGCAATTACAAAAACCAGGGTGCAAAATGGCACTATCCCAATTTTCACATAAAGTAGACCATATTTGATGTATAACTACCAAGTGTTATTGATTTTCTAGGTCTCTAGTTACTTTCGCACATTTAAATCAATTTATGCTGATTTCCCGAAAGTAATTCAATTTGAACTGCAATTGTGTGATAGCTCTGTCCTAAAAATGACCAAACAAGATTTTCAGGTACACAAGTAGTAATTATATCGAAGAACCACTTATAGTTTGGAAATGTTCAACTCCTTGCTATAATGCCGGTCATTTTGACCTCTTTTGGAAAAAATGAAAGAACATGAATAGAAGTTCAAAAACTGCAATCCTTTCGCATGGACTCCTTTTATATGTACTATTTGTGAGGAAAACTGTCTAACTTATATTACGACAATTTTGAAAAAAAATACTTCACAAAATGGGCTATGAAGTATGGAAATTCATGACTTTTAAGCCAAACGATTAAGGTGAGGAACGTATTCATTGCATAGTTTACGATATTATGGTGAACTCGGATATATAGGTGCATATTGGCATTGCAAACAATGTTGCAAAATAGAGTTTTGAACTTTTTATAAATAAAATAATTTTCTATTTTCTATGTGTCAAAAAAGGGTATTTTTTTGTGAAGCAAGTACAAAAACAAGGGTGCAAATTGGTAGCACTCTAATTTTCACAGACCGTATGTAATGGACAATTCCCAAGTTCTATAAATTTTGTAGATCTCTCAATATCACCAGGTCGCCTCTCCTTCAAGCCAACATCCAACATGCCGACCTGCTTCGACTCGTCAGCTGACATGGAGGCTTTCACCCATAGGCTGGACCGGGGGCTTCGACTTGTCAGCTGACCGTGCCGCCTCTTCTTCAAGCCAACATACAACACGCCGACATGATTCGACTCGTTAGCTGACCGTGACACCTCTTCTTCAAGACAACATCCAAAAAGATGAAATTTCAAAGACGTGCTTGGAATTTACACATTTTGAAAAGCACGACTTCGTTTTTACAAAAGTGGATGATACTTTTTGACCAAAACAAAGCTGAACTTTTTCTTCAGGTTGTTCTCGTGTAGGAGTCGGGTCCATTGTCCGGGTAATCATTTTCAATCTCCCGACGATAGAAAACGGGCAACTCGAGTCAGGCTCTAAGCACCTTCTACGAAAATTGTAGATTCAAGTGTAGCAATTGTTGCTGGGAAGGATGACAAACTGTGAAGCACACATGACATACATCAAACATTGTGTTGATGCCTTCTAAAAAAACAAAAACAAACGAATTGGAATGATGGAATATAATATCGGTATACATGACATATATACTATCAAGACATGCCAGCAGACCACTTAGGTCTGAGGCATCCAGCTTGTTCTATCCCAGATTGAAAAATAATACACTTGTCAATATGAAATTGGACAGAGATCGACCATAACAAATATAAAGCTAGAGCATTAGAAATGTGAACACGAGATGAGAGCGCCTCATCATTTATATGGTCAGACTTGTGTGAGCCTAGCTATAGCTATGGGCTGATGCATGTAGTGTGTGTGTGCACTCCTTACGGCATGAGCAATGGAAGCACCTGAATGGCGTTGCCCCATCTTACAGATAGGTATAAAAATTGTAGGGATGCTATTTTCAAAACAAAATCACCCAAAGGAGGCGTACCGCATACATGATCTCTATTTAGAATTTCTATTTTCAAGACCTTGCAAATAATTATACTTCTTTTGTTGAAGAATCCATAAATTTAGAATTTGATATAACGCTTTTTTGTCCACAAATGATATAAAAGGATAAGAACCACAAAAAAATGGAAATTGCAACATTCTGATCTTAGAAGTTCCCACTTTCCAGAGATCTATAAGTTCTATTGTTACTATGATGGGAGTATATTCACAAAAATATCATTCAGATTTTCATCTTCTGTCATTTGTACCAAAATCCTGTCAATGGAATAAATTCCGGTGACGGGTTGCACTCCGTAGGCTGTGGTTCACTTCAAAGCAACAATTTGGACATTTTCTCCTTCTTAGCTTGTATATCATTTTTGCCCTTCTGTTGTGTTCCTTCTCCGATTAGATTTTTTGTATGGACAATCTTTTGCTGACCAATTCGATATGCATGTCCAATCGCCTGCCTTTGGACAGAAGGGTTGTACGCAACATCGAGGAGCACCACAGGCGGCCTCCAAAGAGGGTGATCCCTTCTCCACACACCTTGGTCCACGCAAGCATCACCTTGTCCTCGCTCTCCATATTATTGAACTCCACCATCAGGGCCTTGCGGGTTTTAACAGCGAAATTTCCACTCATATACATGAGCTCGTTGCGTTTAGTCCAGTTGAACTCTTTCCTCGGCTGTTCCATGATGAAGTCCAATGGTTCAAGAAACTGGCTAAACACAAGCGCTCGCTCTTTTAAAGCTTCGCTACTGGAATTTTCGTGTTTGCCGAGTGTTAGACTCTTTCCCGAGTGCAATATGTTAGGCAGTTGGTAATGATATATTTACCGAGTTCCTACCCAAGAAGTAATCGGCAGAAATAAAAACTCGGCAAACAGGTACTTTGCCGAGTATCGTCAACGGAACGCTCGGTAAAACAACAAAACTTGGCAACCAGGGTGTTGCCGAGTGCTAAATTCGGAAAAAGGGAGTCTTTGTCGAGTGTCCCACTCGGCAAAAGGGGGTCTTAACTAGAATGCATTGTTGTGGCTGTAGTAGTTGCATACAACCTCGGATGAAGATGCTTCAAAAATCAAATTTGCTCATTTTCATGAGACTGATAATTTTTTGTCGACAATTTTGCATTTGATGCCATATTATTTACAAATTTTCCATGAAAAATTTTGTCTCAAATGACCAACGCAATGACCATATTCATTCCATAGTTTATGATAATGTGGTGAACTTGGGCATATAGGTGAATGTTTCCATTACAAAGTATGTTGCCAAATAGAGTTTTGAACTTTTTGTACAAAAATATTATTTTCTATTTTCTAAGTATAAAAAATGTGCATTTTTTGTGAGGCAATTACAAAAACCAAGGTGCAAAATGGCTCTATCCCAATTTTCACATGAAGTAGACCATATTTGATGTATAACTACCAAGTGTTATTGATTTTCTAGGTCTCTAGTTACTTTCGCACATTTAAATCACTTTAAGCTGATTTCCCGAAAGTAATTCAATTTGAACTGCAATTGTGTGATAGCTTTGTCCTAAAAATGACCAAACAATATTTTTAGGTACACAAGTAGTAATTATATTGAAGAACCAGTTATAGTTTGGAAATGTTCAACTCCTTGCTATAATGCCGGTCATTTTGACCTCTTTTGGGAAAAATGAAAGAACATGAATAGAAGTTCAAAAACTGCAATCCTTTCGCATGGACTCCTTTTATATGTACTATTTGTGAGGAAAAATGTCTAACTTATATTACGACAATTTTGAAAAAAAATACTTCACAAAATGGGCTATGAAGTATGGAAATTCATGACTTTCAAGCCAAAGGATTAAGGTGAGGACCGTATTCATTGCATAGTTTACGATAATATGGTGAACTCGGATATATAGGTGCATATTGGCATTGCAAACAATGTTGCAAAATAGAGTTTTGAACTTTTTATACAATAAAACAATTTTCTATTTTCTATGTGTCAAAAATGGGTATTTTTTGTGAAGCAAGTACAAAAACAAGGGTGCAAATTGGTACCACTCTAATTTTCACATAAATTAGACCGTATGTAATGGACAATTCCCAAGTTCTATAAATTTTGTAGATCTCTCAATATCACCATGTTGCCTCTCCTTCAAGCCCACATCCAACATGCCGGCCTGCTTCGACTCGTCAGCTGACATGGAGGGTTTGACCCCTAGGCTGGACCAGGGGCTTCGACTCGTCAGCTGAACGTGCCTCCTCTTCTTCAAGACAATATCCAAAAAGACAAAATTTCAAAGACGTACATGGAATTTACACATTTTGAAAAGCACGACTTCATTTTTACAAAAGCGGATGATTCATTTTGACCAAAATAAATCCAAACTTTTTCTTCAGGTTGTTCTCGTGCAGGAGTCGGGTCCATTGTGCGGGTGATCATTTTCCATTTCCCGACGATAGAAAACGGGCAACTCGAGTCAGGCTCTAAGCACCTTCTACGCACATTGTAGATTGAAGTGTAGCAATTGCTGCTGGGAAGGATGAAAAAGTGTGAAGCACACATGACATACATCAAACATTGTGTTGATGCCTTCTAAAAAGACAAATAGAAAGAAATTGGACTGATGGAATATGATATCGGTATACATGACATACATACTATCAAGACATGCCAGCAGACCCCTTTGGTCTGAGGCATCCAGCCTGTTCTATCCCAAATTGATAAATAATACACTTGTCAATATGAAAATGAACAAAGATCGACCATAACAAATATAAAGATAGAACATTATAAATGTGAACACAAGAATGAGAGTGCCCCATCATTTATATGGCCAGACTAGTGTGAGCCTAGCTATAGCTATGGGCTGGTGCATGGAGTGTGTGCGTGCACTTCCTTACGACACGAGCAATGGAAGCACTTGAATGGAGTTGCCCCATCTTCTAGATAGGTATAAAAATTGTAGGGCTGCTATTTAAAAAAAAATCACCCAAAGGAGGCATACTGCATAAACGATCTCAATTCAGAATTTCTATTTTCAAGACCTAGCAAATAATTTTACTTCTTTTGTTGAAGAATCCATAAATTCAGAATTTCATATAACGTGTGCTTGTCCACAAATGATATAGAAGGATAGGAACCACAAACAAATATGGAAATTGCAACATTCTGATCTTAGAAGTTCCCACTTACCAGAGAACTATAAGTTCTACTGTTACTAAGATGGGAGTATATTAACAAAAATATATTTTAGATTTTCATCTTCTGCCATTTGTTCCAAAATCCTGTCAATGGAAATAAATTCCAATGACGAGTTGCACTCCTCAGGCTGTGGCTCATTTGAAAACAAAAATTTGGACATTTGCTCCTTCTTAGCTTGTATATCATATTTGCCCTTCTGTTGTGTTCCTTCTCCGATTAGATTGTTTGTATGGACAATCTTTTGCTGGCCAATTCGATATGCACGTCCAATCGCCTGCCTTTGGAGAGAAGGGTTGCACGCAACATCGAGGAGTACCACACGCAACGCTCCAAAGAGGGTGATACCTTCATTGAAGTCCACCATCAAGGCCTTCGGGTTTTAACAGAGAAATTTCCACTCATATACATGAGCTCGTTGCGTTTAGTCCAGTTGAACTCTTTCCTCGGCTGTTCCATGATCAATTCCAATGGTTCAAGAAACTTCCTAAACACAAGCGCTCGATCTTTTAAAGCTTCACTACTGGAATTTTTGTCTTTGCCGAGTGTTAGGCTCTTTCCGAGTGCAATATGTTAGGCAGTCGGCAGTAGTATCTTTGCAGAATTCCTACCCAAGAAGTAATCACCAGAAATAAAAACTCGGCAAACAGGTACTTTACCGACTATCGTGAATGAAATGCTCGATAAAACAACAAAACTCGACAACCAGGGTGTTGCCGAGTGCTAAACTCGGAAAAAGGGAGTCTTTGCCGAGTGTCCCACTCGGCAAAAGGGGGTCTTAGCTACAATGCATTGTTTTGGCTGTAGCAGTTGCATACGACCTCAGATGAAGATGCTTCAAAAATCAAAGTTGCTCATTTTGATGAGACTGATAATTTTCGTCTTGACTCGCCGGTAGAAACTTTGGGGCACACTTTGAAGTTTTATGTGTTGGTTTAATAGATGAATCTGAGATTGTTTGATGGATATCATATAATCATACCCATGGATACTTGAGGTGACATTTGAGTATCTACGTGACATTAGGGTTTTGGTTGATTTGCGTCTTAAGGTGTTATTCTAGTACGAACTCTATGATAGCTTGATCCGAAAGAATAACTTTGAGGTGGTTTCGTACCCTACAATAATCTCTTTGTTTTTTCTCCGATATTAGTGACTTTGGAGTGACTCTTTGTTGCATGTTGAGGGATAGTTATATGATCCAGTTATGTTATTATTGTTGAGAGAACTTGCACTAGTGGAAGTATGAACCCTAGGCCTTGTTTCCTAGCATTTCAATACCGTTTACGCTCACTTTTATCATTAGTTACCTTGCTGTTTTTATAATTTGAAATTACGAAAACCTATATCTACCATCCATATTGCACTTGTATCACCATCTCTTCGCCGAACTAGTGCACCTATACAATTTACCATTGTATTGGGTGTGTTGGGGACACAAGAGACTCTTTGTTATTTGGTTGCAGGGTTGTTTGAGAGATACCATCTTCGTCCTATGCCTCCCACATATTGATAAACCTTAGGTCAGCCACTTGAGGGAAATTTGCTACTGTCCTACAAACCTCTTCACTTGGAGGTCCAACAACGTCTACAAGAAGAAGGTTGTGTAGTAGACATCATTGCCCTTCTGTTGTGTTCCTTCTCCGATTAGATTGTTTGTATGGACAATCTTTTGCTGACCAATTCGATATGCACGTCCAATCACCTGCCTTTGGACAGAAGGGTTGCATGCAACATTGAGGAGCACCACACTCGACCTCCAAAGAGGGTGATACCTTCTCCACACACCTTGGTCCACGCAAGCATCACCTTGGCCTCGCTCTCCATATCATTGAAGTCCACCATCAAGGCCTTGCGGGTTTTAACAGAGAAATTTCCACTCATATACATGAGCTCGTTGCGTTTAGTCCAGTTGAACTCTTTCCTCGGTTCTTCCTTGATCAATTCCAATGGTCCAAGAAACTGGCTAAACACAAGCGCTTGCTCTTTTAAAGCTTCACTACTGGAATTTTCGCCTTTGCCGAGTGTGAGGCTCTTTCCCGCGTGCAATATTTTAGGCAGTCGGCAATAGTATCTTTACCGAGTTCCGACCCAAGAAGTAATCGGCAGAAATAAAAACTCGGCAAACAGGTACTTTGCCGAGTATCGTCAACGAAACTCTCGGTAAAACAACAAAAATCGGCAACCAGGGTGTTGCCGAGTGCTAAACTCGGAAAAAGGAGTCTTTGCCGATTTTCCCACTCGGCAAAAGGGGTTCTTAGCTACAATGCATTTTTTGGCTGTAGCAGTTGCATACGACCTCGGATAAAGATGCTTCAAAAATCAAAGTTGCTCATTTTGATGAGTCTGATAATTTTATGTCGACAATTTTACATTTGATGCCATATTATTTACACTTTTTCCATGAAAAATTTGGTGTCAAATGACCAACGCAATGACCATATTCATTCCATAGTTTATGATAACGTGGTGAACTTGGGCATATAGGTGAATCTTTCCATTACAAACAATGTTGCCTAATAGAGTTTTGAAGTTTTTGTACAAAAATATTTTTTCTATTTTCTAAGTATAAAAAATGTGTATTTTTTGTGAGGCAATTACAAAAACCAGGGTGCAAAATGGCTCTATCCCAATTTTCACATGAAGTAGACCATATTTGATGGATAACTACCAAGTGTTATTGATTTTCTAGCTCTCTAGTTACTTTCGCACATTTAAATCACTTTATGCTGATTTCCCAAAAGTAATTCAATTTGAACTGCAATTGTGTAATAGCTGTTTCCTAAAAATTAGCAAACAACATTTTTAGGTACACAAGTAGTAATTATATCGAAGAACCACTTATAGTTTGGAAATGTTCAACTCCTTGCTATAATGCCTATCATTTTGACCCCTTTTTGAAAAAAAATGAAAGAACATGAATAGAAGTTCAAAAACTGCAAGCCTTTTGCATGGACTCCTTTTATATGTACTATTTGTGAGGAAAAATGCCTAAGTTATATTACGACAATTTAAAAAATCCTTCACAAAATGGGCTATGAAATATGGAAATTCATGACTTTCAAGCCAAACGATTAAGGTGAGGACCATATTAATTGCATAGTTTACGATAATGTGGTGAACTCAGATATATAGGTGCATATTGGCATTGCAAACAATATTGCAAAATAGATTTTTGAACTTTTTATACAATAAAATAATTTTCTATTTTCTATGTGTCGAAAATGGGTATTTTTGTGAAGCAAGTACAAAAACAAGGGTGCAACTTGGTACCACTCTAATTTTCACATAAAGCAGACCGTATGTAATGGACAATTCCCAAGTTCTATAAATTTTGTAGTTCTCTCAATGTCACCATGTCGCCTCTCCTTCAAGACCACATCCAACATGCCGACCTGCTTCGACTCGTCAGCTGCCATGGTGGCTTTGACCCCTAGGCTGGACCGGAGGCTTTGACTCGTGAGCTGACCGCGCCGCCTCTTCTTCAAGCCAACATACAACACGCCGACCTGATTCGACTCGTTAGCTGACCGTGCCGCCTCTTCTTCAAGACAACATCCAAAAAGACAAAATTTCAAAGATGTACATGGAATTTACACATTTTGAAAAGCATGAATTCATTTTTACAAAAGTGGATGATACATTTTGACCAAAATAAAGTTGAACTTTTTCTTCAGGTTGTTCTCGTGTAGGAGTCAGGTCCATTGTCCGGGTAATCATTTTCCATCTTCCTATGATAGAAAACGGGCAACTCGAGTGAGGCTCTAAGCACCTTCTACGCACATTGTTGCTGGGAAGGATGAAAAAGTGTGAAGCACACATGACATACATCAAACATTGTGTTGATGCCTTCTAAAAAAACAAAAACAAAAAATTGGACTGATGGAATATGATATCGGTATACATGACATACATACTATCAAGACATGCCAGCAGACCCCTTAGGTTTGAGGCATCCAGTCTGTTCTATCCCAGATTGAAAAATAATACACTTGTCAATATGAAAATGAATAGAGATCGACCATAACAAATATAACGCTAGAACATTAGAAATGTGAACACAAGATGAGAGCGCCTCATCATTTATATGGTCAGACTAGTGTGAGCCTAGCTATAGCTATGTACTGGTGCATGGAGTGTGTGTGTGCACTCCTTACGGCATGAGCAATGGAAGCACCTGAATTGTGTTGCGTACCGCATGCACGATGTCAATTTAGAATTCACCCTAAGGAGGCGTACCGCATACACGATTTCAATTTAGAATTTCTATTTTCAAGACCTAGCAAATAATTTTACTTCTTTTGTTGAAGAATCCAGGAATTTAGAAATTGATCTAACGCTTGCTTGTCCACAAATGATATAAAAGGATAAGAACCACAAACAAATATGGAAATTGCAACATTCTGATCTTAGAAGTTCCCACTTACCAGAGATCAATAAGTTCTATTTTTACTATGATGGGAGTATATTCACAAAAATATCTTTCAGATTTTCATCTTCTTTCATTTGTACCAAAATCCTGTCAATGGAGTAAATTCCGATGCCGGGTTGCACTCCGCAGGCTGTGGCTCACTTGAAAACAAAAATTTGGACATTTGCTCCCTCTTAGCTTGTATATCATATTTGCCTGATACGTCTCCAACGTATCGATAATTTATGAAGTATTCATGCTATTATATATTATGTTTTGGATGTTTAATGGGCTTTATTATACACTTTTATATTATTTTTGGGAATAACCTATTAACCGAAGGCCCAGCCCAAAATGATGTTTACTTGCCTATTTCAGTGTTTCGAAGAAAAGGAATATCAAATGGAGTCCGAACGGAATGAAACCTTCGGGAGAGTTATTTTTGGAACGGAAGCAATCCACGAGACTTGGAGAAGATGTCCGGGAAGCTTGGAGGAAGCCACAAGGCAGGGAGGCGCGCCCTACCCCCCTGGGCGCGCCTCCCCACCCTCGTGGGCCCTTCATGGCTCCCCTGACCGACGTCCTTCGCCTATATATATCCATATACCCCAAAACATCGGGGAACAGAATAGATCGGGAGTTGCGCCGCCGCAAGCCTCTGTAGCCCCCAAAAACCAATCGGGACCCTGTTCCGGCACCCTGCCGGAGGGGGGAACCCTCACCGGTGGCCATCTTCATCATCTCGGCGCTCTCCATGACGAGGAGGGAATAGTTCACCCTCGGGGCTGAGGTTATGTACCAGTAGCTATGTGTTTGATCTCTCTCTCTCTCTCTCTCACGTGTTCTTGAGGTGGTACGATCTTCATGTATCGCGAGCTCTGCTATAATTGTTGGATCTTATGATGTTTCTCCCCCTCTACTCTCTAGTAATGGATTGAGTTTTCCCTTTGAAGTTATCCTATCGGATTGAGTCTTTAAGGATTTGAGAACACATGATGTATGTCTTGCATTTGCTTATCTCTGGTGACAATGGGATATTCACGTGATTCACTTGATGTATGTTTCGGTCATCAACTTGTGGGTTCCGTAACATTGTGAACTTATGCATAGGGGTTGGCACACGTTTTCGTCTTGACTCTCCGTAGAAACTTTGGGGCACTCTTTGAAGTTCTATGTGTTGGTTGAATAGATGAATCTGAGATTGTTTGATGCATATCGTATAATCATACCCACGGATACTTGAGGTGACATTGGAATATCTAGGTGACATTAGGGTTTTGGTTGATTTGCGTCTTAAGGTCTTATTCTAGTACGAACTCTATGATAGATCGATCCGAAAGAATAACTTTGAGGTGGTTTCGTACCCTACAATAATCTCTTCGTTTGTTATCCGCTATTAGTGACTTTGGAGTGACTCTTTGTTGCATGTTGAGGGATAGTTATATGATCCAATTATGTTATTATTGTTGAGAGAACTTTCACTAGTCAAAGTATGAACCCTAGGCCTTGTTTCCTAGCATTGCAATACCGTTTACGCTCACTTTTATTATTTGTTACCTTGCTGTTTTTATAATTTCATATTACAAACACCTATATCTACCATCCATATTGCACTTATATCACCATCTCTTCGCTGAACTAGTGCACCTATATAGTTTACCATTGTATTGGGTGTGTTGGGGACACAAGAGACTCTTTGTTATTTGGTTGCAGGTTTGTTTGAGAGAGACCATCTTCATCCTACGCCTCCCACGGATTGATAAACCTTAGGTCATCCACTTGAGGGAAATTTGCTACCGTCCTACAAACCTCTGCACTTGGAGGCCCAACAACGTCTACAAGAAGAAGGTTGTGTAGTAGACATCAAGCTCTTTTCTGGAGCCGTTGCCGGGGAGGTGAGTTCTTGAAGTTATATCTTTAGATCTTGCAATCGAATCTTTTAGTTTCTTGTTTTATCACTAGTTTAGTCTATAAAATAAAATTACAAAAAATGGAATTGAGGGTGCCTCATATGCTTCATCTTTTTATTCATTCATGAGAATAAGGATTCTGATAATTGTGCTCAATTGCTAGAGGAAGAATGTATTAGAATGTTTGGCACTAAATCTTTGAATGATGAGCTTGATTGCAATGTTGTTTGTATGAACTCCTTGAATATCCATAGTACTAATGATGATTGCACTAGTCATGATGAAAATGTCTCTTATAAGCATGTCGAATTTTGTGCAGTGCATAGAGTTTGCAAGTACACACCAAATAGGGAAAATACATTTTGCAAGAGGCATAAGTATTTGGAAACTAAATGGTTGCAATAAAGGCTAGATGTTTGTGCTGAGAATTTAAACTTTCTTTCCCGTCCTTGTGAACTTTGCAATGAACATGATCATTTCAATACCCAATGCAAATTGTTTCATGATCGTATCGTGTCCAAAAATTGTGATGACTTGATTTCCCTTGCACATCATAATGAACTTAGTTTGCTTTTGGGTTATGAAGAAATGAAACGTATAACTAAGGATCTTCCAGAATTTGTCCTTGATAAAGTTCTTGATTTTGATCTAGAGGAAATTTATATGTATTGTGCCGTGAATTGCATTGAAAATCCTTATATTGCCAATTACATAAAGAAAAGAAAACAAATAGAGGATGAAGATAATACTGACGAAAGGGAAGAGACTTCCCAATATCCTCCTATTATTTCTTATGAAGAATCAGGTAACGAGGAGGAGCCTTCTATTCAACCAATCTCATTAATGAGGAGCTCCAAAAAGAGGATTGAACCCACACATAATGTGAAGAAGAAAAAGAAAAGATAGAGAAACAAAGGTAAAAGGTATCTCTCCCAAATGATGTTGCTCCTATTACTCATTGTGATGATGATAATTGCTATACTATTGGTGCTATCCATACTATTAATGACGAGAGTGATTATGCTTATGATATGAAAAGGCCCCAGCTTGGGGATGCTATGTTTGATGAGAATGACATGTTTGAGAATATATTTGCAGCAATTACTGTTTGTCCCAAGCTTGGGGATGCTATGTTTAATGAAGATGATATTTTTAGCCTCCCAAGATTTGATGAGCAAATTTATTTGATGATAGCATGCCTCCTATTTATGATAATTATTGGCATGCCACTTATGCTATAAAAAGTAGTGATGATTATATTTATAAAAATGGTCATGATTATGATTACCCTTTTTCTGAACATTACTCTTTTAATATGAAAACAATTTATAGTATTCGAGTTTCTTATGATACTCCCACTATTCCGAATGAGATGAATTTTGCTTATGTGGAGAGTAGTAAATTTTATATGCTTGTAAATCATGAAAAGAATGCTTTAGGTACTGGTTATATTGTTGAATTCATTCACTATTCTACTGGAAATTATTATGAGGGAGGAACATATGCTTGTAGGAATTGCAATAATATCATGTTTCCTCTCTATGTGCTTAATGTTTTGAAGTTATGCTTGTTTTGCTTCCTATGCTAGTTGATTATTGTTCCCATAAATTGTTTGCTCACAAAATCCATATTCATAGGAAGTGTTTTAGACTTAAATGTGCTAGTCATATTCTTCATGATGCTCCCTTTATGTTTCAGTTCTTATCTTTTATGTGAGCATCATTGAAATCATCATGCCTAGCTAGGGCGTTAAACATTAACGCTTGTTGGGAGGCAACCAAATTTTATTTTTGTTCCTTGATTTTTGTTCCTGTTTAGTAATAAATAATTCATCTATCCTCTTGTTAGATGTGGTTTTATGTTTTAATTAGTGCTTGTGCCAAGTAGAACCTTTCGGAAGACTTGGGTGAAGTCTTTATGATCTTGCTGTAAAAAACAGAAACTTTAGCGCTCAGGAGATTAGCTGCCATTATTTACTGGAGAGTGCTTTTAGGTTGATGATTTTTTAATATGATTAATAAACAAATTCCTCAGGTCCAGAAATTTATTTTAAAATTTTTGGAGTTCCATAAGTATATGTTTGATACAGGTTACTACAGACTGTTCTGTTTTTGACAGATTCTGTTTTTCGTGTGTTGTTTGCTTATTTTGATGAATCTATGAGTAGTATCGGAGGGTATGAACCATAGAGGAGTTGGAATACAGTAGATATTACACCAATATAAATAAATAATGAGTTCACAACAGTACCTAAGTGGTGATTTATTTTCTTATACTAATGGAGCTTACGAGTTTTCTGTTGAGTTTTGTGTTGTGAAGTTTTCAAGTTTTGGGTAAAGATTCGATGGATTATGGAATAAGGAGTGGAAAGAGCCTAATCTTGGGGATGCCCAAGGAACCCCAAGGTAATAGTCAAGGACAACCAAGAGCCTAAGCTTAGGGATGCCCCGGATGGCATCCCCTCTTTCGTCTTCGTTCATCGGTAACTTTACTTGGAGCTATATTTTTATTCACCACATGATATGTGTTTTGCTTGGAGCGTCATTTTATTTTGTTAGTATTTGCTTGCTGTTATTTAGAATAATGTTTTGCATCTCTATTTTAAATAAAAATGTCAAGGATAGCCTTTACCATGCTTATTTTGCAAGTATACATGTTGCTGTTTCAAAACAGAAAGTTTATCGCTGTTGCAAAAATTCCCTAGAAAAGCCGGAATATGATAAAATTTTGAAACTTTTTGAATAATAAGCTCTGGTAAAGTTTCTACAGTATGGTAGAATTTCATAATGTTTGGAGTTAGGGAAGTATGATGAATCTTGCATTCTTTACAGACTGTACTGTTTTGGCAGATTGCTGTTATGTTTGCATTGTTTGCATATGTTTGCTTGTTTAATGATTCTATTTGAGGATAGGAGTATTAAATATGCAGAGGCATTTAGTCTGCAATGTTGAATAATAATTTTAGTAATTTGTTACAGTAGAAAATGATAAGGTTTTTGCATTGGTTTATACTAACTTATCTCACGAGTTCTTGTTGAGTTTGGTGTGGATGAACCTTTTGAGATTTAGGAAACCGTGATATAAAAGGAATTAAGGAGACACAAAAATTCAAGCTTGGGGATGCCCAAGGCAACCCAAGATAATATTTCAAGAAGTCTCAAGCATGTAAGCTTGGGGATGCCCCAGTAGGCATCCCACCTTTCTTCTTCAGCAATTATCGGTTATTATCGGTTGAGCCTAAGATTTTGCTTCTTCACATGATGAGTGCTATCACTGAAATGTCGTTTTATTTTGTTTTGCTTGCTGTTTGAATAAAATAACAAGATCTGAAATTCTTAAATGAGAGAGAGTCTTCACATAGCTACATAATTATTTAACTACTCATTGATCTTCACTTATATCTTTTTGGAGTAGTTTGTCATTTACTCGTGTCCTTCACTTATATCCTATGAGTAAATCCTTGAATGATTTGAATGCCATAAGTCTGAAATTATATACGTTTCATATGCCTTTCCCATGGGGAGTAATGCCTTCACATATAATAAGTAGAGGTGGTAAATTTTTTGAAGGTTAGCAAACATATCATTGGTCACTTGAACAATTCATGAAAGATTATTGAAGGAAGAGAGATTTCACATATAAATATACTATCTTGGACATCTTCTATGATTGTGATCCCCATTAATTATTTTCAAACTTGATCAAATTAGTTGAAGTTGGACAAGGAAGACAACATAATGAGTTATGCCTGGGTATATTTGTATAGAAGTTATATTGTTATGGATCCTCTAACATGTGGTGCTTGCTATTTAGAATCCTTTGCTAGCCAAAATATCTGTACTAAGCAGGAATACTGCTTGTGCATCCAAATTCCTTGAACCAAGTTTCTTCCATGAGTGTCCACCATATCGACCTATATGCGGTATTTACCTGCCGTTCCAAGTAAATTTGCATGTGCCAAACTCTAAAACTTCAAATAATAATCTGTTTTCTATGCCCGAATCGCTCATGTAGCGACTAGGGGCTGTCAGTATCTTCCATGCTAGGTGGGTTATTCTCACGATGAGTGGGCTCCGCTCATCATTCATGAGAAAATGGCTGGTAACTGGGATGCCCGGTCCTTTAATCAAAAGATCAAAAACAAATTCGCAAATAATTTAAACAAACTCCCCCAGGATTGTTGATAGTTGGACGGCACCCGTTGTTTCGGACAAGCCATGGAGTGTGATTGTTGGTGGAGGGGGAGTAAAATCTTTACCTTTCTGTTTGGGAACCGCCTATAATGTATCTAGTATGGAAGATATTGGGAACTCTTGGTCGTTATGTTGACAATGAAAGCATACCTCTCAAAATTATTTTCATCCCTATTTTTGATTCGAGCTCTGGCACCTCTGCAAATACATGCTTCCCTCTGCGAAGGGCCTATCTTTTACTTTTATGCAAGAGTCAGTAGTATTCCTTCTCATTCCAACCTACTTTTTAGTTGGCAAGCATCATGTGGTGGAGAAAGATCTAAGCATATATGGCCATTCAAATATATTTGATCATGAATTATTATTGTTGACAATTATATTTAAGATAAATAAGTTGGGAGGCGAAACATTAAGCCCCTATCTTTCTCTGTGTTCGATGGATGCTATTTGTTCAAAAAATATGCTTTGAGTGGTAGCAATCATGGAATACTATATGATAGTTTAGTATGTGGGATTTGCAAAATCAAAGCTCTTACATAGACCCTTCCTGAAAATAAGATGAATTGCAATTGTTTGATGACTGAGAACTGTTTGTTAGGTTTCAAGAAAGTTTATGATCTATACTTTAACATGTGAATAGTTTGTTACGTGATCATGAGAAGCTTTATGATATGAGCTACTGTTATGACATATAATGATGCTAGAAAAGGCGATTTAAATTATCATTGATCAAACTTATGCACCTTCTAGCATCACACTTCATAAATTATTTCTTTTATCATTTACCTACTCGAGAACAAGCAGGAATTAAGCTTGGGGATGCTGATACGTCTCCAACGTATCTATAATTTATGAAGTATCCATGCTATTATATATTCTGTTTTGGATGTTTAATGGGCTTTATTATACACTTTTATATTTTTTGGGACTAACCTATTAATCGGAGGCCCAACCCAAAATGTTGTTTTCTTGCCTATTTCGGTGTTTCGAAGAAAAGGAATATCAGATGGAGTCCAAACGGAATGAAACCTTCGGGAGAGTAATTTTTGGAACGGAAGCAATCGAGGAGACTTGGAGTAGACGTCAGGGAAGCTTCGAGGAAGCCACAAGGCAGGGAGGCGCGCCCTACCCCCCTGGGCGCGCCCCCACACTCGTGGGCCCCTCATGGCTCCCCTGTCCGAATTCCTTCGCCTATATATATACATATACCCTAAAAACATCGGGGAACAGAATAGATCGGGAGTTCCGCCGTCGCAAGCCTCTGTAGCCACCAAAAACCAATCGGGACCCTCTTCCGGCACCCTGCCGGAGGGGGGAACCCTCACCGGTGGCCATCTTCATCATCCTGGCGCTCTCCATGACGAGGAGGGAGTAGTTCACCCTTGGGGCTGAGGGTACGTACCAGTAGCTATGTGTTTGATCTCTCTCTCTCTCTCGTGTTCTTGAGGTGGTACGATCTTCATGTATCGCTAGCTTTGCTATTATAGTTGGATCTTATGATGTTTCTCCCCCTCTACTCTCTTGTAATGGATTGATTTTTCCCTTTGAAGTTATCTTATTGGATTGAGTATTTAAGGATTTGAGATCACTTGATGTATCTCTTGCATGTGCTTAGTTGTGGTGACAATGGGATATTCACGTGATTCACTTGATGTATGTTTTGGTGATCAACTTGCGGGTTCTGTAACATTGTGAACTTATGCATAGGGGTTGGCACACGTTTTCGTCTCGACTCTCCGGTAGAAATTTTGGGGCACTCTTTAAAGTTCTATGTGTTGGTTGAATAGATGAATCTGAGATTGTTTGATGCATATCGTATAATCATACCCACGGATACTTGAGGTGACATTGGAGTATCTAGGTGACATTAGGGTTTTGGTTGATTTGTGTCTTAAGGTCTTATTCTAGTACGAAATCTATGATAGATCGATCCGAAAGAATAACTTTGAGGTGGTTTCGTACCCTACAATAATCTATTCGTTTGTTCTCCGCTATTAGTGACTTTGGAGTGACTCTTTGTTGAATGTTGAGGGATAGTTATATGATCCAATTATGTTATTATTTTTGAGAGAACTTCCACTAGTGAAAGTATGAACCCTATGCGTTGTTTATGAGCATTGCAATACCATTTACGTTCACTTTTATCATTAGTTACCTTGCTATTTTTTATAATTTTAGATTACAAAAACCTATATCTACCATCCATATTGCACTTGTATCACCATCTCTTCGCCGAACTAATGCACCTATACAATTTACCATTGTATTGGGTGTGTTGGGGACACAAGAGACTCTTTGTTATTTGGTTGCAGGGTAGTTTGAGAGAGACCATGTTCATCCTATGCCTCCCACAGACTGATAAACCTTAGGTCGTCCACTTGATGGAAATTTCCTACTGTCCTACAAACCTCTGCACTTGGAGGCCCAACAACGTCTACAAGAAGAAGGTTTTGTTGTAGACATCACTTCCCTTCTGTTGTGTTCCTTCTCCGATTAGATTGTTTGTATGGACAATCTTTTGTTGACCAATTCGATATGCACGTCCAATCGCCTGCCTTTGGAAAGAAGGGTTGCACGCAACATCGAGGAGCACCACACGCGACCTCCAAAGAGGGTGATACCTTCTCCACACACCTTGGTCCCCACAAGCATCAGCTTGGCCTCGCTCTCCATATCATCGAAGTCCACCATCAAGGCCTTGCGGGTTTTAACAGATAAATTTCCACTCATATACATGAGGTCGTTGCGTTTAGTCCAGTTGAACTCTTTCCTCGGCGGTTCCATGATCAATTCCAGTGGTTCAAGAAACTGGCTAAACACAAGCGCTCGCTCTTTTAAAGCTTCACTGCTGGAATTTTCGTCTTTTCTGAGTGTTAGGCTCTTTCCCGAGTGCAATATTTTAGGCAGTCGGCAATAGTATCTTTACCGAGTTCCTACCCAAGAAGTAATTGGCAGAAATAAAAACTCGGCAAACAGGTACTTTGCCGAGTATCGTCAATGAAATGCTCGGTAAAACAACAAAACTCGGCAACCAGGGTGTTGCCGAGTGCTTAACTCGGAAAAAGGGAGTCCTTGTCGAGTGTCCCACTCGGCAAAAGGGGGTCTTAGCTACAATGCATTGTTTTGGCTATAGCAGTTGCATACGAGCTCGGATGAAGATTCTTCAAAAATCAATTCATTCCATAGTTTATGATAACGTGGTGAACTTCGGCATATAGGTGAATCTTTCCATTACAAACAATGTTGCCAAATAGAGTTTTGAACTTTATGTACAAAAATATCATTTTCTATTTTCTATGTATGAAAAATGTGTATTTTTGTGAGGCAATTACAAAAACCAGGGTGCAAAATGGCTCTATCCCAATTTTCACACGAAGTAGACCATATTTGATGCATAACTAAGTGTTATTGATTTTCTAGGTCTCTAGTTACTTTCGCACATTTAAATCACTTTATGCTGATTTCCCGAAAGTAATTCAATTTGAACTACAATTGTTTGATAGCTCTGTCCTAAAAATTAGCAAACAACATTTTTAGGTACACAAGTAGTAATTATATCGAAGAACCACTTAAAGTTTGGAAATGTTCAACTCCTTGCTATAATGCCGGTCATTTTCACCCCTTTTTGAAAAAATGAAAGAAAATGAATAGAAGTTCAAAAACTGCAATCCTTTCGCATGGACTCCTTTTATATGTACTATTTGTCAGGAAAAATGCCTAACTAACATTATGACAATTGTGAAAAAAAATCCTTCACAAAATGGGTTATGAAGTATGGAAATTCATGACTTTCAAGCCAAACGATTAAGGTGAGGACCATATTCATTGCATAGTTTACGATAATGTGGTGAACTCAGATATATAGGTGCATATTGGCATTGCAAACAATGTTGCAAAATATATATTTGAACTTTTTACACAATAAAATAATTTTCTATTTTCTATGTGTCAAAAATGGGTATTTTTATGTGAAGCAAGTACAAAAACAAGGGTGCAAATTGGTACCACTCTAAATTTCACATAAAGTAGACGTATGTAATGGACAATTCCCAAGTTTTATAAATTTTGTAGATCTCTCAGTATCACCATGTCACCTCACCTTCTAGACAACATCCAACATAACGACCTACTTCGACTCGTCAGCTGACATGGAGGCTTTGACCCCTAGGCTGGACCGGGGGCTTTGACTGGTCAGCTGACCGTGCCGCCTCTTCTTCAAGCCAACATACAACACGCCGACCTGATTCGACTTGTTAGCTGACCGTGCCGCCTCTTCTTCCATACAACATCCAAAAAGCCCAAATTTCAAAGATGTACATGGAATTTACACATTTTCAAAAGCACGACTTCATTTTTAGAAAAGTGGATCATACATTTTGACCAAAATAAAGCTGAACTTTTTCTTCAGGTTGTTCTCGTGTAGGAGTCGGGTCCATTGTCTGGGTAATCATTTTCCATCTCCCGCCGATAGAAAACGGGCAACTCGAGTCAGGCTCTAAGGACCTTCTAGGCACATTGTAGATTGAAGAGTAGCAATTGTTGCTGGGAAGGATGAAAAAGTGTGAAGCACACATGACATAAATCAAACATTGTGTTGATTCCTTCTAAAAAAACAAAAACAAANTCACATAAAGTAGACGTATGTAATGGACAATTCCCAAGTTTTATAAATTTTGTAGATCTCTCAGTATCACCATGTCACCTCACCTTCTAGACAACATCCAACATAACGACCTACTTCGACTCGTCAGCTGACATGGAGGCTTTGACCCCTAGGCTGGACCGGGGGCTTTGACTGGTCAGCTGACCGTGCCGCCTCTTCTTCAAGCCAACATACAACACGCCGACCTGATTCGACTTGTTAGCTGACCGTGCCGCCTCTTCTTCCATACAACATCCAAAAAGCCCAAATTTCAAAGATGTACATGGAATTTACACATTTTCAAAAGCACGACTTCATTTTTAGAAAAGTGGATCATACATTTTGACCAAAATAAAGCTGAACTTTTTCTTCAGGTTGTTCTCGTGTAGGAGTCGGGTCCATTGTCTGGGTAATCATTTTCCATCTCCCGCCGATAGAAAACGGGCAACTCGAGTCAGGCTCTAAGGACCTTCTAGGCACATTGTAGATTGAAGAGTAGCAATTGTTGCTGGGAAGGATGAAAAAGTGTGAAGCACACATGACATAAATCAAACATTGTGTTGATTCCTTCTAAAAAAACAAAAACAAACAAATTGGACTGATGGAATATGATATCAGTATGCATGACATACATACTATCAAGACATACCAGCAGACCCCTTAGGTCTGAGGTATCCAGCCTGTTCTATCCCAGATTGAAAAATAATGCACTTGTCAATTTGGAAATGAACAAAGATCGACAATGACAAACATAAAGCTAGAACATTAGAAATGTCAACACAAGATGAGAGTGCCTCATCGTTTATATGGTCAGACTTGTGCGAGCCTAGCTATAGCTTTGGGCTGGTGCATGGAGTGTGTGTGTGCACACCTTATGGCATGAGCAATGGAAGCACCTGAATGGCGCTGCCCCATCTTCCAGATAGGTATATAAATTTTAGGGCTGCCATTTTCAAATTTTTTCACACAAAGGAGGTGTCCCGCATACACGATCTCAATTTAGAATTTCTATTTCCAAGACCTTGCAAATAATTTTACTTATTTTGTTGAAGAATCCATAAACTCAGAATTTGATATAACACATCTTTGTCCACACATGATTTAAAAGGATAAGAACTACAAACAAATATGGAAATTGCAACATTCTGATCTTAGAAGCTCCCACTTACCAGAGATCTATAAGTTCTATTGTTAATATGATGGGAGTATATTCACAAAAATCTCTTTTAGAATTTAATCTTCTGTCATTTGTTCCAAAATCCTGTCAATGGAAACAAATTCGGATGATGGGTTGCACTCCGCAGGCTGTGGCTCACTTGAAAACAACAATTTGGACATTTGGTCCTTCTTAGCTTGTATATCATATTTGCCCTTCCCTTGTGTTCCTTCTCTGATTCGATTGTATGCATGGACAACCTTTTGCTGACCAATTCGATATGCACGTCCAATCGCCTGCTTTTGGATAGAAGAGTTCCACACAACATCGAAGAGCGCCACACACGACGCTACAAAGAGGGTGACACCTACTCCACACACCTTGGTCCATGCAAGCATCACCTTGGCCTCGCTCTCCATATCATTGAAGTCCACCATCAAGGCCTTGCGGGTTTTAACAGAGTCATATCCACTCATATACAACAGCTCGTTGTGTTTAGTCCAGTTGAACTCTTTCCTCGGCTGTTCCATGATCAAGTTCAATAGTTCAAGAAACTGGCTAAACACAAGCCTCGCTCTTTCAAAGCTTCACTGCTAGAATTTTCGTCTTTGCCGAGTGTTAGGATCTTTCCCGAGTGCAATATGTTACGCAGTCGGCAATAGTATCTTTGCCGAGTTCTTACCAAAGAAGTAATCGGCAGAAATAAAAACTCCGCAAACAGGTACTTTGCCGAGTATCGCCAACGAAACGCTCGGTACAACAACAGAACTCGGCAACCAGGGTGTTGCCGAGTGCTAAACTCGGAAAAAGGGGGTCTTAGCTACAATGCATTGTTTGGGCCGACCTCGGATGAAGATGTTTCAAAAATCAAAGTTGTTCATATTGATGAGACTGATAATTTTAAGTTGACAATTTTACATTTGATGCCATATTATTTACACTTTTTCCCATGAAAATTTTTGTCTCAAATAACCAACGCAATGACCATATTCATTCCATAGTTTATGATAATGTGGTGAACATGGGCATGTAGGTGAATCTTTCCATTACAAACAATGTTGCCAAATAGAGTTTTGAACTTTATTGTACAAAAATATCATTTTCTATTTTCTAAGTATAAAAAATGTGTATTTTTGTGAGGCAATTACAAAGACCAGGGTGCAAAATGGCTCTATCCCAATTTTCACATGAAGTAGACCATATTTGATGGACAACTACCAAGTGTTATTGATTTTCTAGGTCTGTAGTTACATTCACACATTTAAATCACTTTATGCTGATTTCCCGAAAGTAATTCAATTTGAACTGCAATTTGAAGTGCAATTGTCTGTCCTAAAAATAAGCAAACAACATTTTTAGGTACACAAGTAGTCATTATATCGAAGAACCACTTATAGTTCGGAAATGTTCAACTCCTTGCTATAATGCCGGTCATTTTGACCCCTTTTGAAAAATGAAAGAAAATGAATAAAAGTTCAAAAACTGCAATCCTTCCGCATGAACTCCTTTTATATGTACTATTTGTGAGGAAAAATTCCTAACTTACATTACGACAACTTTGAAAAATTTCCTTCACAAAATGGGCTATGAAGTATGGAAATTCATGACTTTCAAGCCAAACGATTAAGGTGAGGAACATATTCATTGCATAGTTTACGATAATATGGTGAGCTCCGATATATAGGTGCATATTGGCATTGCAAAATAAAGTTTTCAAAATTTTATACAATAAAATCATTTTATATTTCCTATGTGTCAAATATGGGTATTTTTTGTGAAGCAAGTACAAAAACCAGGGTGCAAATTGGTACCACTCTTATTTTCACATAAAGTAGACCGTATGTAATGGACAATTCCCAAGTTCTATAAATTTTCTAGATCTCCCAATATCACCATGTCCCCTCTTCTTCAAGCCAACATCCAACATGCCGACCTGCTTTGACTCGTCAGCTGAGATCAAGGCTTTGACACCTCGGCTGGACCTGGGGCTTCGACTCGTCAGCTGACCGTGCCGCCTCTTCTTCAAGCCAACATACAACACGCCGACCTGCTTCGACTCGTTAGCTGACCGTGCCGCCTCTTCTTTAAGACAACATCTAAAAAGCCTAAATTTCATGTACATGGAATTTACACATTTTGAAAAGCAGGACCTCATTTTTAGAAAAGTGGTTGATACATTTTGACCAAAATAAAGCTGATCATTTTCATCAAGTGGTTCTCGTGCAGGAGTCGGGTCCATTGTCTGTGTAATCATTTCCCATGTCCCGACGATAGAAAACGGGCAACTCGAGTCAGGCTCTAAGCACCTTCTACACACATTGTAGATTGAAGTGTAGCAATTGGTGCCGGGAAGGATGAAAAAGTGTGAAGCACACATGAAATACATCAAATATTTTATTGATGCCTTCTAAAAAACCAAAAACAAACCAATTGGACTGATGGAATATGATATCGGTATACATGACATACATACTATCAACACATGCCAGCAGACCCCTTAGATCTGAGGCATCCAGCCTGTTCTATCCCAGATTGAAAAATAATACACTTGTGAATTTGGAAATGAACAAAGATCGACCATAACAAATATAAAGGTAGAACATTAGAAATGTCAACACAAGGTTAGAGTGCCTGATCATTTATATGGCCAGACTTGTGCAAGCCTAGCTATAGGTGTGGGCTGGTGCATGAAGTGTGTGTGTGCACTCCTTATGGCATGAGCAATAGAAGCACCCGAATGGTGCTGCCCCATCTTCCAGATAGATATAAAAATTCTAGGGCTGCCATTTTCATTTTTCTTCACCCAAAGGAGGCAACATAAGGTGACCTCATGAGTGGACCCCAACGCAATTATTTCTCTCCAATTCCTTTTTCCTCCACCCACGGCATACCTCTCTCTCTCTTCCCCTTTCTCTCTCTCTCCTCCTTTCGTCTTGCTTTTTACATGGAGCCCTTGCCTCCTCTACAAGAGCCCGTTTGCTCTGCGGAGCACCCGCTTTAACTCCACCATGGTATCTGATCGTACGTGGAACATGGGGCAGTAGGTCTGGGGCAGACCGTTGGCCATGCCCTTACCTCAGGTCGCTGCGGGTGGGGACTCGCTGCTAGTAAGCCCCACACACTTATTCCTTTCTCCCATAATCCACCTCCGACTGCTACCTCGGTTAGTTGAAAATGACATGCATGGAAATATAAGTAGTTTCCGGTAAATGAATAAAAAACATAACAAGTTTAATTGGAGAACACAATTAAGATTTAACTTGATGGTGTACGAATAAGTAAAAATGTTACATTATTATACAACAATTTTGCCTTCGCCTCCATGCCAGAAAGCAATTACTATTTTACTAATTTTTTAATGTACATAACAATATTACTCACATGTAATAATAAAATTCGAAGTTCACTATTCTACATGCTAGATTTACCATCGTGACAAATACAGAAGTAGTATGGTAGAACACCATTTGTCATCAATATTCTATGAGATTTCGCTGAACAAAAATGTGTTTAAACATTGTGACCGTGACTATACCACCTTTTATCTATGTAATAACTTATGCCACTAATTAGATGTACATATTGTGACCATGTGTAGTTTTTCTATATATAAATATCCTATGAACAGTGTGTTGTCAATAAGTGGTTTGTTCTCGATATAGCTACGTTCCCTAGTATAATTCACACTGACTATTTTTTTCACTTAAGTGTATATACCTTTCACTCTTGCCCACCAATGCCACTGAACAAAATTTACTGGCCAATTCTACTGGATGCAATTTACTCACTAATGCCACTAAATTGTACCCCGGTTGAAAACCCATCTTAGGCCTTGTACCATGCTAGGTGCTTAGAAAAATAAATCGTGTTTTTCTGAAGCACTAGTGCCTATTTCTATAGGAGAGATGCCTAATTAAATGTCTACCCACTACAAATAAGCACCGGTGCTTAAAGAAAGACTGGTTTATTTCTCTAAGCACCTCCCCTAAGCGACTTGCATTGTACATGGCCTTAGAGGGCCACCCTCATTCCCTCGACTTCTTCTCTCGAAGTCTCTTCTTTCATATTGCAGGGTAAGCTCTAGGTGCGCCAACAAAAGCTTGCAACCACGGCTTAACAATAGGGAATTGATTTTGTAAATATTGTCATCATTATTTGTGATGATGAAACAAGAATGAATGTCATTTTGCATATGTTTGGATGTGATTTATGTGAAACGTGTGTGTTGATATCTATGCAAGTTTGAGGCAGAAGAAAAAACAGACCCCACCTAACTTGCAGCGGTACACAACAATTATATATCCGAGATGATTCAAATAAAAGTCATCGGCGATAATGGTTATCCCGGATGGCTTGCAATCATAACTGTCTGGAATAATCAACTTCACAAACAGCTTTAAAGCCGTTAAGAACACCGAGGGCCATCTCCCTTTCGCGGACAACAAGGGAAGCCACATGGAATGGGTTACCAAGACATCTGTGGCAAGGACTTCAAGTTATTGAAATATGAAGATATTTTTTTGAAAGAAAACTAAATGTATAACACTGGATATGTGGTAAAGGTGCATAAAAATATCCATTATTCAAAGTTGCTACTGTTTACAGTGTACTCAACCACGATTTTCTCATTTTTCTTTCTCTTGTTTCTTGATTGAAGTGGAGGTAAGCCCTCCCTTGCAAAAATGTAAGGAAGAAATTGAGTTAAGTCGTGGAATATTAACTAAACAAAGATTTGCAATAGTTTAGGCTGCAGCTACAGCTACAGCTATAGCAACTCCTAGCAGCTTTACAAGGAAAAATGTTCAGTTTATTCTTACAGAAGTTAAGGTTGACACTACTGCTCAACTTGTAGTCTTGAGTGCGTCCTGGATGACCACAGGCACTGGAAATGATGCCAATCTAAAAATTCTCGTGAGCACAAAGCACCAAACCAGAACATGTAATGCATTCTACACGCAAAATGTAAAATAAAAACATCTCTTGTTCTTGGTTCAGATGATCCGACGGTGCTGGCCAGATTGTTGTTCTCAACATTTATGACGCAATATACATGATGCGATATACATGACGGATTTCAATTATTGAGTGTGCCATCGTCAATTATGACGCGACATACATGAAGGATCTCAAATCTGTCATCGCTGCCCTTCGGTGACAGTTTTGCACAAGCCTGTGACGGATTATAACTGTCATGGATTAACAGGATTATTATAGTGTATTGAGCAGGACAGAGTGTATAGGGGACAGCTTGTCCAGCAGTTCGTCAAGGACTGATATGGATCCTGCCAGGGGTTTCTTCTTCTTTTTGGACGGCTCATATTTAGCTGACTGGCGAGAGTGCGCACGATTCGCCCGAGCTCGTCTGGATTCCTCGGCATGGATTTACTCCGTTTGTTCTTGCTGAGCATGCCAAGCATCCTCCATGGCACAGTATTTGTGCACAAGGTATGAAAGCTCATAGATGTTTTGGATGTGGCGGTGGGCGAGGGCGTTTAGGAGGCTTCGTCTTTGCAGTTATGCCGGAAAGTAGCCAGAATTTCCTGGCTGCAGCAGTCCGCTATCTTCTTTTAACAAGGAAACTAGTCCAGAACTGTCGGACTGTTTCTCCGGCTGTTGTTTCACGTACATTAGATCCCATATGTCGGGCAACCCCGAGTTACTTGGAGAGTACTCAATGTGGGGGTGGATGGGATAGAAAATTTTATCCCAGCGGGCTACGAGTCCGGAGTTTTTGTAGATGAGTTCTGGGCCGACATGGAAACCGACCTGCTAGACCCTGGATCTGGATTTTTAGCCGAGCACGGTTGCGTAGACTGGAGGTTGTGTGTTGAATCGGTCTTTGGCTTTGGACTCCCTCCGAACGGAGGTCAGATTCCGAGCTAGAGGACAGAGCTTGATGATCGGAGGTTTGTACCCAGTCCATTCTCAGTTCCGGAGGTGGTAGGGGTAAGCCCTCGGCCAAGTCTTCGATAGTGGCGACTAGGTGGGGAAGAAGGGGGATGTAAATTTCCCTGTCATCGGCTTTAAGTCCGATCTGATCATAAACCGAGGACTGGCCGTCGGTAATGCCCACGGCTTGGAAAGTATCTCGTTTAACAACGAGAGATCCGTCGGGTCCATGTTCTGGCAGTGCTCGGGGCCCATTTGCAACGTAGCTGCACCGGGAGTGTTCGAAATCGCCTCGAAGTCGTGCTTGGCTGAGGCTGACACTGGTCCGTCGAGCATAGAGTTTGGATCTGAGCTCAAGGCCGGATCCGGAGTGGCGGCGAACCCAATAGCGGAGTGAGACATACTCGAAGTTAAAGCTACGGGGTTTGCGAGTTCTTCAGGTGAGGCCGAGAACCCTACGAGAATAAGGTCTCCTCAGGAGTCAGCGACAAATTCTAAGTTTACAACCTTGATCTCCTGATCGGGGGTGAAGCTACCGACACGGCCGAGACGGCTGGTTGGGTCAGCATGTAGCACAATGCTGCCAAACTTGAAAAGTTGGCCGGGAACGAAGATGTTCCTATTGTAGATGTCATCACTGATGACTACGTGAGCCATTGATCCTTCGATGATCCTGCAGCGGAACTCTCGATAAAAGCACCAATGTTGGTGTCAAAACTGACAAATCTCGTGTAGGGGGTCTCGAACTGTGGATCTTGGATCGATGGGTAACAGGGAACGCAGAGACAAAGTTTACCCAGGTTCAGGCCCTCTCGAGGAGGTAAAACCCTGTGTCCTGCTTGATTGTATTGATGTATGTGTATGACAATTACAGAGTTGATCTACCTCGAGCTCAGATGAACTAAACCCTATGTGTGTATGGTAGTAATGGTCCCCCCCCACGGCCTATACCCTCTGGTTTATATAGAAACCAGGGGTACCTAGGGTTACATATGGTCGGTCATCGTTAGAGGATAAACTGCCGGTTTCGCTAACATGACTTGGGGGATACACAAAGTCTTTGGAGATCTCCTTCCACTGTGCGGGGTCTCATGCAGTCTGGCCCTCCTTTGATGAATCAAGAGGGGCCCACCGGTATGGTCCATGAGAGATAGGCTGGCAGCCCGAGGACCCCTTAGTCTAGGACACTCTCAGAGGTTTCGAGTACGAAAACGCCATTGCCATGACATGAGTCATCTCTGCTACTACGTCGGTCTCATTCAGGGGTGCTCAATGAAGGGCGGACAACTCAGAACATGACACGGCGTTTGGCTCAGGTTCAATGCCTGAGGAGAATTTTTACCGGACATCATCCCATACACATGATGTTCCTCATACACTCAAGGTGTGGGATCTCAGCCCTATCTCTCAATCGAGGGATCCTTATGTAATAATTGTCGTAGATGTTAAAGTTTGATGACTAGTATCACGTATCTAGTGAAGTTGATGTTCCTATGCTTCATGCATGACATTAGGGTCCGAGTGTCATGATTTCGTATCTAAACCAAAAGTGTTTTCATGAATATTTATGTATTGGGATCATATCTGCAAGTTGTATGCATCTACTATTATTCTGAACCAGAGAACTCAAAGTGACAATAATTGGGGTATCAAAGTGAATGATTGTAACTTGATTATTACAAGATCATTGATTATTAATGCTTTGCTTCGATTTGTAAAAGGAGTGCCTTAGTTACCCTTAATATTCATTACAATCTTGCGGAAATGAGAGGGTAGGACCGAAAATGTTGTGCAAGATCTTATTGCAAGCATGTACGACTGTGTACAGAATACATGCCTGCATGAGTTGATGATTTGACTACTATCATCGTATGTTACCGCTATTACATAATTGATTTTATCCATACAACGCCCCATTATGCATCCTCATGCCTACATTTATATAATTGTTGCTCCGTTTAGGATAAGAAAAAATGTATTGTACACTTTACGATTGGAATCAGACTCGGAGTTAGATACCCACTAGCTAATATTTTCTCTTGTTTACCAGCTTGAGTATGTCTTGGAAGATTTTTATTTTCTCTTTGTGTGCATATCTCTCTTTGTCTCTTTTTTGCTTTCTATTCTTGGGGATCCATTTCTTTCCCTGAGAGGCTTGGGGGACAAAATGCAAAAAAGTCTTCAGATTGTCCACAATTGTGACACTTTATTTCTCTAAGACTTGTCCTTTTGCCTTCATACCATGAGCTTGAACCATCATATCTAGATTTTGAGTAGCGTTGGTCATTGCTTTTAAATTTTCTGTTTGGTCAGTGAGTATGCCCTCCTGAAGGTTGAGTACGATCAATATGTGGTTCCTCATTGTCTAGCTAAAAATGCTAGAACTGGTTGTAGATTTGCAATTTTCGCAACATTTGTTGCGCAAGGTGTGAGATTGCATTTGACATGTAGTACTAGATGTAATCCTATCATAGAGGAGTACCACTCGGATGTTTTGCTTGTAAAAAAGAGGTTTTGCTCATGGCATCATAAGCTAAACCCTATTCCTCGACGATGATGAGTTATTTGATCACATGAACATGCACAATTAATTCGTGTGTTTGCTGCACCACCCCGGCAGCAGCCACTGATGCATGGAGGTTGCAGTCGCAAGCACGTTGAGCCCACACAAGCCACAACCATTGTCTTTGCCATCGCTGCCGCCAGCCTCATGGCGAGTAGTGGGGCCAGGGGGACCAACGCGGGCCCTAGTCCTCGCTAACACCTTAGATTTGTTGCTAATAATCTCATGAACGGCCCAAATTTTAATACATACTAGATAATTATCTGTGCATTGCAACACGTGCAAATATTCTACAGCATGTTAGCCCACGATTACCTCTCATATTATTGTGATTGTCTAATTAGTTATTTATCAAATTATGTCCGTGATATACCAACCTAAATAAATTTTAAGATTTTATTTGGTGATGAATTAGTAAGAACTTTTTTCTTGAACACGGTACAGAGCAGATGCTCATTCATACACACATACACTCTTCCGTATGAAAGCACACACACCCTATCCTATGAGTACCCCCGACAGATTGAGCACGCACATCATCATGTTGAGATTGACGAAGTCATCACAGACGCGTAGTCGACGTGAGTATCTCCTCTCGTTGAACACACATCGCCGGATGGCCTGTAATAAATCCAGCTAAATGAGAGCACTAATGTTAAGTCTGGACTTGAACACTGGTGGACAAAGGAGATCACTGTCCTCATAACCATCCAACCACAGATTGGTTCGCGACATAGTAAGAAGTTAATGTCTTGTCAAAGAAAAACTAATTTTATTTAGTAATTAAATAAANTAATTCGTGTGTTTGCTGCACCACCCCGGCAGCAGCCACTGATGCATGGAGGTTGCAGTCGCAAGCACGTTGAGCCCACACAAGCCACAACCATTGTCTTTGCCATCGCTGCCGCCAGCCTCATGGCGAGTAGTGGGGCCAGGGGGACCAACGCGGGCCCTAGTCCTCGCTAACACCTTAGATTTGTTGCTAATAATCTCATGAACGGCCCAAATTTTAATATATACTAGATAATTATCTGTGCATTGCAACAGGTGCAAATATTCCGCAGCATGTTAGCCCACGATTACCTCTCATATTATTGTGATTGTCTAATTAGTTATTTATCAAATTATGTCCGTGATATACCAACCTAAATAAATTTTAAGATTTTATTTGGTGATGAATTAGTAAGAACTTTTTTCTTGAACACGTACATAGCAGATGGTCATTCATACACACATACACTCTTCCGTATGAAAGCACACACACCCTATCCAATGAGTACCCCCGACAGATTGAGCTCGCACATCATCATGTTGAGATTGACGAAGTCACCACAGATGCGTAGTCGACGTGAATATCTCCTCTCGTTGAACACACATCGCCGGATGGCCTGTAATAAATCCAGCTAAATGAGAGCACTAATGTTAAGTCTGGACTTGAACACTGGTGGACAAAGGAGATCACTATCCTCATAACCATCCAACCACAGATTGGTTCGCGACATAGTAAGAAGTTAATGTCTTGTCAAAGAAAAACTAATTTTATTTAGTAATTAAATAAAATATTAGAGGAAAAGGAAAATATCTACTAAGGACGAGGTGGACGAGAGAAACCTAAGTAATTTTTATTAAGTACAAGGAATGAAACTACACTTAAAGTAAGTCTATATTCATCCGTGTGTAGTTCGTATTTAAATTCCTAAAAAGACTTATATTTAGAAACGGAGGGAGTAATTTGCATTTCCAAAAAAAAATCATAATTTGAACTTTTAGTGCACCCGGTTGTGTCACGCAGAGTTATCCCCAACGGTCATTCGACGTGAGACAGCCACATCCGATGCGCAAAGAAGAAGGGAGTAATGGTGCCGGGCCCATTAGCCGCGTGGCCCCTCACGCAGCTAGGCATACGCCCATGCGCTCGCCGTCCACGTTTATCTATAAATACCCTCGCACAGAGAATGGGGAAAGCACAGCAGGCACACCATCGATCAGTCGGGAGGAATAGAGTGAGAGAGCAGATCATCGTTTGCTTTTGTGCGAGGGAAGTGATGGCATCTTGCAAGCTCGCCGGACGGACATGTGCGGAGGACTCGTCCCCGGCGGTGGAGGAGGAGGTAAGGACGCTGCGGTTCGGGAGGAAGCGGTTCAGCCAGGTGGCGTCAGATCTTGCGCCGGCGGACCGTGTAAACATGGTGAAGAAGGTGAGGTTTCTTTCTCGTTTTTGCTTGTTTCATCCATCTGCGTCTGCATGAAGGGATAAGTTGGGTGCTAGGCTGCTAGCTTAATTACATGTTGTGTCTGCCGGTGGCGCAGCAGAAGAGGGGAAGGCCGGGACGGCCCGGCGAGATCCATGAGGCTGAAGGGTCCGGCTCGGGCGAGCTGCAGAGAGGGGGATCCGCCTCCTCGTGTTCGCCAGTGAAGGTGAGGCGATCGATAATCAAACTTGGTTTTCGTTTGGGGTGCTACCTTACCGTGCTAGCCGTGGTGGCCATTTCATGAACTATAGCTGACTTGTTTTGCGGTGCAGATCCCGGAGGTCAGCGTCCAGATCCTGGAGGCTGAGATCTCCAACGGAAGGAGAGTCACACGCAGCAGCGCCCGCGCCGACATGATGAAGAAGAAAGCGACGCCAATCCCATACGGAGAAGCTGTACCACGCAGGGTGACACGCAGCAGCTCCAAGATGATGAAGGCGCCCGTGGGCGTGGAGGCAGAGGGCGAGACCCCGGCGGCGGCGGACGACGGCACCGGCAACGTGAGTACAGACTGAAACATCCATGTTTCCGGCCCGTCCGTCCGTGTTTCTTTCCATTCTCAGCGTGGCTGGCATTTCTTGTATTTTTGGAAGCTAGTTAATTAATGCGCTAATATAACTTTCCATACTCTACTTTTGATTCAGGAGCAGCCGCCACCGTGTGACCGCGACGAGGAGACGGCGACGTGCAGCGAGAGGACATGCTCTACTGCCGCCTGCGCCAACAAGCACAGGTATGTGCCACGTCGCCTGGCCCCTGCTATCTAGCGATCGATCCATCACCATAGCTAGCTTTGCTTCTCCTGCATGTACACCAGTCTGTCATTGTTACATAATTGGTATGTAATAATTCCCCTGTTTAATTCGAGATCCCATCAAATATTTCTCTCCGCTGGATGCATTAAATCATGGATCGTTGTGACCGATCGATCCATGCATCACCCCCTCTAGCTTGTCATCATCTATGTTCATCTGTCTTTGTGCTTAAACAAAGCTAGCATGGTAATTCGCGCAAATGAACGGCCGGATTTTACATATTCTCCCTACAACCCAGATATGTCCTTATATATGTTAAAACTGGAACTCAAAAAAATTAAAGTTACAATTACACACATGATCCATTATCTCATGTTTTTTATGTGCTCTCCTTGGCGGTAATAAGTACAGCTATATATATCAAACAAGGCACATCTCTCCCAATATATAGCTCTTTTTTAATTGGCTAGAGAACTTTCCATCAATGACTAAATGTAAATTCACAAATATATGCATGTGCTATATCTTCAATAAGCATGCTTCTGCATGTGCCCATCTTAATTTGTTTTCCGCACTTAGACATTATATCAACAGACGATAAATAAAATTCCTAAAACATTTGCTAGTCCAATCACTCATGTCATGGTGTGCATTTGTCCGGGGGACTCCATGTGCTTTGACTCAAGTTATATTGTTTAGCATGACCAAAAAAACATAGTCTGCCGACTCTTGTTTGTACATTACTGGCATCCATACTGCATGTAATACTTTCTCAATCTTTAAGACCATAGTCTGCATTGAATTAAAGAGAACACATACTTAGGTGCGAAGGGATATCCGAGTGCTAAATCTGCAAGGGAAGGAATGCACGCTACCTGTTGCATTACCTTCTTCCGTGCTTGTCAGATTTGAATAAGGAGCAGCTAGCTGAGAGGCAGATCGAGGCCACAATGAAAGGTGAATAAGTCTATATATTATGATGCACGTCATGTACAATCTACTGTTGTACCACCAGCAGCAGGAGACTTGAGAACTATATAATATCAACCGGGAGTTAATGTTTTGAACTAATTAATAGGGGTAAAATTGTTCAATCTAAGGATAGAAAATGCCGTGTTCGATAAAGATGACAGGGTCTACTGGTACCTCTTGATCGTATGTAAATCACGATTTCTTGCAGTAATTTCCATTGATCCAATCTTTAATGTAAATGTGTGCATTTCATTTTTTCTTTTCTTTGCAGCAATAATTGCGACACATCAATTTACGATCTCCACAGAAGGTGCTCAGACCCGGAGTGCGGCTACGAGCTATGCATCCTCTGCTGCAAGGAGCTCCGTGAGAACAACCTCCGAGGCTGCTGTGAGGAGATGGAGGACGATTACCCAGATAATGGACCAGATTACTTGCACGGTGGCAACCCACAACCGTGCTCCTCATCAGGGGGCGAAGGTCAAGACACTATAAGACAGGAAAAGAAAGTTGCAATAGCCAAGTGGGTAGCTAACGTAGCTGCCAATGGTGGAAGCATCCCTTGCCCTCCTGTTGATCTAGGGGGCTGTGGCCGCCAGGGTCTTGAGCTGAGGCGGCTCTTCCCGGAGGACTGGCTTACACGTCTCGAGGCAGAAGCAACATCGTTCAACCTCTTCTTGCCCTCTACAGATGTGGCAGGTGCAGATGATGCATGCAACTGCCTTTGTAGTTTGTCTGGGGAGAAAAGGAGAGCTGCTTCCAGGGAGAACGCTACTGATAATTGGTTGTATTACCCGGTGTCAGATGTTGCAAAGCCGGATGACCTCAAGCACTTCCAGAAGCACTGGGTGAGGGGAGAGCCAGTGGTTGTTCGAGACATCCAGGATAAAATGTCAGGTTTGAGCTGGGAGCCACGTACCATGTGGTCTCAGATACATGGTGACGGTAGGGCTTCAGATCTGATGAACATGAAGGCAATCGATTGCCTTAGTTGTTGTGAGGTGAGCGGTAATCTTCTCCTTTTACAATTCAGATCTAGATGATACTACTCCCTACGGTTATCTAAATATGTCATTTTATAGAACAGTATTAAAAATATTATTTGCATTAAATCAAAATCAAATGCATAATTATGTCTCCAACACTAGTTCATAGTACATGGAACTAATATAGTACCAGGGTCTTACCTTTCAGTAAAGATTCCCTAGATAGCTGAGAAGCAACAGGTTTAACATATAAAAGGTTCAGTGCCTTCTATATCTATAAACATCACATGCAATAGTTGGGTTCATCCCTGAAATATTCATTTCCATCCTTATGAAAAGATGAAGAGGTGAAGTTAATTTTGTAAGCTTCTTTTTTCAGGTCGAAATAAACAATAGTGGCTTCTTCAATGGATACTACAAAGGTCGACACTATGATAATGGTTGGCCAGAGATGCTCAAACTAAAGGACTGGCCTACTTCGAATCAATTTGAAGAACTTTTACCAAACCATGGAGAAATGTATAAGACTTCAGTACCTTTCCAACCATACACCAACCCAAATTTTGGCTTCTTTAATATTTCAACTTCCCTTCCTACTGACGTCCCCAAGGTTGATTTGGGCCCAAAATCATACATAGCATACGGTATTTCACAAGAGCTTGAACGAGGAGATTCTGCTACCAAGCTTCATTGCGACCTGACTGATGCGGTAAGTGAGATAGATAAGTCTACGACTATAACCTTGGTAAAAAGTAATAATTGGCCGTAACTCCATTCTATAATTCATTTTAGATTAATCTGCATTATAAAAAATGGCACCACTACTAGTTTTATTATCCAGTTTTAACGCTTGTTTTAATATTAGGTCAACGTGTTGATGCATACTGCCAAGGTTGACTCTTCTAGGAGGCAAGAAAGTGCTATCATTGATCTGAAATTAAAACACAAGGCCCAAGATAAAAAGAGATTATGCAATGATAAAATAGACAAGGAAGGCTATGCAAAACATAATCCATCACCTGAACATTGGGAGGATCAAGAGGGTGCTCTCTGGGATATATTCAGAAGAGAGGATGTCCCACGTTTGAAAGAATATTTGAGAGAGCACTCCAAAGAATTTCGTCATGTTCATTGTTCTCAATTAAAAAAGGTAATTACTTTTGCTAACAGAAGTATGTGTACAGTGCACTTCCTACCATGAATCTTATTTACTTCTCTTTTGATATTTTTGTGCAGGTGCATAACCCAGTGCACGACGAAACATTTTATCTAACAGAACACCACAAGAGAAAGCTTAAAGCTGATTATGGTGAGTTGTAGTACCTGCACAATCACGCAATATGTAAGAAGTTTCAGAAAAAAGTAAACTAAAGTGTTATATCTTTCCAAAATGGTAATGTGATTCAGGAGTAGAGCCATGGACTATAGTACAAAAGCTCGGGGAAGCTGTTTTCATACCAGCCGGTTGTCCACATCAAGTAC
>LR880970.1:31321702-31335283 GCA_904067115.1 Aegilops sharonensis | reverse complement strand
TCGCGGGGCCCCTGCCTGACACCAGCCTGCCACCACCCCTTTAGTACCGGTTCGTGGCACGAACCGGTACTAAAGGTTCAAAACGAACCGGCATTAATGCATAGCCGTTCGAACCGGCACTAATGGTACCATTAGTACCGGGCCAAAATTGAACCGGCACTAATGTGTCTCACATTAGGTCGTTTTTCTACTAGTGGTCATGAAGAAAGCAATAGCAACATACTAAACGATCAAGTGCTAAGCTAACGGAATGGGTCAAGTCAATCACATCATTCTCCTAATGATGTGATCCCGTTAATCAAATGACAACTCATGTCTATCGTTAGGAAACTTAACCATCTTTGATTAACGAGCTAGTCAAGTAGAGGCATACTAGTGACACTATGTTTGTCTATGTATTCACACATGTATTATGTTTCCGGTTAATACAATTCTAGCATGAATAATAAACATTTATCATGAAATAAGGAAATAAATAATAACTATATTATTGCCTCTAGGGCATATTTCCTTCATAAGGATCCTTTGGATAAGATGTGTGAGTACAGCTCAGCGGATTTAGAAGCTAGTAAGATCATGTGCGCCGAAATTCAGATTCCGTACACCAAATCAAGTATATGAATGCCCTGCCCACCAACATTTAACGAATATATATTTTAAATAAGGAAGGATTAACCACTGATAAATATATGAATTTCTCAAGCTATTCAGATAAGGCATAAGAATAATAATGTTTACTGATTTCCACTACTTCTCTAGCTGATATAGACATTTTGCATAATGCAGACCTCCCTGGATGGAGCAAATCAATCGCTACTAGTGTGAAAGGGAAACGTCTGTCCTCGAAAGTTAAGCCAATGCAAATCAAGTAACTATCATGGCTTACTGTATGAGTTGGGCGGCAACACATCAGCATTAAGAATGAAGGTTTATGCTAGTTTGACCAAAACAACGAAGATATATGATACAACCAAGAAGAAGTTTAGTACGTACCTCATTTCAAATGGAATAAATCTAACTCGAAATTGCGAAGGCTCCAGGGCCGCCGACTTGCACTAGATAGATCATCTCTTTGTCGAGCCGAGCTCAACCTCATTGGGTCATCACCTTGGTGAGCCGAATAAGAGTTCGGCATGGCGAAGGCTAGATCATCATCAATATCGTCGCCCCACGAATTACACGAGGCAGCCACGCTATCATCGCCACGCAGTTACTTCATCAACCTGGGATCGACCCCGTCACAAATTTTGACCTGCATCGGTATCACCATGCTGCCTCTTCTTCAAGACAACATCCAACACGCCGACCTACTCCGACCCGTCAGCTGACATGGAGGCTTTGACACCTCGGCTGGACCGGGGGCTTCGACTCGTCAGCTGACCATCCCGCCATTTCTTCAAGCCAACATACAACACGCCGACATGCTTCAACTCGTCAGCTGACATGGAGGCTTTGACACCTCGGCTAGACCGGGGGCATTGACTCGTCAGCAGACCGTGCCTTCACTTCTTCAAGCCAACATACAACATGCTGACCTGCTTCAACTCGTTAGCTAACCGTGCCGCCTCTTCTTCAAGACAACATCCAAAAAGCCAAAAAGTCAAAGATGTACATGGAATTTACACATTTTGAAAAGCACGACTTCATTTTTAGAAAAGTGGATGATACATTTTCACCAAAATAACGCTGAACTTTTTCTTCAGGTTGTTCTCGTGCAGGAGTCGGGTCCATTGTCTGGGTAATCATTTTCCATATCCCGACGATAAACAACGGGCAACTCGAGTCTGGCTCTCAGCACATTCTACGCACATTGTAGATTGAAGTGTAGAAAATGTTGTTGGTGGGAAGGGATGAAAAAGTGTGAAGCACACATGACATACATCAAACGTTGTATTGATGCCTTCTAAAAAAACAAAAGCAAACAAATTGGACTGATGGAATATGATATCCGTATACATGACATACATACTATCAAGACATGGCAGCAGAACCCTTAGGTCTGAGGCATCCAGCCTGTTCTATCCCAGATTGAAAAATAGTACACTTGTGAATTTGGAAATGAACAGAGACCGACCATAACAAATATAATACTAGAACATTATAAATGTCAACACAAGATGAGAGAGTCCGATCGTTTATATGGTCAGACTCGTGGGAGCCTAGCTATAGCTATGGGCTAGTGCATGGAGTGTGTGTGTGCACTCCATATGGCATGAGCAATGGAAGCACCTGAATGGTGCTGCCCCATCTCCCAGATAGATATAAAAATTGTAGGGCTGCCAGTTTCAATTTTTTCACCCAAAGAAGGGGGTACCACATATACGATCTCAATTTAGAATTTCTATTTTTAATACCTTTCAAATAATTTTACTTCTTTTGTTGAATAATCCATAAATGATATAAAAGGATAAGTACCACAAACAAATATGGAAATTTCAACATCCTCATCTTAGAAGCTTCCACTTACCAGAGATCTATAAGTTGTATTGGCACTACGATGCGACTATTTTCACAAAAATCTCTTTCATATTTTCATCTTTTGTCATTTGTTCCAAAATCTTGTCAATGGAAATAGATTCTGATGAAGGGTTGCACTCCGCAGGCTGTGACTCACTTGAAAACAACAATTTGGATATTTCCTCCTTCTTAGCTTGTATATCATATTTGCCCTTCTCTTGTGTTCCTTTTGTGATTTGATTATATGCATGGACAATCTTTTGTTGACCAATTCGATATGCACGTCCAATCGCCTGCCTTTTGACAGAAGGGTTACACACAACATCGATCGAGGAGCACCACAGGCGATGCTCCAAAGAGGGTGGTACCTTCTCCACTCACCTTGGTCGACGCAAGCATCACCTTGAACTCGCTCTCCATATCATTGAAGTCCACCATCAAGGCCTTGCGAGTTTTAACGGAGACATTTCCACTCATATATATACAGGAGGAGTTCGTTGTGTTTAGTCCAGTTGAACAGTTTCCTCGGCTATACCATGATCAAGTCCAATGGTTCAAGAAACTGGCTAAAGACACGCACTCGCTCATTTAAAGCTTCTCTACTGGAATTTTCGTCTTTGCCGAGTGTTAGGATCTTTGTCGAGTGCAATATGTTAGGTAGTCAGCAATAGTATCTTTGCCGAGTTCCTACCAATGAAGTACTCGGCAGAAATTTAAACTCAGCAAACAGGTACTTTGCCGAGTATCGTCAATGAAACGCTCGGTAAAACAACAGAACGAGGCAACCAAGGTGTTGCCGAGTGCTAAAGTCAGAAAAAAGGGGTCTTAGCTACAATGGCATTGTTTTGGCTTTAGCAGTTGCATACGACCTCAAATGAAGATGCTACAAATATCAAAGTTGTTCATTTTGATGAGACTGATAATTTTATGTTGACAAGTTTTACATTTGAGGCCATATTATTTACACTTTTTCCAGAAAAATTTGGTCTCAAATGACCAACGCAATGACCATATTCATTCCATACTTCTGCGGAGTTTTTTTTGCCCTTTGCCGTGTTTTTTCGGCACTCGGTAAAGCCGCCGATTCCGGTAGTGCTTGACATAGACGCACGACCTCATAAACAAATCTCGTCTTAACTCCACCACTTGGCATCAGTAGTAACCTCTCAACTGAAGCTCGTCCACAATAGATGATACTTCTTTTTGAAACTTTTCCATTCCAGCGACAAGGGGCTAATGTACGGATGCAAGAGACATGCTGTATTCTGAATCAAAACTGCTGCCCTTATTGACGATGTCCTAGACTAGGGGTACTCACCACATCATCTGCCGACCAGTGGGTCGGGCGAAGGACCCCCGTGGCCGTTCACTAATGGGCCACTTCGGGCATCACATGACATATACGAGGAAGATTCACAAGACTTGGAGATCAAGACAAGGACTCCTCTCCACCAACATACTCATCTACGAATCTTGTTAGACTAGGCCTCCGGTACATTTTATAAGCACAGGCCAGGCTAGTCGATACACAACATCTCACATTCATAATCAACATCATCATCATTACCCCTAGGGTGTAGGCCACAACTTACGATCTTGAGTAGATCAACTCCTAACTTTCATACACCCATAATATCAGCAAGAGCAGGACGTAGGGTTTTTACCTCCTCAAAAAGGGACCGAACCTGGGTAAAAACATTGTGTCCTTGTCTCTTGTTACCCATCAATCAGATCTCATAGCTCGGGCCCCCTACCCGAGGTCTACCGGTTTTGACACCGGCATTGGTGCTTTCATTGAGAGTTCCGCTGTGTGATCGAAAGAAGGATCGACGACTTAGATCTTCACGGCACGACTTCCGTGCCCGAATATCTACTTAGCTGATCATACCTCCTCCATCTAGAGCTGAGGCATGATAAGCTTTCATCAACATCAACTCCGATATATCACGGGAGAATCGTCCATGGAGCCCGGGGCCTCAATGTCAACATTGTTCTCAGGTAACCATGCACCTTTTATTGACAGTGGTTTCGTGTTCGCCATCCTTGCCACCTCGAGTGTCGCTTTGACGATGCTTTAGTGGAATTGTGCAGAATTGAGTCTAGAACAAATCTCTGATATATCGGAGCGCTATCGAATCTGGACGGGAATCTAGATGTGTTTACGGTGAGGAGTACAGTGTTCAGCTGGGACATGCTTTGGAATATCCAACCGTTCATTGGCTATGAAAATTTTATACCGAGCAACTCTCAAATTTTCAGCTTGATCCGACCGTTCAAACTCCGGGTCGAGTCCGAGGAGTGCATCAATTTTTTGATATTTCTGCATGAACACGATATTGGACATACTTTCTGGAGGATTTTTTTTCTTAGAGTGTTGTATGTTGTTCTCAAACATGCGCCCACAAATTTTAAAGCCTTTTTCGAGGTAATCTTCACCGTCACGTTGGTGTCAAACCAGCCCGACAACGTTGCTCCAGGGCTGTCGACTTGCGCTAGATAGATCATCGCTTCGTCGAGTCGAGGTCAACCTCATTGGATTATCACCTTGGTGAGGCGACCAAGAGTTCGGCATGACGAAGGCTAAATCATCACCAATATCGCCACCCCACGAATTACATGAGGCGGCCACACTATCATCGCCACACAGTTACTTCATCAACCTGGGATTGACCGCGTCACAAATTTTGTCCTGTGTCGGCATCACCATGCCGCCTCTTCTTCAAGCCAACATCCAACACGCCGACCTGCTCCGACTCGTCAGCTGACATGGAGGCTTTGACACCTCGACTGGACCGGGGGATACAACTCGTCAGCTTACCGTGCCGCCATTTCTTCAAGCCAACATACAACACGCCGACCTGCTTCAACTCGTTAGCTGAACATACCATCTCCTCTTCAAGACAACATCCAAATACCAAAAATTCAAAGACGTACATGGAATTTACACATTTTGAAAAGCACGACTTCATTTTTAGAAAAGTGGATGATACACTACAAGAAATATGTCAACTAGTGACCTTCTGTCAGTGACCCTGGAAGAATTGGTCATAGATCTATGACAATTTTAGACCAATTGGTCAAAAGCTGTTCGAGGGGCTCCAAACCCTAAACCATTGCGACCATTTTGGGCAGAAAGGTCGTAATTTCCTTACACGAAAAGGTCATAAAGCAAACAACGCTAGTCCACTGCCTTATTTCTAGTTGTTAACGAACAATATAGATGGTCATAGCCTTGTAAATTGTGGTTGGTTTCTATGACTAGGCGCCACCTCATCAGTTTTGCCTATGTGTCATGTCCATGTGGCAGTTTTTGCCCTAGGTTGTGAAGCAACCTATATTTCTGTCATTCCCAAAATTCCCAAAAAAATCTCATAAATACTTTGGGTCATATCTTCGTCAAATATGTAAAAAAATTCCTTGCCTAGTTCAAAAATAATTCGAAAATATTCATTTTCCTATTCTGTTCAGAGCAGCACTTTGTGAAGGAAGTACCACTTTGGCATGTCCAAATGGTATCCATTTTCTACAGTGCTTTCCTATGCCCAAATAGCCATCCTCCACCAAATGCCAGCTCAATCCATTCATTATTTTGAGCCCAGCTTCAACATTCGTATTTATGTCCAGTGTGGTAGTTTGTAAAGCAAGTACCAACTAGGCTCCTCCTTTTGAGGTGAAAATTTGTGGAGACGGTCTTCTTAGTAACTGATCATCCTCAGCCAAAACTCACGCCCGTTAGCCATGTGCATTTCCCGTACCCCAAATCAAACACTTGGCTGCTTATTCATGTTTGAGCATCGATCGGTCTCCTCGTGAGAATCTTATGTTGTGATTTTCTTCCTAGCACCTACCTGGGGAGTGCCCAACCCACTAGACATGCCTAGGCCGCCCAGAACACATGGCAACGCCACGGTCACGCGGTGACCACGCGGCGGGCATGCGAGCTTACGCGCTCTAGAGTTGGGGCCCTCGGCCATCGTCCAAACCTCGATGTCTTGCCATCAAACCATGTATTTCTGATTAAATAGATACTTATTTACCTAGAAATGATTTTTGGAAAAAATAAAGAGCAAACTATGAGGCAGCTGCATTTCAAATTTGACCCGCTTCCAATTGAATCGACGGCAATTTGTCTTTTTCACCAGAGGTGGATCAAAAATTTTGACACCCAACCATTTTGTCAATTGTGCATTATATATGACCTAGTATTTTATAAAATTGATTAGCTCCAATTTTGCAACAATTATTTGGTAGTTCCTTCACCAAAAACCCTCCTTTTGGGCACTCGGAAAATGAAAATTGAATTTTCCGTGCAAAGAAAATGAAAACTTCCTTAGGAAACATTGTTTGGAATTCCAAGATGCACCCTCGTGCACAATATGAGATCATTTGAACAAACTATGCCATGAATGTGGCCATAAGATTGATCATTTGGCTTGGAAGCCATGAATCTTCACGCATGATAGCTCATTTCTGAGAACATTTTTTTAAAATAATTACCGTATTACAAGTTTACTATTTTTCCTGGAAACTTGGTCACATATAATGACACAATGCGAAGGTTTTCCAATTTTTTGATTTTTTTTGAATTTTTTATGCCCGTTTCAAAATGCGGTCAAAACGGCGGGCTTGACCGTTCCTAGCTAGTGGTTGAATATTGGATTTTTTTTGTGTTTCTATGATTAAATAGATACTTATGTACCTAGAAATGATTTTTGGAAAAAATAAAGAGCAAACTATGAGGCAGCTACAGTTCAAATTTGACCCGTTTCCACCTGAATCGACGACAATTTGTATTTTTCACCAGAGGTGGATCAAAACTTTTTTCACCCAACCATTTTTTCAATTGTGCATTATATATGTCCTAGTATTTTATAAAATTGATTAGGTCCAATTTTGCAACAATTATTTGGTAGTTCCTTCACAAAAAACCCTCCTTTTGGGCACTCGGAAAATGAAAAATGAATTTTCCGTGCAAAGAAAATGAAAACTTCCTTAGGCAACATTGTTTGGAATTCCAAGATGCACCCTCGTGCACAATATGAGATCATTTGAACAAACTATGCCATGAATTTGGTCATAAGATTGATCATTTGGCTTGAAAGCCATGAATCTTCACGCATGATAGCTCATTTCTGAGAACACTTTTTTAAAATAATTACCGTATTACAATTTTATTATTTTTCCTGGAAACTTGGTCACATATAATGACACAATGCGAAGGTTTTCCAATTTTTTGATTTTTTTTTGAATTTTTTATGCCCGTTTCAAAATGCGGTCAAAACGGCGGGCTTGACCGTTCCTAGCTAGTGGTTGAATCTTGGATTTTTTTGGTGTTTCTATGATTAAATAGATACTTATGTACCTAGAAATGATTTTTGGAAAAAATATAGAGCAAACTATGAGGCAGCTACAGTTCAAATTTGACCCGTTTCCAACTGAATCGACGGCAATTTGTCTTTTTCACCAGAGGTGGATCAAAATTTTTTTTACCCAACCATTTGGTCAATTGTGCATTAAATATGGCCTAGTATTTTAGAAAAATTATTCGGTCCAATTTTGCAACAATTTTTTGGGAGGTCCTTCACAAAAAAACCTCCTATTGGGCACTCAAAAAATGGAAAATGGTTTTTTCGTCCAAAGAAAATGAAAAATTCCATAGGCAACATTGTTCGCCATTCCAATATGCACCCTTGTGCACAATATGAGATCATTTGGCTTGAAGATTGATCATTTGGCTTGAAAGCCATGAATCCTTCAAAGATGATAGCTCATTTCTGAGAACACTTTTTAAAAATAATTGTCGTATTACAAGTTTGTTATTTTTCCTGGGAACTTGGCCACATATAATGACACAATGTGAAGGTTTCCCAATTTTTTGATTTTTTTTGAATTTTTTATGCCCGTTTCAAAATGCGGTCAAAATGGCGGGAATGACCGTTCCTAGCTAGTGGTTGAATCTTGGAATTTTTTTGGTGTTTCTTTGATTAAATAGATACTTTTGTACCTATAAATGATTTTTGTAAAAAATAAATAGCAAACTATGAGGCATCCGCAGTTCAAATTTGACCCGCTTCCAGCTGAATTGGCAAAAATTTGACTTTTTCGCCAGAGGTGGATCAAAACTTTTTACACCTAATAATTTGGTCAATTCTGCATTAAATATGGCCTAGTATTTTAGAAAAATGGTTTGGTCCAATTTTGCAACAAACATATTATAGGTCCTTCACAAAAAAACTCAGTTTGGACACTCGAAAAATGGAATATTGATTTTTCGCGCAAAGGAAATAAAAACTCCCTTTGTCAATATTGTTTGCAAGTCCAAGATGTAAACTTGTGCAAAATATGATATCATTTGAACAAATATTTGATAGGACTTTCACAAAAATACTCATTTTGAGCACTGAAAAACGGAATGAAATTTTTTATCTTGAATCGATCACGACCAATTTATATTGGTCATAAGGTCATCAAATGGTTTGCTTCGTTCTGATTGGACCATGAGCATATCACACGGATCACGCATCAACCACCGTCAGATGCTTCCGGATCCAACGGCCCAAAACCACCCGAGCCGAAACCCTAGGTCTGTCCTCATGGACATTTTCCACCCACCCCCGCCTCCATTCTTTCTTTCTTTCTCTCCCTCCCCCCTCAGATCCTATCCCCTCTCCCTCGTGCAGCGAACCCTAGCCCCTCTCTCCCCCGCACAACACTCCTCCTCCCTTCCAGATCACAGCCGCCACCTCCTTCTTTCTAGATCGCCAACTCCACCTCCCTCCGGACGAGCTCCCCGCCGTCCATGGCCTCCCCCACGCCCTTCTCCCCCGCGAGCTCTCTCTCTCTCTCCCTCGCACGACTCCTCTACTCCACTCGATTCCGGCGAGTTGAGGCGGCTCTCAAGCTTCAGGTAAGCAAGTTTTTTGCTCGGCGCGGGCGCGGGCGCGGATCGAGACTGACGGATGGGTTTGGTTCCTTCCTTGCTACAGGCGGTGTTGTGCGCGGCGGTGGCGCTGGCGCTGTGCGCGGGCGGCATTGGGGCGTCGCCTGCGGCGAGGGGCGCGGGGTGCCGGAAGCACGTGCGGAGGGTCAGGGAGTACGGGGCGGTGGGGGACGGCAAGACGCTCAACACGGCGGCGTTCGCCAGGTTCGTCTTGTTCTTGGATTTTCGCTTGCTTCTTTGTTTCTTCTTTCTGACCGAGCAGGTGAGCTGATTTTGGATTTGTCATCCTGGTTTCTGCAGCTATTGGAGGAGGACTTGGTGGTGCTAAGGAATGGAGTACTGCAAGGACGGACGCCGCTTCCATTGAACTCAGGTGAGCTTGCGAATCCGCGACGGCCTTGGTGATTTTACTGTTACTGCTACTCTATTAGTCATGGAATTCGGGAGAGCTTGGGTTCGAATTTTATTTTCTGGGATTTTTATCGGGGTGTATGCAACTGTATAACTATAAAATTGGCTTGCCCCTGGTTGTTCTTGCTTGGTGATTCGGCAATGATTTGAAGTGGTCTGGCTTATCAGCCGGTGGTTAGGTGGAGCCGGGTTATTATAGTTTCGGTACAGGAGGGGGAAATGTGGCACAAATCTGGGGGCAGGGCATGTTTCTGCCTGATTGATCCAATCTTTTTTTTTCTTCTGGTATCAATCAATCATGCCAGCATCTGAAACGGATTATCAAATCTGAATAGGCACCGTTTTATATATATAATGATACCATACAGCTCGAGATGAACATATGCTTGACTGAATAGCTGTTCATACATCTGGAGGTGTTACTATGAGTACAATTACCATTCAAAAAGAAAAAAACTATGAGTAAAATGCAGAGAACGAACTTCCAGACTATCAATCATGCATGCCCATATCATTTGCTTTGCTTAATGTTTCTTAGTTTAACTTACTAATCTCTTGTCTGTGTATTTTTTGCTGCCAGAAGGGATCCAAATAGGTTGCAACTAGGAGTAAAATATGTGTCTAAACTGAGTGTCTGGTGCGAAAATCGACGACCAAGATCCAGTTATGTGTATTGCAGGACAACACCTTTCATTAGATACACTTTGATGCTATTTCTAGCATAAATTTCTATTTCAGACTTAAAACTAAAATTCTGAACAACTAAAATCGCTCTTGTTCCTTATTTTTGTAGGGAGGTTCCTCTCGTTTTACTAGTTCGTCTGCTCCTTCATGATTGATGTAATGGTTCTGGCCGCTCCTTCGTGATAGACTCAGTTAACTCTTTGTTAGCCTTGTGGGTCGTAATTCTTTCTCTCCAGACGCATATACTGCCTGATGTATTGCTCATGCTCATTCTGTACCGAGATAGACCTAATATCCGTAGGGTTGTAGATTGATTTCCCCTGAAAAAGCTATGCTTCTTTCCTTGGATGATAAGCATGTTCCGCAGCTATGTGGAATTCTTAAGATAAACGGTCTTTAGTTTCTTTTGGTGCATCTGCGTGCACATAACAGTCTGTTAGTTTCTCAGTCTGTTAGTTTCTCTTTATATAATGAAAAAAATATGCTGTTGTCGCTTGTTTATTATTATCTATCATTTGTAGATTGATTTTTAGGCCACCAGTACTTGTATGTATAATTTATAGTCTCTTGAATGAATATTTTTTCTTTATGTGTCATGCGTCTTGTGTTACTACATACATCTGTCGTGAAGTACATGGTTCCGGAACTATGGTAACACGTAGTTTGCTCTACCCGTGATAGTAGGATGACGGAAGCATCACTACTGAATGTAGTTCATGTTTCTTCATATAATCATCATTTACTAGAGTTTCTCTTCTTCTTGCTACTACTTGGTTTTTGACGCCACTAGCTTGTACTGAAATGTAAACACATCATATTGTTTTCATCAGACCAGTGTACCTTGAGCATGCAAAGTACACACATGCTACTCCACTTGTCTATTTGTACATAAACTTTTGTTTAAATAAACCGAGCTAATAAACCAAACGGTGCGAACACATTCAGTTCTGAAATTTGTCTACTCCACTTGTTTGATTGTACTGAAACCTTTGTTTGCATGTTTCTAAAATACAGAGAAGAACACCCTGTGTTCTGGTAAAATATTTGTTTGCTATGATATGAAATTCCATGATGTGTGTGTTGTTTCAGTTTCTGTAGCTACAACAAAGTCCTAGTTTACTCTGTACTTGCTTTTGATGATTGCTGGCTAAATTTACAGTTGAAATAAAAGTAGCCAAGGAGTAGATACAAGACGTATTTACCGTATTTTGCACGGAATGTTAAAAATCAGTTTTGTTGTGGTTTCTTGTTCTGTGAGTCAAATTGCATAAGATGGGAGTATCACAACATGCATATACTGAAGATCGGAGTATCATAACCTGAATGTGCAGTTTATGTAGTTTCTGTATTTTTGTTAAAGCATGGAGTAGCTTCTATATTTTCTGTATTTTTGTTAAAGCATGGAGTAGCTTCTATAGTTTCTGTATTTCTGTATTTTCGTTAAAGCATGGAGTAGCTTCTATAGCTTCCTCACAAGTTAATGCTTCGCTCGTCCGGGTGTGTGATAATGCCATTTGTCTTGTGCAATCAGATTACATTTCTGTTTGTTATGGTAATATAAAAAATATTCGTGTTGTCAAAATTTTCACAGTGCGTGTCTTTCATTTCTTTAATTTGATTGTTTCCCTTGTATTCAATATGCTTCTACTGGCTGATCCTTCCATTTTTGTTGTGGCATCTTTATTTTCACAGGTGTTGTGTGTTCTGGAAGATGGAAGAGGAAGAAATTGTTGAACTAAATTTTCTGTATTCTGTTTTGTTGTACGTATCATTTGATAGTTTTGTATAGGAACAAGTGATACTATTTTGTAGGGCTTTATGGCCTGTGATGTAAACATATTTAGTGCTGAAATATGAAATTATTTGCAAAATTTGTCAAAAAGGTGGATCATATGTATGAATATGTGAATGGGACGAAAAGAGTAATGGACCAACTCCAGGATTGAATTGACATTTGAATGTATAAAAAGGCCGAATGTAAACCAGAAATGGGCTGAACAAAATTGTACATATATTCTTGAAAGGCCAAACGTGCATAAAATTGATGGGTTGACCAGTTGGGCTTGGCCCATGTTGCAGATAAAAATTAACAGAAATAAATATACCAAATGGGTTGAATTAATGGGCTTGGCCCATGTAAAACACCTAATCGGACCGGGCTGAATCTTGTGCCACATCAGCTTGCCACGCTGGATGCCTACGTGGCCTGGGGAGGTTGCTAGTGACAAAAACGCCACAGTAGGAATATTTTGGTCGTAAACGTCCACGACCCTCTCATAGAGAAGGTCGCTATAGTCAGTTAACGACCCCTAGCTTTTGACCTTCTGTTTTTGGTCAAAAAAAGGTCGCAAATGAAAAACAATGACCTTTCAGTGACCAATAGAAAGGTCACAAGTTGACATATTTCTTGTAGTGATACATTTTGACCAAAATAAAGCTAAAATTTTTCGTCAGGTTGTTCTCGTGCAGGAGTCGGGTCCATTGTTCGGGTAATCATTTTCCATCCCCCGACGATAGACAACGGGGAACTCGAGTCAGACTCTCAGCACCTTCTACGCACATTGTAGATTGAAGTGTATAAAATGTTGTTTGGAAGTGATGAAAAAGTGTGAAGCACCCTAAGCACCGCAGTCAATCTTGCCCACAAGAATATAATCCCCTCCGACTTATGCACACGGTGTGCTTTGCTTCCCGAAGACTCCATTCACCTCTTCATCACATGCCCCCTTGCCAACAGAATTTGGCAACGACTGGGTGTACTACCACATGAAGATGACCTTAATGAACTCTGGGATGCTCCACTACCTCAACACCTGCCCGAAAATGCATGGCCCCTAGTCCTCCTCGCGCTCCTCTGAAATATTTGGGCAGCGCAGAATGACATGCTCTTTAGGAATGTCGATCAATGTTCTGTAATAACTATTAGAAACACTCTGTCGGACTTGGATCTCTGGTCACACCGTCTTGTTGATACGGGTGACAAGGAGGACGTCTCCTCGTGGCGTTCCTACCTCTCTGCACGATGCCTCGTGTCTATGTAATCTGGACCTGCTGTTTGTGTAGCCGTTTTGAGCAATATATTCAGGTGG
>LR880970.1:31285194-31298716 GCA_904067115.1 Aegilops sharonensis | reverse complement strand
TCAACTTCTGCTACCGAGTAAACTCCAAGATTGGGCCGCGAGCGTGTCGGCAATCCAGGACGCGGACCTCCGACAAGAATTCTTTCGCATCCAGTCGGAGTTTGCGGAAATCATCCATCAAGATGTCCTTCGTACCTCGGGGCAGTTCTACCTCAGAAATCAACCGTCCAACAGTGACATCGACACAATGCTACAAATGCAGGATGACAACGCCCGTTCTTTCATGACTCCCACGATAGACGGCGGCTTCATCCACGCTCCGGTCCCTTGAGCCGAGTTGTCAAGTTCTGAAACATCGATTGGCTCATGTTGTAATTAAACTTTAATGAACTTGTAGTATGTCTCTTTGGTTTCGAGAGTCGTTCAACTTAGATGTAATCGATGCTATTAATGTCTTGCTTTTCTCTTCTGATCGTTCTGTTGCATACTTATATATTGCTAATGTATTGTCTGTGAATTGGTACTAACGTTTCGTTTGGCTAGTGCATAGCGATGCCGACGTATGTCGTGTACAAGGGTAAGGTTCCCGGAGTCTACGATGACTGGGAGGAGTGTCGGAGACAGGTTCACCGATTCAGCGGTAACAGTTACAAAGGGTACACCACTAGGGCCGAGGCCGAATCTAGATACGCCCGCTATCTAGCGGGAGAGGGGAGGGAGCGTTGGAGGAACCGGATGAAGACGAGTTTCATCGTGATGATGCTCATCGTGATGACCGCAGCTCTCTTCTATGTGATGGTAGTTTAGATGATCGATATCGACTTGTAATGTGAAGACAAACTCGCTACTCGCGGTCTCGAGACTTGTAATATAATTTTCTATCTTTGTTCGGTCTTTTCAATTCGGAGACTAATATGATGAATTGTATTCAGAGACTAATATGATGAATTGTATTCAAAGACTAATCTTCTATTGTATTTGATGAATCTGTTGTTGATGTGTGCTGTCTATATTTTGTCAAATTATACATTTTGTAACCTGTGCAAAAAACAGAAAATAAAAAATAAAAAAAACCTAATATTCATACTAATGGCGCATCACATGACAGTGCGCCATTAGTATGACAGTGCATACTAATGGCGCATCACCGGGTAGTGCGCCATTAGTATGCCGCGGTTACTAATGGCGCATCCAGAGGTGGTGCGCCATTAGTATGCCAAAGCACCTGGGTATACATGGCCCCTGGGAGGCATACTAATGGCGCACCCTGGCCTATACTAATGGCGCACCCGTGGTGCGCCATTAGTATACCAGATACTAATGGCGCACCAGGTGGTGCGCCATTAGTAAAAATTACTAATGGCGTGCTATTAATGGCGCACCACAGATGCGCCATTAATAGCCATACTAGGTGCGCCATTAGTAGGGGTTTTTCTAGTAGTGAGAGATGCGGTCGGTCGTTAGGGGTGGGGGTTGTGTGGCAGAAGGAGGGATCGAGGAAGATATGCGGTCGGTCGTGGTGGGGCCTTGGGGATAAGAGAGAGAGATGGGATGGGTGGTTGGGGCGCGCATGGTGACTGGTGAGAGACATAGGCGGGTGCGGGCGACCCAGATCACGCCATGTCACCGATCCGTGGGATCAATCCGCGTGCTGTGGTTTCTCTTTGCCGTCTGCGATTTTTTTTACAGACGGCAAAGAGCTCTCTTTTCCGTCTATAAAAAAAAATCCCAGGCGGCAAAGATTCTTTGTCGTCTGTATTTTCTTTAGAGACGGCAAAGTATGTATTTGCCGTCAGTTGTTCTTTGCCGTCAGCTGCTGTCGGCAAAATTTGTCTTTGTCGTCTGGCCTGACGAAATGCTGACGGGAAAGAACAGTACTGACGGCAAATCTCCTATTTCCTGTAGTGGATGGAGGTTCTACGGGCAGGTCATGTCGTGGTAAATTTTCAGCAATTATAAATTTACATAAAATATAGTTGCTTCACAAACTGAAAATATCACTAGAAACAAACATTGTTTGCTGAGCTCACATGGATTGTTAGATGGGGCTCAAATTTTGTGGAGAGCTATGATTTGGGAATATAGAAGATCTGGCCAAAATTCAACTCATTAGGATATGGCTAGCGAGCACTTCCTTCACAACTTTTGGAGCTGAACAAAAACTTTGGAAATTTGCCGTGGAAGATTTACCAGGCAAATGGAGTTGAATATTTTCATGAGGCAATGATTTGGATAGTAAAGAATGCCCAATTTTTTGGGGAATTTTTGGAATGACAGAAATATAGGCTGCTTCACAACCTAGAGTAAAAACTGACACATAGACATGACACATAGGCAAAACTGATGAGGTGGAGCCTAGTCATAGCAATGCACCACAATTTACAAGGTTATGACCATCTATATTGGTCGTTATCAGCTAGAAATAAGGCAGCGAACCAGTGTTGTTTACTTTACGACCATTTCTTGTAAGGAAATTACGACCTTTCTGACCAAAAAGGTCGTTATGGCTTATGGTTTGGAGCCCCCGGAACAGCTTTTGACCAATTGGTCTCAAATGGTCGTAGATTTATGACCTATTCTTCCAAGTTCACTGACAGAAGGTCACAAGTTGACATATTTCTTGTAGTGCATTTTTTAATTTTTTGGAATTAAAATGCCATGGCACTCCATGCATGTGACCATGATGTGAGACCAATATGTTTGGAATTTCCTTCTAATTTACTGCACATGGAATTAACTCACACACAAGTACACAAATATAATTTTTCAAACCGTTATGGTTAGCCGTTGCATGTAGATATAGTTCAAATTTGAATTACAGTCATTAAATGAATAGAAAATCACTTAAATGTATTTAAAAGGTCAAATGACCTCTAGAATTTCCAAATTTGCACATGAAATTTGTTCCCTCTCGGAACCACGAACACATAGTGCACGTTAAACGTAGAAACTATTTGAAGGCCATAAGAGGAAGCTATCTCCTGTTCGTCATCAAACATGCATTGTTCCCTCTCGGAACCACGAGCCATCTAGTGAGTTGCTCCGGTTTGTGAGGTGTATGTGTCCAAACTTTCGTCAAACATGCCAATTTATTTACCACATCATCTTGTTGGCATGAAATTACATCAAGCAAGTTTTCATGTTTTTCTGATCATTTTTTATTTGTTTGGAATTAAAATGCCATGGCACTCCATGCATACATATGCATGTGTCCCTCTCCTGAGACCAATATGTTTGAAAATTCCTTCTAATTTACTGCACATGGAATTAACTCGCGCACGAGTACACAAATATGACTTTTCAAACCATTATGGTTAGCTTTTGCATGTAGATGTAGTTTAAATGGCTAGAAAATCACTTAAATGTCTTCAAAAGGTCAAATGACCTCTAAATTTTTCCAAATTTTTACATGACAGTTGTATTAGTGCACGTTACACGTAGAATTTTTTTAAGGCCGTAAGAGGGAGCTATCTCCCATTCCTTATCAAACATGCATTATTCCTCTCGGAACCACGAGCCTTCTAGTGAATTGCTCCGGTTTGTGAGGGGTGTGTGTCCATACTTTCGTCACACATGCCAAATTTTTTACCACATCATCGTGGTGGCATGACATTACATATAACAAGGTTTCATGTGTTTCTTAAATTTTTTTAATTTTTTGGAATTTAAATGCCATGGCACTCCATGCTTAATTGTGTCATAACCGTTAGACCAACATGTTTGAAAATTCCTTCCAATTTACTGCACGTGGAATTAAATCGCAGACAAGTACACAAAATATGACTTTTCAAAGCGTTATGGTTAGCTGTCGCACACAAATCAATTTGAAGATCTATTACCAAACCATGCAGAAATGTATACGACTTCATTACCTCTCCAACCATATACCAACCCGAATTTTGGCTCCCTTAATATTGCAACTTTCCTTCCTAACGACGCCCACAAGGTTGATTTGGGCCCAAAATCATACATAGCATATGGTATCTCACAAGAACTTGAACGAGGAGATTCTTTTACAAAGCTTCACTATGACATGACTGATGCGGTAAGTGAGATATATAAGTTTCTACAATTATAACCGAAAGAATTCCTCCATTCTGCAATTCATTTGAAATTAGTATGCATTATCTATTATTCTGTGTTAAATAGCCATCCTACTACCTACTAGCTAGTTGTTTTATCCAGTTTTAATGTTTTTTTAATATTAGGTGAATGTATTGATGTATACTGCCAAGGTTACCGCTTATTGGAGGCAAAAAAGTGCCATCGCTGATCTGAAATTAAAGCACATGGCCCAAGATAGTGATGAAATAGAGAGGGATGGCTATGCAAAACACAATACATCACCTGAACATATAGAGTGTCAAGAGGGCGCTCTCTGGGATATATTGAGAAGAGAGGATGACCCAAAATTGAATGAATATTTGACAAAGCACTCAAAAGAGTTTCTTCATATACATTGTGCTCAAGTCAGAAAGGTTGGTACTTTTGGTAACAGAAGTACATGTACTCCCTATCATCTATCCTATTTACTTCCGATTTCTTATCTTGGTGTAGGTGTATAATCCAGTGCACGACGAAACGTTTTATCTGACGGAACACCACAAGAGGAAGCTTAAACTTGAATTTGGTGAGCCGTACTACCTGCATAATCACTCAATATGTTAGAGGTTTCAAATAAAAGTGAACTAAAGTCTTATACTTATATCTTTCCAAATTGCTAATGCATTTTCAGGAGTAGAGCCTTGGACTATAGTACAAAAGCTTGGAGAAGCTGTTTCCATACCAGCCGGTTGTCCACATCAAGTACGAAATCTTCAGGTATATATCTCCTGAACGCACTATAGATATAGACATGATCATATTTGACACTACAGGAAACAGGAGATTTGCCGTCTGTACTGTTCTTTGCCGTAAGCTTTTCATCAGGACAGACGGCAAAGACCAATTTTGCCGACAGTTGCTGACGGCAAAGAACGGCTGATGGCAAAACATACTTTGCCGTCTGTAATTAAAAAGACTGACAGCAAAGAAAATAACAGACGGCAAAGTGCTCAATTTGCCGTCTGTAAATAAAAAAACAGACGGCAAAGTCTACTTTGCCATCTATAAATAAAAAAACATACGGCAAAGGTCTTTGCGGTCTGTGTTTTTCTTTACAGACGGCAAAGTGAGCACTTTGCCGTCTGTAAATAAAAACACAAACGACAAAGAAGAAACACAACACACGGATCGACATCCTGGATCGATGACATGGCACGATCTGGGCCACCCGCACCCGCCTCTCTCTCTCACCGTGCGCGCGCCAACCAACCCACGCACGCCCCCACCCACTGGCCCACAACCACCCACGCACGCCCCAATGCGCTGGTGACTGGGCCACCACCACCCGCTGGCCTGCGTTATCCTCTCCCCTCGTTCGTCTCTCTCTTCTCTGCCCGCATCTTTCTCTCTCTCTCTCTCTCACCCGATGGCAGCCATCGCTCGCCTCATCTCTCGCCCGCTGCCTGTGCCCGCCTCCACGCGCAACCGCCGCCGAGCGCCGCCCGCCTCCACGCGCCGCCGAGCGTGGCCCGCCACCGCACACCGCCGAGCGCCGCCATCTGCCCGCCTCTGCCTGCGCCACCGTCGGCCATTGCATGTGCCCGCGTCGGCGCGTCGGCGTGCCGCCAAGCACCGCACGCGTCACACCACCAACCGCACCATGAGGTCCTGCAGGCGGATCCCTCTCTCTTCCGACGACCTCAACATCGACCACGGGGGCGACCTCGACGATGACGCCGCGCGGACGACATCACGGGATATTGCAGCAGTGGACTACAACCCGTGCCCGTCCACACTCCGAGCTCCTCCTCACCCGCTGGTCGTGCTCTCCGCCTCGCGAGCTCCGCCGCCAGAGCAGCCGGGCGCTCCACCTCGTGGGCTCCGTCGGTCAAGCACCGCCCATCCCTGACCTCCCTCGCTGCCTCGTCGTGGCGTCGGAGCGAGTCAGCTCCCGAGCGCGGCTAGGCCGGAGCGACATGGCTGAGCAGGTCTTGGAGACGGCGCAGCGAGCAGAGCACGGCAGAGCAGTGCGGCCAGCGTTGAGGCCGGGCGGCGGGGCAAACAGAGCACTGCAGGGGAGAAGAAGGACCCGATTGATTTTTAGATTTAATTTTTAGGGTCCTTTGTGTTAATTTCCAGGACTATTCTGTAGCTTTAGTTTTTTCGGGTCATGTTTACATTATGTATTGACGGCACTGTCATGCAATGAAAGCAATAAACATGGCCGAGCCTTTGCCTGTTAAAAGAAGAAGAAACATGGGCAGTGCACTGCGTGCGTTGACCGCATCCCTCGGGAACAACACTGATGTTTTTTTTATTTGATCCTTTTCTTTGCCGTCTGTGTATATGAGGCCGACGGCAAAGACAAAAATAGCTGACGGTAAAGATATAGTCTGGCTGACGGCAAAAGTACTTTTCTTTGCCGTCTGTGATTTATAAGGATGATGGCAAAGTAGATTTGGCTGACGGCAAAGTCTTTGCCGTCTGTTTGGTGAAAAGCAGACGGCAAAGTATTCCTTGCCGACTTATCTTTGCCGTCTGACTTTGCCGTCTGCTTCCTGACGGCAAAATCTTTGCCGTCTGGATTTAGGCCTTTTCCGTCTGTGATACACTAGAAACATGTAACTGATTGTGTTCTTCTATTACTGATTGTGTTCTTCTATTATTTCTGTAACATGTAACTGATTGTGTTCTTCTATTACTTTTGTAGTCTTGTACCAAGATTTCTCTAGACTTTATTTCCCCTGAGAATGTTAGACAATGTATGATGCTGAACGAAGATTTCAGCTTATTACTCAAAGACCACAAATCAAAGGAAGACAAACTAGAGGTAAACCTTTCTACATGAATATGTTAACCCTATGTTTGGTGCAAACATAGTTAATAGATTATCTTCCAGAACACAAACTCAATCCTTTTGGGCTCTCTGATTACATGCTTGTTGATTCCAGATCTGTACATGCATGTGTCTTTGCTTGCGGAACTGTGATAAAAATATTATGTACAAAATGCAGGTCAAGAAGATGATCGTATATGCTGTTATTCATGCCATTCAGACCTTGAAAGACGATCTGAAAAAAAAAATCCCGGAAAGGAGTGACTCGGCATGAAGCCCTTTATTATCAGATTTGCAGTTCCTGCTAGAAAATTTGTAACATGCTTTCTCCTTGAGGCAGCAAAATTAATTTTCTTTGAATGAAGATGTAAACTAGGAGGAAAAGTGCTTACAGGTCACATCCAGCTGCTGCAGAAAATAGTGGTCAAACTTATTCAGTATAGCATTTATTTGAGGCACTTGCAGCTAAAATTTAGATATTAAGACGAAGATTTGAATATGTACTCTTCGTTTTGTAGAAACAGTGTTACAGTTGCTTCGTGGACCATGGCAGGGAAGATTCCTAGAATCCATGTTTTCAATTAATTTCAACAACTCTATTTTTAAATAGCTTAGTTATTCATTTTTATTTGTGTAATATAATGCTAGGAGGTTGCTGGACAAAGAACTGAGACATAATCATATCGGTTATTTTTTAAGGAAGACAGTAGGGTTTCTCTGTTGTGTGTTTTTTACAAGTTTGTATATGAAAAAAAGTACAACATAAAGGGCCGGTCAGCTTGGGCTAATCTTATTGCATGAGTTGTCATTTGTAATCGTCATAGAGGTATATGGACCCATGTTGCTTATTTTCAGTCTTGGTGCTCTTCCTTTGCCCCATTTCCTTATGTTTTCAGCATCTTAACACTTACCACCTTGAACAAAATGATTTTGTGGCACCGGTTACTAACACCTAGAAACATCCTGGAGGTTTCGTGAACGAATTTATGTGCAACAATAATATGCTCTCCAAAAGTTTACCAAACATCAATTTGCGGACATAGCACAACCATGATTCTTTGGTAAAACTCCCAATGCACTATTTGCATCAAAATGTGTTCTTCCAAAGTTTACCAACCCTGAGAAAGCCATCCCTTGGTGCCTCTACGTTGGCGGATGACCTGGCAGCCAATCATGCATGAACGTAGGTTGTTAGAGCCTTTAGATAAGAGAGGGCTGCAATTCCCAGTTGGAGCATGACGGAAGATAAGTCACGAGATCACTCAACATGTAGGTGTCGTTGAGGAGGCAACAGATGATAGGGAAGTGAGAGTATAGGGAGGTACAATATGTAGGTAAAGAAGATGGTTGTACATGTTGTTAATCATGCTGTTGAGACCTTGAAATACGATCTCAAACAGTTTTTCCTAGAGAGCAGTGGCCCAGAACGAAGCCCTTGATTAACAAATATGTAGGTCTTCCAAGACAATTTGTGACATGCTTTCTCCATGATGCAATAAAATTACTTTTCTTTGAACTGTGAAGTAAACTAACAGGAAAAGTGGCTGCAAATCACATCCAGGTGCTGCAAAAAATAGTGGTTAAATTATTTAATATAGAATATATTGAGGTGCTTGGAGCTAGAATTATTTCATATAATATTAAGATAGACATTTGAGTTGTGTATGCTTCATTTTGTAAACACATTTGTGCAATTGCTTCGTGGCAGGGAAAGACTCCTAGAAGCCATGTTGCCTTTATAATTTCGACAACACTATCTTGAATAACTTAGTTAATTAAAATGTAATTATCTAAGATAATCATAGGAGGCTGTGGGATTGAAGAAACCAGCTATAATTTCATGTTTTTTATGGAAGATAGTTGCACTAGTAGAAAACGGGACATTAGTCCCGGTTCGTAAGTGCTAGCTGACAGGTGATCGAGGCCAAGATGACAGGTGAATACATGTATATATTATGACGAACATCATGAGAAGTTGACTATTGTACCACCACCAGCCGGAGACTTGGGATGTATATATTATCAGCCGCATGTTAATTTTTTGTGCTAATTAATCTCGTTTTACTTATTCCCACAAATTCCCAAGGGTGTCATTATGTTTTAGAACAAGCCGCGTTCGACAAAGACGACAGGGTCTACAGGTACGTCTTGATCCTATGTAAATCATGATGTCTTGTAGTAAATTCCATCTGTCCAATCTTTAATGTAAATGTGTGTATTACATTTTTTTCTTTTCTTTGCACCAACAATTGGGACACATCAATTTACGATCTCCATAGACGGTGCCCAGACCCGGAGTGCGGCTACGAGCTATGCGTCCTCTGCTGCAAGGAGCTCTGTGAGAACAACCTCTGAGGCTGTTGTGAGGCAATGGAGGACTATTACCCGGATAATTGACCCGACTACTTGCACGGTGGCAACCCATAGCCGTGCTTCTCATCAGGAGGCAAACATCAAAATAGTACAAGAGAGGGAAAGAAAGTTACAACAACTAAGTCGGTGGCTAACGTAGCTGCCAATGGTGGAAGCATCCCTTGCCCTCCCACCAAGCTCGGGGGCTGCGGCCGCCAGGATCTTGAGCTGAGGCGGCTCTTCCAGGAGGACTGGCTTACCTGTCTTGAGGCAGAAGCTACAACACTCAAACTCTTCTTGCTCTCTGCTGGTGTGGCAGGTGCAGATGATGCATGCAGCTGTTGTTTGTCCGGGGAGAAAAGGAGAGCTGCTTCCAGGGAGAACTCAGTTGATAATTGGCTATATTACCCGGTGTCAGATGCTGCAAAGCCGGATGATCTCAAGCAATTCCAGAAACACTGGGTGAGGGGAGAGTCAGTGGTTGTTCGAGGCATCCTATATAAAATGTCAGGTTTGAGCTGGGATCCACGGACCATGTGGCCTCAGAAACACGGCGACGGCGGGGCTTCAGATCTGGTGAACGTGAAGGCTATTAATTGTCTTAGTTGTTGTGAGGTGAGCAGCTTTCTTCTCCTTTTAACACTAGATCTGTATGATATACTACTCCCTCCGATTATCTAAATCTACCTTAAAAATAATATTTGCATAAATAAATGGAAATCACATACATGATTATATCTCCAACAATAGTTCTCAGTTCTTGGAATTAATACAATACCAGAGTTCTGCCTTTTATTAAAGAGTCCCTAGCTAGTTGAGAAAAGCAACAAATTGAACATATAAAGGGATCAATGCCTTTTACAATTGAGTTCAACCATTAAGTATGCTTTTCCCATTCTTATGAAAAGCTGAAGAGGAAAAGTTAATTTTCTTAAGCTTCCTTTTCAAGTTCAAATACCCAATACAATGTTGGCACAGGTCCTGACTGCCGCTGTTCGACGAAGTACTTTCTCGACGAACTTCCAGACCGATACTTTTGGCCACGGCAACGCCCACGTCTTGGAACTATAAGCAGGCAAGCATACAACTAGATTGATATCTTTTTTTGGACCGAAGACGCTAGACGCGTCCGGCTTTAAATTAATAAAGCCATGAAGGCAGCATCACCAGGTTTAAACAACGAACACACCCAATGACCATAAGTCTCAACAGGCCACACCTGCCACGCATAGAAGAAACCAAAGTTCAGTGGACAGGCCCCAACCGAACACCTAACAGACCCACTTGGAACCAAAATAAAGATCGCCCAAAGAAGCTTAAGTCGCTTGACGAAGTCTTGGGATACTGCTGGCAATCTTCTCCATCGAGCTCCTCATATGCTCAGCATCGCATTGTTTGCCCAACGATGTCCACATCTGTAACAAAAGATGACATTTGAAAATAACATCAGTCGGGTTAGCCGGGAACTTGTGTTCCATAGTCATCTTGTTTCACAATGTCCAGAGTCAAAATGGCAATTTTCCCCGTGGGGGCGGGTATCCGTGGGGATTTACCCGCTAAGAAACGGTGATGGGGATCAAAATCCCCCCATGGGTATAACGGGGCGGGTACCCGAGAAGCTAGCGGGGCGGGTATGTGGGGCAAACTGGCTCCACGGAGGCTCCATGGATACCCGGGACCCCACCTGTCAGTCAAACATCCAAGTGGATATATAATGAAGAAACCCTAACCAGCTCACCTCTCCACTCCTTTCCTCCCCATTCCCCCGACTAGCAGCCACAGCCGCCTGTCCCCATTACCCCGATCTTGCCGCCTCCTCTCCCCATCACCAGATCCACCAGACTACCACCACCGGCGGCGGGCCGCGGGCGGCACCGGCCAGCGGGCAGCGCCTCATCCGGCCGCCCTTCCCCATCCGGGCGCCTCATCCGCCTCTCCCCATTGACCCTTAATCTCGTCGCCATCTCCTGTAGCCCTGCTCCTCGCCTGCTCGCGACGCCGCCTCGTCCTCCTTCGCATCAAGGCACCGGCCGGCAGTCCGGCACCTCATCAGCTCATCTGGTCTCGTCGCCGTCTCCTGCTCCTCGCCTCCTCGCGACCCCGCCTCCTCAACTCCTCCTTCACCTCAAGGCCGGGCAAGGCGGCTGCAAGTGCAGGACAGCAGGAACAGGATGGTGGGGGTGGCAATGGCAAGTGCTCCTCTTCCCCATCCCAGGTGACCGGCGGCTTCTGCATCGACCCAAGACTCCAAGAGGCCGAGGCCATCAGGGTAAGCAGCTGAAACTTTCTGTTCTTGTAGTTGTTAGTTCTTGCTGTTGCATCTTGAACTTGCTGTTGAATAGGATCTTGTAGTGGTTAGTTCTTGCTTGAATGTGTAGGATCTTGTTGTTATTTGGTCAGTCATGAGTGGGTTATCTAAACATATGTCAAAATTGTGTAAATATCTAACCGTCCACACACATTCATTATATGTGATCCTTTTATATTTATCAATTATATGTGATCCTTTTATATTTATTCCAGCAGGTTTGTATATGTACCAGCACCTATCTTGTATGTCAAAATTGTGTAAATATGCAGCAGTAACATTCCTGATTATTGTGTTGCTTATCTATGTCAGGTTCATGTGCCTTTGTAGCTGACCGCGACGACGACCGGCAAGCGGCAACTCACACCTCTTTCTCCACCTCAAGAAAATCTTCATCGACCCGAACCCGAGATCATCAAGGTGAGCAGCACAATAATATGTCAGGTTCAGGTGAATATTTTGAGCAAGATGAGCCACTTCGTGTGAAGAGAAAGACCATATCTGTGGTTTGGAATGAGTTCAATAGGGTTCTTTTTTGAGGAAAAATGGAAGGCTGAATGTGTATGGTGTCACGGGCTATTTTGTGGAGATCCAAAGTATGGAAGCTCACATCTGCATGCTCATTTAGCAAGATGTGCTTCTAGGGAGGCCAATGTTAATTTTCCATCCTCAACCATCATCTTATTCTTTAATCTTAAGTAATGTTTCCACTTGCCAATGGTAGTTTACTAATGTTTCCACTTGTCTAATGTTCTGGTTGAGGAACTGTCGACTTACTATATGCCTGCACGGAGCAGTGAAGAATGAAGATTGAAGTCTTAGATATTTGATGTTGTTAGTTCTTGTAGTTGTTATTATCCCATGTATTTGTGTGACGCCCCTGATTCAATCGTACACTAATCATGCACGCAAATGTGTACGATCAAGATCAGGGACTCACGGGAAGATATCACAACACAACTCTAAAACATAAATAAGTCATACAAGCATCATAATACAAGACAGGGGCCTCGAGGGCTCGAATACAAGTGCTCGATCATAGATGAGTCAGCGGAAGCAACAATATCTGAGTACAGACATAAGTTAAACAAGTTTGCCTTAAGAAGGCTAGCACAAACTGGGATACAGATCGAAAGAGGCGCAGGCCTCCTGCCTGGGATCCTCCTAACTACTCCTGGTCGTCGTCATCGGGCTGCACGTAGTAGTAGGCACCTCCGGGGTAGTAGTCGTCATCGACGGTGGCGTCTGGCTCCTGGGCTCCATCGTCTGGTCGCAGCAATCGGGTAAAGAAAGGGGGGAAAGGGGGAACAAGGCAACCGTGAGTACTCATCCAAAGTACTCGCAAGCAAGGAGCTACACTACATATGCATGGATATATGTGTAAAGGGCCATATCAGTGGACTGAACTGCAGAATGCCAGAATAAGAGGGGGATAGCTAATCATGTCGAAGACTACGCTTCTGGCAGCCTCCGTCTTGCAACATGTAGAAGAGAGCAGACTGAAGTCCTCCAAGTAGCATCGTATAGCATAATCCTACCCGGCGATCCCCTCCTCGTAACCCTGAGAGAGAGCGACCATCGGGTTGTATCTGGCACTTGGAAGGGTGTGTTTTATTAAGTATCCGGTTCTAGTTGTCATAAGGTCAAGGTACAACTCCAAGTCGTCCTGTTACCGAAGATCACGGCTATTCGAATAGATTAACTTCCCTGCAGGGGTGCACCATCTTACCCAACACGTTTGATCCCATTTGGCCGGACACACTTTCCTGGGTCATGCCCGGCCGCGGAAGATCAACACGTCGCAGCCCCACCTAGGCACAACAGAGAGGCCAGCACGCCGGTCTAAACCTAAGCGCGCAGGGGTCTGGGCCCATCGCCCTGAGCACACCTGCACGTTGCGTGGGCGGCCGGAAGCAGACCTAGCCTAGTGGCGTTCCAGTCCAATCCGGCGCGCGCCGCTCCGTCGCTGACGTCTGAAGTGCTTCGGCTGATACCACGACGCCGAGTGCCCATATCTTTCCCACGTAGTTGGTTAGTGCGTA
>LR880970.1:31260117-31284967 GCA_904067115.1 Aegilops sharonensis | reverse complement strand
GGTCTAAACCTAAGCGCGCAGGGGTCTGGGCCCATCGCCCTGAGCACACCTGCACGTTGCGTGGGCGGCCGGAAGCAGACCTAGCCTAGTGGCGTTCCAGTCCAATCCGGCGCGCGCCGCTCCGTCGCTGACGTCTGAAGTGCTTCGGCTGATACCACGACGCCGAGTGCCCATATCTTTCCCACGTAGTTGGTTAGTGCGTATAAGCTCGTAGCCAACTCAGATCAAATACCAAGATCTCGTTAAGCGTGTTAAGTATCCGCGAACGCCGACCAGGGGCAGGCCCACCTCTCTCCTAGGTGGTCTCAACCTGCCCTGTCGCTCCGCCACAAAGTAACAGTCGGGGGCCGTCGGGAACCCAGGCCCACCTCTACTGGGATGGAGCCACCTGTCCTTTCAGCCCCCATCTCCGAACAGTATCACAGGTAATGTAACAGTGTAAAGTATATAGTATATGCCCGTGATCACCTCCCGAAGTGATCACAGCCCAGTAGTATAGCATGGCAGACGGACAAGAGTGTAGGGCCACTGATGGAACACTAGCATCCTATACTAAGCAGTAGGATAGCAGGTAAAGGTAACAACAGTAGTAGCAAGGACAGGCTATGCAGCAGTATTGGATTAACTGAAAGCAGTAACATGCTACACTACTCTAATGCAAGCAGTATAGAGAAGAGTAGGCGATATCTGGTGATCAATGGGGGGGCTTGCCTGGTTGCCCAGACAAGGAGGGGTCGTCGGTGACGTAGTCGACCACAGGGGCATCAGCATCGTCACGGGGTCTACCGGAAAGAAGTAACGGAGGGGGAACACAATAAATAACAGAGCAATCAAAGCATCACAAAGCGTAACATGGCAATACGCGGTGCTAGGTGTGCCCCAACGCGGTATTAGGTGATACCGGCGAAAGGGGGAACATCCGGGAAAGTACCCCCAATGTTTCGCGTTTTCGGACAGATGAACCGGAGATGAAATGTTGCAGGTTCACTATGCTAGGGACGCGTGGCGGACGAACGGGCTGCGTATTCGGATTCGTCTCGTCGTTCTGAGCAACTTTCATGTACAAAGTTTTTTCATCCGAGTTACTATATGTTTATATTATTTTGTAAAGTTTTAATGATATTCTGGAATTATTATTTATTCGAAATTAAATAGCTAAATGCTAGGTGCACCCAGCTCTGCGTACACAGAAGCCAGAGGCTGACAGGTGGGCCAGGGGGTCCATGTTGACCAGTCAACGTTTGACTGGTTAACAGGGGGTGGGGCCCCTGTCATTGACTACTACATTAACTAACTAACAGTTAATTATGTTAATTATGTTAATTAGTTATTAGATTAATCTAATTATGATTAAATAAATAAATTAACTCTTTAATTAATTAATTAATATTTTACTTATTATTATTTATTTATTTTAAATTCATTTTCTTATAGTAGGGTCCACATGTCATATACACTACACCTAACCACTCATTAGCCTAACTGTACTAATTAGCTACTAACCTAAACAAGGCCCGGTCTCATCCAGAGACGCACCCGGCCACACACACACACGACACACACGACACACACATCACACAACTCACACACACACGGCCGCTCGGCCATGGCCAGCGGTAGCAACGACGCGCGGCGAACAGCGACAGGCAGTGGTGCCGGCGAGCAGCAGTGGCAACACATAGCGGCAGCAGCAGTTAAGAATAGCAGCAGCAGGAGGAGGAATGGCAGCAGCCTGAGAAGAAGCTACGTGAGCAGGGGCACGGCCAGGGGGACATACGCGCGCGAGGGCGCGTCCTGGGGCGCGCCCGGTGCTGCAAAGGGGCGGCCAGGGGCGCACGGGAGCGGGGCAGGAGCAGCATGCGGAGGGGGGATGCGGCCGACTAGCAGGGCGCGCGGGAGCACAACCATGGGCGCCCGCGGGCACGGCGACCTTTAACTACGGTGGAACGGCGACGGATCAGAGGGGGAACGAGGGGAATGGGAGTGGTGCTCACGAGGGGAGGCGGAGGACGCGGCCGGCGTGGCGGAGGAGCTCCAGTGAGGTAGATCGGGCGCGGGGCAGCGACGGTCGTAGGCGAGGAAGACGCGTCGATTCCGTCGGTGAGGTGCCGCCGAGCTCGAGGTGGTGGTCGGAGAGGACGAGGCGGACGACGGCGAGGCTCCTGGCGCGGTCCTAGGCGGCGGGGGTGACAGTGAGCACGTAGACGACGATGGCCATGGTGACGGTGGCGGCGGTCTAATGCGGGGGAGGAAGAGAGCGGCGCGTGGGGGAGGAATGAGGTAGCTAGGGTTCGCAGGGGGGGTCGATGGCGTCTTATCCATCGGGGGAAGCGCAGGATGGCTGACACGCATGCCCAGCGGCGGCCATGGTGGTTGGATGTGTGCCACGATCTCTGTCTCGTACAGGGAAAAGGGATGACCCCCATTGGGCTGGGCCAGTGCATAGTAGTGGTTGGGCTAAAGTGAAAGAGAGTCTTTTCTTATTTCTGATTTGTATTTTCTCAGATGTTTTGCATTCCTTTGGGTTACTAAATGAATTTAGTAGAATGTATAACTTGTCAAAATAATTATTATGCAATATTCTGCATTGCCTCAAAAAGTTCGAAGATCATTTGAACTCATTTGAATTTGGTTTAAAATGAAAGGATTTATTTTCGGGCTGTTTGAACCAGTTTGAAAATAGTTTAAGGGCATTTTAATAATTCAAATAATGTTGGATTATTCATGACCGTTAGTTAGTGAATTTTTGCAACCCAGCCTACATTTATATTTTATTATTTAAAAATTTAATAATTTGACTTGCATTTGAATTTGAATTCGAGTTCGATTTGGATCAAGGTGAGGTTTAGAAAATTAATCATGATGACATGGCTCCATTCGCATGTGGTTACTGTAGCTTAACTAGCCGGGCGTCACAATTTGAATCTTGCTGTTCAATGTGTATGGATCAGTCATGACTGGGTTATCTAAATATATGTCAGAATTATCTAATATCCACATATCTAAATATATTGCAATCCTGATTATTGTTATAAATGAATGTCCACATATCTAAATATATTGCAATCCTGACTATTGTGATCCTTTTTATTCTAGATTATTGTGTTGCTTACTTTGTTGTGTGCCTTTGTTTTAGGAATGCTTGTTCTGATCAACAATGGCATCAAGTCCAACACAATCAGATGCAAGTGCATCGGCTGCAAATGAAGATACACCAGCCTCTAGTGCAACTCCCACTCCAACGCCAAGTTCTAGTGCCAATGCAATGCCAGCTGAATCTGTTGACTTGGAGGTGCCATCTCAAACAACAAGAGCAACTAAACCGCAGGATGCACACAAGTTGGCTGGTGTGAAGAGAAAGCTCAAGTCTAAGGTGTGGGATGAATTTGAGAGGGTTCTTGTGGGCAGAAAATGGAAGGCTGAATGTGAGTGGTGCCATAGTAAGCTTGGAGGAGAAACAAAGGAATCACATCTTCACTCACATTTGGCAACATGTGCTGCTAGGCAGACCACAACAGCCTGGAAGCAAGCAAAGCTGAAACTGACCAAGGTGGAAGATGGGAAAGTGAATGTGGAGAATTACATATTTGATCAAGAACTATGTAGGAAAGAACTTTCTTTGATGATATGTTGTCATGAGTACCCACTTGCTATGGTAGATCATGTAGGTTTTAGAAAGTTCTGTGCTATGTTGCAGCCTATGTTCAAGGTTGTGTGTAGGAATACCATTCGGAAAGATATTCTAGAAATGCATGAAGGACAAAGAGATAAGTTGATCAAGTACTTTGCAAACTTCAAGAATAGAGTTGCTATGACTTCGGATATGTGGACTGCTGGACATCAAAAGAGAGGATACATGGCTGTAACAGGTCACTACATTGATGGTTCTTGGAATCTAAAGTCATTCCTTCTAAGGTAAAATACCATTGCCCCTATCTTACTGCTTGTCTGAATACCTTTGCTCTTATTCATGCTTTCTAACCCAATAATTTATAATTTTGCAGGTTTGTACATGTACCAGCACCACATACATCTGAAGTGATTTGTGATGTTCTACATGAAGTTCTGGTAGAGTATCATCTTGAGAGAAAGATATCAACTATTACTCTTGATAACTGCACAACCAACGACAAGGCAGTGGAAGATCTCCTAGATAAGTTAGACTCCTCCTCTCCCATGCTAGGTGGTAAACTGTTGCATATGCGTTGTTGTGCTCACATATTAAATCTGATTGTGAAAGATGGGCTTGCTGTTTTGGGGGATGGTATTGAGAGGGTGCGGGATAGTGTGGGGTTTTGGCCAGCAACTCCAAAAAGACATGAGAAGTTCGAAAAAACTTGTCGCTTGATGAACATTGAGTACTCTAGGAGGTTGAACCTTGATTGTAAAACTAGGTGGAACTCCACATACATAATGCTTAGTATTGTTGTGCTGTATAGGGATGTTTTTGATCGACTTAGTCTGCGTGAAAAGCTTTTTAATTGCTGTCCAACAACTTCTGATTGGGATTTTGCCAAAGAGATGATTGTTACGCTCAAATTATTCTATGATGTCACTACCTTATGGTCAGGAACTAGTTATGTTACAGCAAATATGTTCTTCCCTAAGGTTTGTTGTATTAAGTTGGCAATTCGCAAATGGACTACACCTGATTATGAGTTGTTGCAAGATATGCCCGATGAGATGAAAAAGAAGTCTGAACTGATGCAAAAAATGTCCGAGGAGATGAAAAAGAAGTTTCAGAAGTATTGGACAGATATCCATGGTCTGATGGCTATTCCCACTGTTCTTGACCCAAGGTACAAACTCCATATGGTGCAGGCTTTGTATGGTCCTCTCTATGGACCTGATGCTGCAATTCAAGAGGTTGCGCGTGTGAAGCAATTGCTCCGTGAACTGTTGGTTCAATACCAAGATGCCTCTTCTGCGGGAACATCAAATGTTGCTAGTGCTACACAGCCCACTTCTTCAGCTTCACAGGAAGAAGTTTTTGACATATTTAAACAGTACATGTCTTCACAACCTACTGCTTCATCTTTGTTGGTTCATACAGAGCTTGACATGTATTTAGAAGAGCCAACCTTGCCAAGAACATCAGATTTTGATATCATCAATTGGTGTAAGTTTGGGGGGATAAAATATCCAACTCTACAGCTTATTGCTCATGACATCTTGCCTATTCCGGTCACAACAGTAGCATCGGAATCTGCATTCTCTACAAGTGGTAGAATCCTTAGCCCTCATCGTAGTAGGCTCGCACCAAAGATGGTTGAAGCTATAATGTGTATGCAGGCTTGGTCTAATGCTGACATGCTAGGTAAGACAACTCAAATGTTGCTCTTTTGCTCCTATTCTACTTCTGTTTTGTTGTTGCTACACTATTTTTTTCTTGCTTAGATAATTTACTAGAATATATACCTAAATCAGTTACACTAATGCCATCTAATGTTACATTGCTTGCAATTTTAGGTGAGAACAATTTGTCACTCTCTACTGAGTTTCAAACTTGTCTAGATGATGATGATGAACCAATGGTAACTTGACATTCTCAACTTTTATATTATGTCTTGATTTCGCAACTTTCATTTGCAACTTTCAATCTTAAGTCCTGATTTCATGCAACTTTCTAAATTATCTTGTACCATTTCCATGATCAGGATGAGGAACTCTCCACTTGCAATAACTATTAGGCTTGCAACTTGCGGCTTGCCTCCATGGAGTCAAGAATGAAGAAAATGGAGGACCGAGGAGCTACTGTGATGGGCTCTTCAAGTCTTCATTTCATTTATTCTGCTTACCATGCTTGTGTTATGTTAAGAATTAGAACTTTCGGCTTGTAATCGTACTAAGTATTCTCGTCATTTGTGCCAATCGTACTTCCAGCTTATCAATTATGTGGTTAAACTTGAGTTGAGATGATTGAATCTATCAAACTTATGTGGTCAAAATTATTGTGTTTGTGCTGCTAATTTACTGTTGTGTAATGTGTTCATCCTTCTGTATTGCTGTTTTGTTATGCCAAAATTATTGTTGTTTTGTTATGCCAAAATTATTGTTGTGCTGCCAAAATTATTTTGGTTTGTTATGCCAGTGTGTTGCTGTTTTGTTGCTATAATGGATGATTGAATCTGTCAAAAAATATTGTGGTTTGTGCAATTGTGCTCCTCTTCTATTGTTGTTTTGCTGCTGTTGGTCTCCATGGGGATTCCCATGGGGATCGGGTACCCGTTGTTAGCGGGGATGGGGATTGTTTCCCCTCGCGAAGGTTGGCGGGGCTAGCGGGGACGGGCATTAGCGGGGATCGGGGCGGGGATGATGGTGTGTCCCCCGGTGATCCCCGTCCCCGTTGCCATTTTGAGTCCAGAGGGACCATAGCAATGCTCCCACGCATCGCCACAAGACCCTGGCCTTGGCCCCTTCTGCAACTGAAGCACCATCAACAACTCAGCCCCCGATCGCGGGTTCTAATTTTGTTGGAAAACCTCCCGCACCGCACTCCAAGCAAAACGAGCAAGTGCTCACTGAAATAATGCATGATTCGCATCCTCTAACGCTTCACACACCACACAATACCCATCCGATGGGCCGTTACGCTTAGCAACATTGTCGGTCGTCGGTAGTCTATTGCGAAACATTTGCCAAAGAAAGATTTTTTATCTTTAGTGGAATCCTATCCTTCCATAGCCCCTGGCTATATCCAATGTGTTTCCCTCGGTCAACTTGCTATACATGGACTTGACCGAGTACTTACGGAATGACGACATGTCCCATGACACTCCGTTATTAGCAAACAACATTTTTATGTACACAAGTAGTAATTATATCGAAGAACCACTTATAGTTTGGAAATGTTCAACTCCTTGCAATAATGCCTGTCATTTTGACCCCTTTCGAAAAAATGAAAGAAAATGAATAAAAGTTCAAAAACTGGAATCCTTTCGCATGGACTCCTTTTATATGTACTATTTCTAAGGAAAAATGCCTAACTTACATTACGACAACTTCGAAAAAAAATCCTTCACAAAATGGGCTATGAAGTATGGAAATTCATGACTTTCAAGCCAAACGATTAAGGTGAGGAGCATATTCTTTGCATAGTTTACGATAATGTGGTGAACTCGGATATATAGGTGCATATTGGCATTGCAAACAATGTTGCCAAATAGAGTTTTCAACTTTTTATACAATAAAATCATTTTCTATTTTCTATGTGTCAGAAATGGGTATTTTTTGTGAAGCATGTACAAAAACCAAGGTGCAAATTGGTACCACTCTAATTTTCACATAAAGTAGACCACATGTGTTGGGCAATCCCAAATTCTATAAATTTTCTAGATCTCTCGATATCACCTTGTCGCCACTTCTTCAAGCCAACATCCAACATGCCGACCTGCTTCGACTCGTCAGCTGACATGGAGGCTTTGACCCCTCGGCTGGACCAGGGGCTCCGACTCGTCAGCTGACCATCATGCCTCTTCTTCTGGCCAACATACAACACGCTGACCTTCTTCGACTCGTTAGCTGAACATGCCGCCTCTTCTTCAAGACAACATCCAAAAAGCCAAAATTTCAAAGACGTACTTGGAATTTACACATTTTGAAAAGAACGACTTCATTTTTACAAAAGTGGATGATACATTTTGACCAAAATAAAGTTGAACTTTTTCTTCAGGTCGTCCTCGTGCAGGAGTCCGGTCCATCGTCCGGGTAATCATTTTCCATCTCCCGGCGACAGACAATGGGCAACTCGAGTCAAGCTCTCAGCACCTTCTACGCACTTTGTAGATTGAAGTGTAGGAATTGTTGTTGGGAAGGATGAAAAAGTGTGAAGCACACATAACATACATCAAACATTGTGTTGATGCCTTCTAAAAAACAAAAAACAAAAAACAAACAAATTGGACTGATGGAATATGATATCGGTATACATGACATACATACAATCAAGACATGCCAGCACACACCTTAGGTCTAAGGCATCCAGCCTGTTCGATCCCAGATTGAAAAATAATACACTTGTCAATTTGGAAATGAACAGAGATCGACCATAACAAATATAAAGCTAGAACATTAGAAATGTCAACACAAGATGAGAGCACCTCATCATATATATGGTCACACTTGTGCGAGCCAAGCTATAGCTATGGCTGGTGCATGGAGTGTGTGTGCACTCCTTACGGCATGAGCAATGGAAGCACTTGAATGGTGATGCCCCATCTTCCCGATAGGTATAAAAATTGTAGGGCTGCATTTTAAAAAAAAAATCACCCAAAGGAGGCGTACCGCATACACGATATGAATTTAGAATTTCTATTTTCAAGACATTTCAAATAATTTTACTTCTTTTGTTGAAGATTCTATAAATTCAGAATTTGATAGAACGTGTGCTTGTCCACAAATGATATAAAAGGATAAGAACCACAAAAAAATATTGAAATTGCAACATTCTAATCTTAGAAGCTCCCACTTACCAGAGATCTATAAGTTCCATTGTTACTACGATGGGAGTATATTCACAAATATCTCTTTCAGGTTATCATCTTCTGTCATGTGTTCCAAAATCCTGTCAATGGAAATAAATTTCGATGACGGGTTGCACTCCGCAGGTTGTGGCTCAATTGAAAACAACAATTTGCACATTTGCTGCTTCTTACATTCTATATCATATTTGCCCTTATCTTGTGTTCCTTCTCTGATTAGATTGTTTGCATGGACATTCTTTTGCTGACCAATTCGATATGCACGTCCAATCTCCTGCCTTTGGACAGAAGGGTTGCACACAACATCGAGGTGCACCACACCCGACACTCCAAAGAGGGTGACACCTTCTCCACACATCTTGGTCCATGCAAGCATCACCTTGGCCTCGCTCTCCATATCATTGAAGTCCACCATCAAGGCCTTGCAGGTTTTAGCAGAGAAATTTCCACTCATATACATGTGCTCATTGCATTTAGTCCAGTTGAACTGTTTCCTCGGCTGTTCCAAGATCAACTCCAATGGTTCGAGAAACTGGCTAAACACAAGCACTCGCTCTTTTAAAGCATCACTACTGGAATTTTCTTCTTTGCCCAGTGTTAGGCTCTTTCCCGAGTGCAATATGTTAGGCAGTCGGCAATAGTATCTTTGCCGAGTTCCTACCCAAGAAGTAATCGGCAGAAATAAAAACTCGGCCAACAGGTACTTTGCCGAGTATCGTCAATGAAACGCTCGGTAAAACAACAAACTCGGCAACCAAGGTGTTGCCGAGTGCTAAACTCGGAAAAAGGGAGTCTTTGCCGAGTGTCCCTCTCGGTAAAAGGGGGTATTAGCTACAATGCATTGTTTTGGCTGTAGCATTTCCATACGACCTCAGATGAAGATGCTTAAAAAAATCAAAGTTGCTCATTTTGATAAGACTGATAATTTTTCATCGATAATTTTACATTTGATGCAATATTATTTACAACTTTTCCATTAAAAATTTGGTCTCAAATGACCAACGCAATGACCGTATTCATTACATAGTTTATGATAATGTGGCGAACTTGGGCATATAGGTGAATCTTCCCATTACAAACAATGTTGCCAAATAGAGTTTTGAAATTTTTGTACAAAAATATCATTTTGTATTTTTGAAGTATAAAAAATGTATAGTTTTTGTGTGGCAATTACAAAAACGAGGGTGCAAAATGGCTCTATCCCAATTTTCACATGAAGTAGACCATATTTATTGGATAACTACCAAGTGTTATTGATTTTTTAGTTCTCTAGTTACTTTGGCGCATTTAAATAACTTTATGCTGATTTTCCGAAAGTAATTCAATTTGAACTGCAATTGTGTGATAGCTCTGTCCTAAAAAATAGCAACCAACATTTTTAGGTACACAAGTAGTCATAATATCGAAGAACCACTTATAGTTTTGAAATGTTCAACTCCTTGCTATAATGCCGGTCATTTTGACCCCTTTTGAAAAAAAGGAAAGCAAATGAATAGAAGTTCAAATATTGCAATCCTGTCGCATGGACTACTTATATATGTACTACGTGAGGAAAAATGCCTAACTTACATTACGACAATTTTGAAAAAAATCCTTCACAAAATGGGCTATGAAGTACGGAAATTCATGACTTTCAAGCCAAACGATTAAGGTGAGGACCATATTCATTGCATAGTTTACGATAATGTGGTGAACTAGGATATATGGGTGCATATTGGCATTGCAAAGAATGCTGCAAAATAGAGTTTTCAATTTTTTTTACAATAAATTCATTTTCTATTTTCTATGTGTCAAAAATTGGTATTTTTGTGAAGCAAGTACAAAAACAAGGGTGCAAATTGGTACCACTCTAATTTTCACATAAAGTAGACTGTATGTAATGGACAATTCCCAAGTTCTATAAATTTGGTAGATCCCTCAATATCACCATGTCGCCTCTCCTTCAAGCCAACATCCAACATACCGACCTGCTTCGACTCGTCAGCTGACATGGAGGCTCTGACCTCTCGGCTGGACCGGGGGCTTCGACTCGTCAGCTGACCGTGCCGCCTCATCTTCAAGCCAACATACAACACGCCGACCTGATTTAACTCGTTAGCTGACCGTGCCGCCTCTTCTTCAAGACAACATCCAAAAAGAGAAAATTTCAAAGACGTGCATGGAATTTACACATTTTCAAAAGCACGACTTCATTTTCACAAAAGTGGATGATACATATTGACTAAAATAAAGTTGAACTTTTTCTTCTGGTTGTTCTCGTGCAGGAGTCGGGTCCATTGTCCGGGTAATCATTTTCCATCTCCCGACGATAGAAAACGGGCAACTTGAGTTAGGATCTAAGCACCTTGTATGCACATTGTAGATTGAAGTGTAGCAATTATTGATGGGAAGGATGAAAAAGTGTGAAGCACACATGACATACATCAAACATTGTGTTGATGCCTTCTAAAGAAACATAAACAAACAAATTGGACAGATGGAATATGATATCGGTATACATGACATCCATACTATCAAGACATGCCAGCAAACCCCTTAGGTCTGAGGCATCCAACCTCTTCTATACCAGATTGAAAAATAATACACTTGTAAATTTGAAAATGAACAGAGATCGACCATAACAAATATGAAGCTAGAACATTAGAAATGTCAACACAAGATGAGAGCGCCTCATCATTTATATGGTTAGACTTGTGCGAGCCTAGCTATAGCTATAGGCTGGTGCATGGGGTGTGTGTGTGCACTCCTTAGGGCATGAGCAATGGAAGCACCTGAATGGTGTTGCCCCATCTTCCAGATAGGTATAAAAATTGGAGGACTCCTATTTTCAAAAAAAATTTCAAGCAACGGAGGCGTACCGCATACACGACCTCAATTTAGAATTTCTATTTTCAAGACCTTGCAAATAATTTTACTTCTTTTGTTGAAGAATCCATAAATTCAGAATTTGATATAACGCGTCCTTGTCCACAAATGATATAATAGGATAAGAACCACAAAAAAATATGGAAATTGCAACATTCTGATCTTAGAAGCTCCCACTTACAAGAGATCCATAAGTTCTATTGTTACTACGATGGGAGTATATTCACAAAAATCTCTTTCAGATTTTCATCTTCTGTCATTTGTTCCAAAATCCTGTCAATGAAAATAAATTCCGATGATGGGTTGCACTCCGCGGGTTGTGGCTCAATTGAAAACAACAATTTGGACATTTGCTCCTTCTTAGCTCGTATATCATATTTGCCCTTCTCTTGTGTTCCTTCTCTGATTAGATTGTTTGTATGGACAATCTTTTGCTGACCAATTCGATATGCACGTCCAATCGCCTGCCTTTGGACAAAAGGGTTGCACACAACATCGAGGAGCACCACACGCGATGCTCCAAAGAGGGTGATACCTTCTCCACACACCTTGGTCCATGCAAGCATCACTTTGTCCTCGCTCTCCATACCATTGAAGTCCACCATCAAGGCCTTGCGGGTTTTAACAGAGAAATTTCCACTCATATACATGAGCTCGTTGCGTTTAATCCAATTGAACTCTTTCCTCGGCTGTTCCATGATCAACTCCAATGGTTCAAGAAACTGGCTAAACACAAGCACTCGCTCTTTTAAAGCTTCACTACTAGAATTTTTGTCTTTGCTGAGTGTTAGGATCTTTCCCGAGTGCAATATGTTAGGCAGTCGGCAGTAGTATCTTTGCCGAGTTCCTACCCAAGAAGTAATCGGCAGATATAAAAACTCGGCGAACAGGTACTTTGCCGACTATCGTCAATGAAACACTCGGTAAAACAGTAAAACTCGGCAACCAGGGTGTTGCCGAGTGCTAAACTCAGAAAAAGAGTCTTTGCCGAGTGTCCCTCTCGTCAAAAGGGGGTCTTAGCTACAATGCATTGTTTTGGCTGTAGCAGTTGCATACGACCTCAGATGAAGATGCTTCAAAAATCAAAGTTGCTCATTTTGATGAGATTGATAATTATTTGTCGACAATTTTACATTTGATGCCATATTATTTACACTTTTTCCATGAAAAATTTGGTCTCAAACGATCAACGCATTGACCATATTCATTCCATAGTTTATGATAATGTGGTGAACTTGGGCATATAGGTGAATCTTTCCATTAGAAACAATGTTGCCAAATAGAGTTTTGAACTTTTTGTACAAAAATATCATTTTCTATTTTCTAAGTATAAAAAATGTGTATTTTCGTGAGGTAATTACAAAAACCAGGGTGCAAAATGGCTCTATCCCAATTTTCACATGAACTAGACCATATTTGATGGATAACTACCAGGTGTTATTGATTTTCTAGGTCTCTAGTTACTTCCGCACATTTAAATCACTTTATGCTGATTTCCTGAAAGTAATTCAATTTGAACTGCAATTGTGTGATAGCTCTGTCCAAAAAATTAGCAAACAACTTTTTTAGGTACACAAGTAGTAATTATATCAAAGAACCACCTATAGTTTGGAAATGTTCAACGCCTTGCTATAATGACTGTCATTTTGACCCCTTTTGAAAAAAATGAAAGGAAATAAATAGAAGTTCAAAACTGCAATCCTTACGCATGGACTCCTTTTATACGTACTATTTGTGAGAAAAAATGCCTAACTTACATTACGACAATTTTGAAAAAAAATCCTTCACAAAATGGNCCAATTTTCACATGAACTAGACCATATTTGATGGATAACTACCAGGTGTTATTGATTTTCTAGGTCTCTAGTTACTTCCGCACATTTAAATCACTTTATGCTGATTTCCTGAAAGTAATTCAATTTGAACTGCAATTGTGTGATAGCTCTGTCCAAAAAATTAGCAAACAACTTTTTTAGGTACACAAGTAGTAATTATATCAAAGAACCACCTATAGTTTGGAAATGTTCAACGCCTTGCTATAATGACTGTCATTTTGACCCCTTTTGAAAAAAATGAAAGGAAATAAATAGAAGTTCAAAACTGCAATCCTTACGCATGGACTCCTTTTATACGTACTATTTGTGAGAAAAAATGCCTAACTTACATTACGACAATTTTGAAAAAAAATCCTTCACAAAATGGGCTATGAAGTACGGAAATTCATGACTTTCAAGCCAAACGGTTAAGGTGAGGACCATACTCATTGCATATTTTACGATAATGTGGTGAACTCGGATATATAGGTGCATATTGGCATTGCAAACAATGCTGCCAAATAGAGTTTTCAACTTTTTATACAATAAAATCATTTTCTATTTTCAATGTGTCAAAATTGGGTACTTTTTGTGAAGCAAGTACAAAACATAAAGTAGACCGTATGTAATGGACAATTCCCAAGTTCTATAAATTTTCAAGATCTCTCAATATCAACATGTCGCCTCTTCTTCAAGCCAACATCCAACATGCCTACCTGCTTTGACTCGTCAGCTAACATGGAGGCTTTGACACCTTGGCTGGACCAGGGGCTTCGACTCGTCAGCTGACCGTGCCGCCTGTTCTTCAAGCCAACATACAACACGCGGACCTGCTTCGACTCATTAGCTGACCGTGCCGCCTCTTCTTCAAGACAACATCCAAAAAGCCAAAATTGCAAAGACGTGCATGGAATTTACACATTTTGAAAAGCACGACCTCATTTTTGAAAAGTGGATGATACATTTTGACCAAAATAAAGCTGAACTTTTTCTTCTTGTTGTTCTCATGCAGGAGTCGGGTCCATTGACCGGGTAATCATTTTCCATCTCCCAATGATAGAAAATGGGCAACTCGAGTTAGGCTCTAAGCACCTTCTACGCACATTGTAGATTGAAGTGTAGCAATTGTTGCTGGGAAGGATGAAAGAGTGTGAAGCACACATGACATACATCAAATATTTTATCGATGCCTTCTAAAAAACAAAAACAAACAAATTGGACTGATGGAATATGATATCGGTATACATGACATACATAATATCAACACATGCCAGCAGACCCCTTAGATCTGAGGCATCCAGCCTGTTCTATCCCAGATTGAAAAATAATACACTTGTGAATTTGGAAATGAACAGAGATCGACCATAGCAAATATAAAGGTAGAACATTAGAAATGTCAACAAAAGATTGGAGCGCCTGATCGTTTATATGGCCAGACTTGTGCGAGCCTACCTATAGGTGTGGGCTTATGCATGGAGTGTGTGTGTGCACTCCTTATGGCATGAGCAATGGAAGCACCCGAATGGTGCTGCCCCATCTTCCAGATAGATATAAAAGTTCTTCCATTTTCATTTTTCTTCACCCAAAGGAGGCAACATAAGGTGACCTCATGAGTGGACCCCAACCCAATTATTTGCTCTCCGATTCCTTATTCCTCCACCCACGGCATACCTCTCTCTCTTCCCCTTTCCCTCTCTCTCCTCCTTTCATCTTGCTTTTTACATGGAGCGCTTGCCTCCTCTACAAGAGCCCGTTTGCTCTGTGGAGCACCCGCTTTAACTCCACCATGGCATCCGATCCTACGTGGAACATGGGGCAGTAGGTCTGGGGCAGACTTTTAGCCATGCCCTTACCTTAGGTAGTTGCGGGTGGGGACTCGCTGCTAGTAAGCCCCACACACTTATTCCTTTCTCCTATAATTCACCTCCGACTGCTACCTAGGTTAGTTGAAAATTACATGCATGGAAATATAAGTAGTTTCCGGTAATTGAATAAAAAACATAAGAGATTTAATTGGAGAAGACAATTAAGATTTAACTTGATGGTCTACAAATAAGTAAAAAATTACATTATTATACAACAATTTTTCCTTCGCCTCCATGCCAAAAAGCAATTACTATTTTTACTAATTATTTAATGTACATAACAATATTACTCACATGTAATAATAAAATTCAAAGTTCACTATTCTACATGCCAGATTTACCATCGTTACAAATACAGAAGTAGTATGGTAGAACACCATTTGTCATCGATATTCTATGATATTTCGCTGAACAAAAATGTGTTTAAATATAATCAATGCAAGAAGTAGATGACCATGACTATATCACCAGAATTAGATGTACATATTGTGACCATGTGTAGTTTTTCTATATATAAATATCCTATGAAGAGTGTGTTGTCAATAATTGGTTTGTTCTCGACATAGCTATGTTCCCTAGTATAACTCACACTGGCTATTTTTTTCACATAAGTGTATATACCTTTCATTCTTGCCCACCGATGCCACTGAACAAAATTTACTGGCCAGTTCTACTGGATGCAATTTACTCACTAATGCCACTAAATTGTACCCCGGTTGAAAACCCATCTTAGGCCTTGTACAAAACTAGGTTCTTAGAAAAATAAATCGTGTTTTTCTGAAGCACTAGTGCCTATTTCTATAGGAGAGATGCCTAATTAAATGTCTACCCACTACAAATAAGCACCGGTGCTTAAAGAAAGACTGGTTTATTTATCTAAGCACCTCCCCTAAGCTACTTGCTTTGTACATGGCCTTCGAGGGCCTCCCTCATTCCCTCGACTTCTTCTCTCGAAGTCTCTTTTTCATATCGCAGGGTGAGCTCTAGATGCGCCAGCAAAAGCTTGCAACCACTGCTTAACAATAGGGAATTGATTTTGTAAATATTATCATCATTATTTGTGATGATGAAACGAGAATGAATGTCATTTTTCATATGTTTGGATTGTGAGATATTGAAACATGTGTGGTGATATCTATGCAAGTTTGAGGCAAAAGAAAAAACAGACCCCACCTAACTTGCAGCGGTACACAACAATTATGTATCCGAGATGATTCAAATAAAATTCATCGGCGATAATGGTTATCCCAGATGGCTTGCAATCATAACTGTCTGGAATAAGCAACTTCACAAACAGCTTTCAAGCCATTAAGAACACCGAGGGCCATCTCCCTTTGGCACACAACAAGGGAAGCCGCACGGAATGGGTTATCGAGACATCTGTGGCAAGGACTTCTAGTTATTGAAATATAAAGATATTTTTTTTGAAAGAAAACTAAATCGATAACGATGGATATGTGGTAAAGGTGCGTAAAAAGATCCATTATTCAAAGTTGCTACTGTTTACAATGTACTCAACCACGATTTTCTCATTTTTCTTTCTCTTGTTTCTTGATTGAAGTGGAGGTAAGCCCTCCCTTGCAAAAAAGTAAGAAAGAAATTGAGTTAAGCCGTGGAATATTAACTAAACAAAGATTTGGAGTAGTTTAGGATGCAGCTATAGCTACAACAACAACAACTGCCAGCGGCTTTAGAAGGAAAAATGTTCAGTTTATTCTTACAGAAGTTAAGGTTGACACTACTGCTCAACTTATTGTAGTCTCGAGTGCATCCTGGATGACCACAGGCGCAGGAAATGATGCCAATCTAAAAATTCTTGTGAGCACAAAGCACCAAACCAATACATATAATGCATTATACACACAAAATGTAAAATAAAAACATCCCTTGTTCTTGGTTTAGATGATCCGACGGTGCTGGCCAGATTGTTGTTCTCAACATTCATGACACAATATACATGACGCGATATACATGACGGATTTCAATTATGGAGTGTACCATCATCAATTATGACGCGACATACATGACGGATCTCAAATCCGTCATCACTGCCCTCTGGTGATAGTTTTGCACATGCCTGTGACGGATTGTAACTGTCATGGATTAACAGGATTATTGTAGTGTATTGAGCAGGACAGAGTGTATAGGGGATGGCTTGTCCAGCAGTTCGTCAAGGACTGATATGAATCCTACCAGGGGTTTCTTCTTCTGCTCAGACGGCTCATATTTAGCTGACTGGTGAGAGTGCGCATGATTCACCCGAGCTCGTATGGATTCCTCGGCATGGATTTACTCCGTTTGTTCTTGCTGAGCATGCCAAGCATCCTCCATGGCACAGTACTTGTGCACCAGGTATGCAAGCTCATAGATGTTTTGGATGTGGAGGTGGGCGAGGGCGTTTAGGAGGCCTTCGCCTTTGCAGTTATGCCAGAAAGTAGCCAGAATTTCCTGGCTGCAGCAGTCCGCTGTATTTCTTTTAACAAGAAGGAAACTAGTCCAGAACTGTCGGACTGTTTCTCCGGCTGTTATTTCACGTACATTAGTTCCCATATGTCGGGCAACCTCGAGTTACTTGGAGAGTACTCAATGTGGGGGTGGATGGGATAGAAAATTTTATCCCAGCGGGCTACAAGTCCGGAGTTTTTGTAGCTGAGTTTTGGGCCGACATGGAAACCGACCTGCTGGACCCTGGATCAAGATTATCAGCCGAGTACGGTTGCGTAGACTGGAGGTTGTGTGCTGAATCAGGCTTTGGCTTTGGACTCCCTCCAGAACGGAGGTCGGATTCTGAGCTAGAGGACGGAGCTTGATGATCGGAGGTTTGTACCCAATCCATTCTCAGCTCAGGAGGTGGTAGGGGTGAGCCCTCGGCCAAGTCTTCGATAGTGGCGACTATGTGGGGAAGAAGGGGGATGTAAATTTCCATTTCATCGGCTTTAAGTCAAATATGATCATAAACCAAGGACTGGCCGTCGGTAATGCCCATGGCTTGGAAGTATCTCGTTTAACAACGAGAGATCCGTCAGGTCCATGTTCTGGCAGTGCTCGGGGCTGATTTCAACGTAGCTGCGCCGGGACTGTTCGAAATAGCCCCGTAGTCGTGCTTGGTTGAGGCTGACCCTGGTCCGTCGAGCATAGATATTGGATCTGAGCTCAAGGCCGGATCCGGAGTGGCGGCGAACCCAATAGCAGAGTGAGACATACCTGAAGTTAAAGCTACGGGGTTTGCGAGTTCTTCGGGTGAGGCCGAGAACCCTACGAGAATAAGGTCTCCTCAGGAGTCAGCGACGAATTCTAAGTTTGCAACCCCGATCTCCTGGTCAGGGGTGAAGCTACCGACACGTCCGAGACGGCTGGTTGGGTCAGCGTGTAGCACAATGCTGCTAAACTCAAAAAGTTGGCCGGGAACGAAGATGTTTGTATTGCAGATGGCATCGCTGATGACTACGTGAGCCATCGGTCCTTCGATGATCCTGCAGCGGAACTCTCAATGAAAGCACCAATGTTTGTGCCAAAACTGACGGATCTCGTGTAGGGTGTCCTGAACTGTGGATCTTGGATCGATGGGTAATAGGGAACACAGAGACAAAGTTTACCCAGGTTCAGGCCCTCTCGAGGAGGTAAAACCCTGCGTCCCGCTTGATTGTATAGATGTATGTGTATGACAATTACAGAGTTGATCTACCTCGAGCTCAGATGAACTAAACCCTATGTGGGCATGGTAGTGATGCCCCCCCCCCCCCCACGGGCTAAACCCTCTGGTTTATATAGACACCAGGGGTACCTAGGGTTACATATGGTCGGTCATCGTTAGAGGATAAACTGCCGGTTTCGCTAACAAGATTTGGGGGATACACCAAGTCTTTGGAGATCTCCTTCCACTGTGCGGGGTCTCATGCAGTCTGGCCCTCCTTGGATGAATCAGTAGGGGCCCACCAGTACGGTCGATGAGAGATAGGCTCGCAGCCCGAGGACCCCTTAGTCTAGGACACTCTCAGAGGTTCCGAGTACGACAACGCCCTTGCCACGACATGAGTCATCTCTGCTACTACGTCGGTCTCATTCAGGGGTGCTCAATGAAGGGCGGACATCTCAGGAACATGACACGGCGTTTGGCTCGGGTTCAATGCCCAAGGAGAATTTTTACCGGAAATAATCCCATACACATGACATTCCTCATACACTCAAGGTGAGGGATCTCAGCCCTATCTCTCCATCGAGGGATCCTTATGTAATAATTGTCGTAGCTGTTAAAGTTTGATGAATAGTATCACGTATCTAGTGAAGTTGATGTTGCTATGCTTCATGCATGACATTAGGGTCCGAGTGTCATGATTTCATTAAACCAAAAGTGTTTTCATGAATATTTATGTGTTGGGATAATATCTGCAAGTTGTAGATATTATCAAAGTGAATGATTGTAACTTGATTATTACAAGCTCATTGATTATTAATGCTTTGCTTCGATTTGTAAAAGGAGTGCCTTAGTTACCCTTAATGTTCATTACAATCTTGCAGAAATGAGAGGTTAGGACCGAAAATGTTGTGCAAGATCTTATTGCAAGCACGTACGACTGCGTACAGAATACATGCCTGCATGAGTTGATGATTTGACTACTATCATCGTATGTTACCTCTATTACATAATTGATTTTATCCATACAACGCCCCATTATCCATCCTCATGCCTACATTTATATCATTGTTGCTCTGTTTAAGATAAGAAAAAAATGTATTGTACACTTTACGATTGGAATCAGACTCGGAGTTAGATACCCATTAGCTAATATTTTCTCTTGTTTACCAGCTTGAGTATGTCTTGGAAGATTTTTCTTTTCTCTTTGTGTGCATATCTCTCTTTGTCTCTTTTTTGCTTTCTATTCTTGGGGATCCATTTCTTTCCCTGAGAGGCTTGGGGGACAAAATGCAAAAAAGTCTTCAGATTGTCCACAATTGTGACACTTTATTTCTCTAAGACTTGTCCTTTTGCCTTCATACCATGACCTTGAACCATCATATCTAGATTTTGAGTAGCGTTGGTCATTGCTTTTAAATTTTCTGTTTGGTCAGTGAGTATGCCCTCCTGAAGGTTGAGTACGATCAATATGTGGTTCCTCATTGTCTAGCTAAAAATGCTAGAACTGGTTGTAGATTTGCAACTTTCGCAACATTTGTTGCGCAAGGTGTGAGATTGCATTTGACATGTAGTACTAGATGTAATCCTATCATAGAGGAGTACCACTCGGATGTTTTGCTTGCAAAAAAGAGGTTTTGCTCATGGCATCATAAGCTAAACCCTATTCCTCGACGATGATGAGTGTTTGATCACATGAACATGCACAATTAATACGTGTGTTTGCTGCACCACCCCGGCAGCAGCCACTGATGCATGGAGGTTGCAGTCGCAAGCACGTTGAGCCCACACAAGCCACAAACATTGTCTTTTCCGTCGCTGCCGCCAGCCTCATGGCGAGTAGTGGGGCCAGGGGGACCAACGCGGGCCCTAGTCCTCGCTAACACCTTAGATTTGTTGCTAATAATCTCATGAACGGCCCAAATTTTAATATATACTAGATAATTATCTGTGCATTGCAACAGGTGCAAATATTCTACAGCATGTTAGCCCACGATTACCTCTCATATTATTGTGACTGTCTAATTAGTTATTTATCAAATTATGTCCGTGATATACCAACCTAAATAAACTTTAAGATTTTATTTGGTGATGAATTAGTAAGAAAATTTTTCTTGAACACGGTACAGAGCAGATGCTCATTCATACACACATACACTCTTCCGTATGAAAGCACACACACCATATCCTATGAGTACCCCCGACAGATTGAGCTCGCACATCATCATGTTGAGATTGACGAAGTCACCACAGACACGTAGTCGACGTGAATATCTCCTCTCGTTGAACACACATCGCCGGATGGCCTGTAATAAATCCAGCTAAATGAGAGCACTAATGTTAAGTCTGGACTTGAACACTGGTGGACAAAGGAGATCATTGTCCTCATAACCATCCAACCACAGATTGGTTCGCGACATAGTAAGAAGTTAATGTCTTGTCAAAGAAAAACTAATTTTATTTAGTAATTAAATAAAATATTAGAGGAAAAGGAAAATATCTACTAATGACGAGCTGGATGAGAGAAACCTAAGTAATTTTTTATTAAGTATAAGGAATGAAACTACACTTAAAATAAGTCTATATTCATCCGTGTGTAGTTCGTATTTAAATTCCTAAAAAGACTTATATTTAGAAACGGAGGGAGTAATTTGCATTTCCAAAAAAAATATCATAATTTGAACTTTTAGTGCACCCGGTTGTGTCACGCAGAGTTATCCCCAACGGTCATTCGACGTGAGACAGCCACATCCGATGCGCAAAGAAGAAGGAAGTAATGGTGCCGGGCCCATTAGCCGCGTGGCCCCTCACGCAGCTAGGCATACGCCCATGCGCTCGCCGTCCACGTTTATCTATAAATACCCTCGCACAGAGAATGGGGAAAGCACAGCAGGCACACCCATCTACTCCATCGATCAGTCGGGAGGAATAGAGTGAGAGAGCAGATCATCGTTTGCTTTTGTGCGAGGGAAGTGATGGCATCTTGCAAGCTCGCCGGACGGACATGTGCGGAGGACTCGTCCCCGGCGGTGGAGGAGGCAAGGACGCTGCGGTTCGGGAGGAAGCGGTTCAGCCAGGTGGCGTCAGATCTTGCGCCGGCGGACCGTGTAAACATGGTGAAGAAGGTGAGGTTTCTTTCTCGTTTTTGCTTGTTTCATCCATCTGCGTCTGCATGAAGGGATAAGTTGGGTGCTAGGCTGCTAGCTTAATTACATGTTGTGTCTGCCGGTGGCGCAGCAGAAGAGGGGAAGGCCGGGACGGCCGGGCGAGATCCATGAGGCTGAATGGTCCGGCTCGGGCGAGCTGCAGAGAGGGGGATCCGCCTCCTCGTGTTCGCCAGTGAAGGTGAGGCGATCGATAATCAAACTTGGTTTTCGTTTGGGGTGCTACCTTACCGTGCTAGCCGTGGTGGCCATTTCATGAACTATAGCTGACTTGTTTTGCGGTGCAGATCCCGGATGTCAGCGTCCAGATCCTGGAGGCTGAGATCTCCAACGGAAGGAGAGTCACACGCAGCAGCGCCCGCGCCGACATGATGAAGAAGAAAGCGACGCCAATCCCGTACGGAGAAGCTGTACCACGCAGGGTGACACGCAGCAGCTCCAAGATGATGAAGGCGCCCGTGGGCGTGGAGGCAGAGGGCGAGACCCCGGCGGCGGCGGACGACGGCACCGGCAACGTGAGTACAGACTGAAACATCCATGTTTCCGGCCCGTCCTTCCGTGTTTCTTTCCATTCTCAGCGTGGCTGGCATTTCTTGTATTTTTGGAAGCTAGTTAATTAATGGGGGAGTGAGAAAGGTCTCAGGGGGGAGTGAGAACTGTAGCCCTGCCATGCCTCCTGGTGGGGCTACTAAGTCCAAATTCCATAAAAAACGTTCCAGATGAGAGGGATCATCTGGAATTGCAGAGGGGTAGGCAAGAAGGGGATGGCCACCTGCCTCTCTGATCTCATCAGTGACCATTCCCTAGATTTCCTGGGTCTGCAAGAGACCATGAAAGAAAAATTCTCTCCCAAATGTTTGAGGAGAATTGATCCCTTTGATTTGTTCAATTGGGAATGGATCCCTTCTATTGGCAAATCTGGAGGTATCCTATGTGGAGTTAGACAGGACACCTTGGAAGTGGTTAATTGTGACAAAGGCAAGTATATCTTGCAGTTAGTGGTTGGGGATAAAAAGAAAAAAACCAACTGGGTCTGCTAATAGTGTATGGCTCTGCTCACGAAGAACATAAGGAGGAATTCTTGCTGGAGCTTGCAACTATGTGTCACAATATGCATATCCCTTATATAGTGGGTGGGGACTTCAATATTCTCAGGCACCCTGGGGAGAAAAACAAAAAAATGGCAAGCCATAAATCCACTGACCTGTTCAATTCTATTATTAACTCTATGGCCCTTCGAGAGATTCATATTAGTGGGGGTAAATATACTTGGACGAACAATCAAGCTCATCCTACCTTGGAGAAGCTTGATCGTGTCCTGATGTCTGAGGAGTGGGAGGAATTATTCCCCTTGGTTTCTGTTAGGAAATTGGTTCGTGAGATCTCGGACCACAACCCTTTGCTGATTAACTCTGGGGAAGAGGGACGAGAGGCTCCCAAACCCCGCGAATTTTGTGTTGACCTTTCTTGGATTAAAGATGATCGCTTCCTTCCTTTGGTCAGTAAAATCTGGGCTCGAGGGGTCTTCTCTAAAGATCCCATCGATATCCTGAATATTAAGTTGAAACGTTTCAAGACCTTCTTCAAGGGGTGGGGCTCGGACAAATTTTGTCACAATAAAAAGTTGAAGGAGGAGCTTAGACTCGAGTTAGCCACGCTAGAAGAACTAGAGGAGGATGGCCCTCTTACCCCAGAGCTGTATAGCAGGAAAATCGATGTGTGTTTTGAACTCCATGAGATTCTGGTTAATGAGGAAATCTACTGGCTCCAGCAATCCCACGAACGCTGGCTTCTCAAAGGTGACCTAAACACAGATTATTTCCATAAAATTGCTAATGGGCGTAAGCGTAAAAATACTATCCACTCTCTTAAAGCCGGCGAGGTGGAAATAGAGGGTACAGATAACCTGATTGCCCATGCTACTGATTTCTATAAGGACCTCTTCGGCCCAGCTCAGGGCAATCAGTTTCACTTGGATCCCAATACTTGGTCCGAGAGTGAAAAGCTGAGTGAGGATGACAATAGAGATCTTTGTTGCGAATTCACAGAAACTGAAGTTAAAGATGCCCTTTTCTCTATGGCCACCAATAGGGCACCTGGACCATATAACATTCCTGTTGAATTTTATCAAATATGTTGGGATATAGTAAAGGATGATATCATGTCCCTTTTTAGACACTTTCATAATGGGACGCTTGATGTTCAACGTCTTAATTATGGAGTGATCACCTTACTACCCAAAGTGTCGGGAGCGGACAAGATTCAGCAATTTAGGCCAATTTGTCTCTTGAGGTGCCCATATAAACTCATTACTAAGGTAATGGACCGCAGGGTGGAGGTGTATGCTGATAAGCTGTTTAGCCCCACTCAGAATGCGTTTATTAAGGGTAGAAACATTATGGATGGGGTGATCTCTTTGCATGAAATTTTGAATTACACTCATGTTAAAAAAAGAGTTGGCATAGTGCTTAAGCTTGATTTTGAGAAGGCATATGACAAAGTTAACTGGGATTTCCTCCTGGAATGTCATAAGTTGCGTGGTTTCAATGAAACTTGGTGCGGTTGGGTAAAACAAATTCTCCACAAGGGCACAGTTAGTATTAAGCTCAATAGTAGTGTGGGCCCCTACTTCCAGAGTGCAAAGGGTGTGAGGCAGGGTGATCCACACTCTCCTTTCTTGTTTAATCTTGCAGTGGAGTGCCTGACCAAAATGATTAAAAATGCCCAGAAGAATAAGCTAATCACGGGACTAGCCTCTGATCTGATTCAGGATGGGGTCGCGGTGCTACAGTATGCGGACGATACTATCATCAGTTTAGAGCATGATGTTGATAAAGCAGTTAACCTGAAGTTGCTGCTGTACACCTTTGAAATGATGTCCGGCCTCAAGGTGAACTTTCAAAAAAGTGAAATCCTCACAGTGGGTGGAGATGACAACGTGGTCAAGGAATATGCTGAGTTATTTAACTGTGACATAGGGAGTTTCCCTATTAAATACTTAGGGATGCCTGTGAGCTACACTAATCTC
>LR880970.1:31231479-31248635 GCA_904067115.1 Aegilops sharonensis | reverse complement strand
GGTCATACATTTTGGACTTGCTTTCTCGTTCTGGTATGTCTGATTGTCAACCCTCTCGTACTCCAGCCGACGTTGGTGCTAAACTGTCGGCTGATGGTGATCCTCTTTCTGATCCTACTTTATATCGTAGCATCACTGGCGCTCTTCAATATGCCACTCTTACTCGTCCTGAAATCTCCTATTCAGTTCAGCAAGCCTGTCTCTTTATGCATGATCCTCGTGATCCTCATCTGGCTCATGTCAGACGCATTCTCCGCTATTTAAAAGGCACTCTTGATCACGGTCTCCTTATTAATTCTTCTTCACCTACAAGCTTGACAGTTTATTCTGATGCAGACTGGGCAGGTTGTCCAGATACTCGACGATCTACATCCGGATTTTGCGTTTATTTGGGTGATAATCTTGTTTCTTGGTGTTCTAAAAGGCAGGTAACAGTTTCCAGGTCTTCTGCCGAGGCTGAGTATAGGGCGGTTGCTCACGCTGTGGCCGAGACGGTGTGGCTACGGCAGCTTCTCATTGAACTTCATCGTCCGCTCCCACGTGCTACCATTGTTTACTGTGATAACATCTCTGCAGTATACATGGCTTCCAATCCAGTTCAACATCGTCGCACAAAGCACATTGAGATTGACATTCACTTTGTTCGTGAAAAGGTGGCTCTTGGCGAGGTTCGCGTTCTTCATGTTCCTACAAGTGCCCATTTTGCTGACATTTTTACCAAAGGACTCCCGACTGCATCGTTCACCGACATACGCTCCAGTCTCAACATTGTTTCACCTGACGTTGAGACTGCGGGGGGGTCTTAGAGTATAAAGTCTATTCGTATTGTAATCTATCTCTATTAGTCTAGTCTTGGAGCCCAAGCTTTGTAATCTATATAAACAGCCCTTGAGGCCCCAATCAATACAACAATTACTTCTCCAATATCTCAATCTATCAAGGACAAGCTCTAGTGCCGCCTGCGCCAACAAGCACAAGTATGTACGACGTGGCCTGGCCCTTGCTATCTAGCGATCGATCCATCACCATAGCTAGCTTAGCTTCTCCTGCATGTACACCAGTCGTGTCATTGTGACACAATTGGTATGTAGTAATTCCCCAGTTTAATTCGAGATCCCATCAAATATTTCTCTCCGCTGGATGCATTAAATCATGGATCGTTGTGACCGATTGATCCATGCATCACCCCCTCTAGCTTTTCATCATCTATGTTCATCTGTCTTTGTGCTTAAACAAAGCTAGCATGGTTATTCGTGCAAATGAACGGCTGGATTTTACATATTCTCCCTACAACCCAGATATGTCCTTATATATGTTAAAACTGGAACTCAAAAAAATTAGAGTTACAATTACACACATGATCCATAATCTCATGTTTTTTATGTGCTCTCCTTGACGGTAATAAGTACAGCTATATATATCAAACAAGGCACATCTCTCCCAATATATAGCTCTTTTTTATTGGCTAGAGAACTTTTTGATCAATAACTAAATGTAAATTCGCAAATATGTGCTATATCTTGAATAAGCAACAGATGATAAATATAATTGTTACAACATTTGCTCGTCCTATCACTCATGTCATACTGTGCATTTTTCCAAGGGAGTCCATGTGCTTTGACTCAAGTTATATTCTATAGCACGACCAAAAAACATACCTCGTATTCAAGGGACATGGATTTTTTTTCACATTGATCTGTCTGTACTTCTTACCCATATCATGTGTTCCCTACCCGTGACCCTTTAAAATACATAAGCCTTTTCGTTCGTCGTAATCGAGCATTCCATCATGCTTTTAGTCGCACTGAAGAATTCCAATGGCAATAAGTTCTTCATTGATTCTTTTGTCAGTGACTTCCGATTGCCTCATGACAAACTGTTCCCTTATGTTTCTAATCCCAATCTTATTGATAGATACACATGTAAAGAATGTTATCTATTCTTTTGTCAATGGCTGCAGTCCATAAAGTCAAATATCTGGAATGTTGGCATTTTGTAACACGTGAGGCATCTTGTGTTGACGTTTTGCCTCGCTACAACAAACTTTTCATATAATAACTTGTTTGACTCAAATTTAAGGAATTCATATGGAAATCGACGGAACCAAATTGCTAGTTTATTTTATTCTTACTCTTGCATTTCAAAAATCAAATAACCCTGTATGACATTGTCGCTTGCACAAGCAGAACATTTTTATCAGCATACTAATTCTTGTTAAGTAACAGGTTTTCCTTAATAATATCTAATTTATTGTTTATTTCAAATTGAGTTCTTTAAGGATGTCATTTGTAAATTCAGGAAACTAAAATGGTCGTTTACTTTAGTTCTTATCTCAAATATAATATAAAATAGATTCATTATTATATATCTACCGATTCTTGTTTGTGAATTACTTTCATGTAATACTTTCTCAATCTTTAAGACCATAGTCCGCATATAATTAAAGAGAACACTTACATGTACATAATGTGGCCATACTCTTATCTGTGCACTAGGAGACTGGCGGGTATGTTTAAAAGAAAGAACAATATACCATACAGAAATAAGTACGAAAGAAAATTTGCAAATTTCCTCTGTATCAAATAGGGATTCTGGTTCCTATTCCGCGGTTTTGTATTCGAGTAGCTGGATAGGTATCATATTCTATGCTAGTGTTATTTATTGAGCAACTCATTTGTGATAGATCTCTATGATCATAATTAGGAGCCACCATAGAATTGATTCAGGAGAAAATTTAGTGTATGTGGACGGACATGTAACTTGTTTGTCTGTTGTTTGTATAATGTTATAATAATTGTATTTCTCGCTAGCTGGGTCGATGTAAGATTCTTAATTCTAGTTTCGTACGTAGGTGCGAAGGGATCTCAGAGTGCCAAATCTGCAAGGGAAGGAATGCACACTACTTGTTGCATTACCTTCTTCCGTGCTTGTCAGATTTGAATGAGGAGCAGCTAGCTGAGAGGCAGATCGAGGCCAAGATGAAAGGTGAATAAGTGTATATAGTGTGATGAACATCATGGAGAGTCTACTGTTGTACCACCGGCAGACGGAGACTTGAGAACTATATATTATCAGCCACATGTTAATGTTTTACGCTAATTAATCTATTTTTACTTATTCCCCCAAATTAACAGGCGTAACATTCTTCAGTCTGAGCATAGAACAAGCCGTGTTCGACAAAGACGACAGGATCTACTGGTACGCCTTGATCCTATGTCAAATCCTGATTTCTGGCAGTAGATTCTGTTGACCCAATCTTTAATGTAATGTGTGCATTACAATTTTCTTTTCTTTGCAGCAGTAATTGCGACACATCAATTTACGATCTCCACAGAAGGTGCCCATACCCGGAGTGCGGCTACGAGCTATGTGTCCTCTGTTGCAAGGAGCTCCGTGAGAACAACCTCCGAGGATGTTGTGAGGAGATGGAGGATGATTACCCGGATAATGGACCCGACTACTTGCATGGAGGCAATCCACAGCCGTCAGGGGCGGACCTAGAACAAAAACTTCCCGGGGTCCACGTGTACGCCATAAATAATGGATACTATGCAATAATATACACAAAAGTAACCCACTAAATAGCTTAAAATGTCCAATGATAAAAAATAATTATCAAAATGAAGTGTTCCCTTGAAATTCTTGTTGATTGTGTAAAATGAAACAATAAAAAATAAGATCTCTAAACAATAGGAACAAATATGATCAGGCAACATAAATTCCCTCGTAATTCGTTGATTATTATGTTATCATAAGTGCACAAGGAGTTACACTATTTGTTTTTGTAGGCAGAAACAACAAATAAAGCTTGCTCTTCGAAATGTATGGTTGTGAAGTTAAACTTACTTGACATTGTGTTTTAATGCTGCCGCACGGTCGACAAATAATCCAAGGTTCCAAATGGATGTGAATCACTAAGGAAAATTTATCAAATCACAGAATCCGTGTCTCTGTTGTAATACCCTTGAATTTGAAAACACCGGCCATACAATCTAGGTAAAGAATTAGAGAAAATTGGGATATGTACATATGTTTCAGACAAATTGGCGACCTTACCGAGAGCAATACTATTTCCTTTGATTATTTTAGCAATCTGCAGCCGCCAGCGGATGAGCGCAGGGGATGGCGGCTGATGACTGGCAATTGCTCAGGGGATGAGGGGCGGCGGCGCGACGGAAGGAGGCGAGCAGGCACCAACCGAACTAGCGCAGGATAAGCACGTATGTGAGCGGTAGGATCCAATCGATCGCTATCTTGTTTTCTTTGCTCCCTCAAGACGATCGACAGCCGGATAGGCCTTCAACTAGATGGGCCGTGCCTGAGCTCGCTCCAACTAAGCCAACGGGTGTCCAGATTTATTTTTTACCGATGTCCAAGCCTTAAAACGAAGTAGTATACACGTAAGCGCAATTTCTACCCGGTGTCCTGTGACACCGGCTACGTGAACGTAGGTCCGCCCCTGACAGCCGTGCTGCTCATTGGGAGACGAAGGTCAAGACATTACAAGAGAGGCAAAGAAATTTAAAATAGCCAAGTGGGTAGCTAACGTAGTTGCGGATGGTGGTAACATCCCTTGCCCTCCTGCTGAGCTCGGGGGTTGCGGCCGCCCGGGTCTTGAACTGAGGCGGATCTTCCCAGAGGACTGGCTTACACTTCTCGAGGCAGCAGCCACGGCACTCAAACTCTTCTTGCCCGCTTCTGATGTGGCAGGTGCCGATGATGCATGCAGCTGCTTTTGCAGTTTGTCTGGGGATAAAAGGAGAGCTGCGTCTAGGGACAACTCAACTGATAATTGGCTGTATTACCCGGTGTCAGATGCTGGAAAGCCGGATGACCTCAAGCACTTTCAGCATCATTGGGTGAGGGGAGAGCCAGTGGTTGTTCGAGGCATCCTAGATAAAATGTCAGGTTTGAGCTGGGAGCCACGGACCATGTGGTCCCAGATACACGGTGATGACAGGGCTTCAGATCTGGTGAACGTGAAGGCTATCGATTGCCTTAGTTGTTGTGAGGTGAGTGGTAATCTTCTCCTTTTACAAATCAGCTCGAGATGATACTACTCCCTACGGTTATCTAAACATGTCATTTTATAGAACTATATTAAAAAAACTATTTGCATTAATAGATCAAAATCAAATGCATAGTTTGGTCTCCAACACTAGTTCACAGTACATGAAGTTAATATAGTACCAGGGTCTTACATTTCATTAAAGATTCCCTAGATAGCTGAGAAGCAACAGATTTAACATATATATATATATATATGGACAAATATTTCCTACAAGCACTGGTAGTTACCATCACTTGTGTTTTGTATGTTGTATGTAGTATCTATCGAAACCGAGAGTATGTACGTGTAGTATGTAGTATATAACAATGAGTAGGTAGTATATATACTAATTTTTGGTAGTATGTACCATGTTTTGAGTATGCTCTTTTTTACGTACAAATATGTACGTATTTCACAAACATAACAAAAACTATGGGCTCATATGTAATATTTTCATGTAACTTGCTTTGAAATATTTTAGATATAGTATATGAACATATTTGAAATAATAAAATAGTATATATAGTACCACATGGTAGTATATAAGATATGTGGGGTAACTACCACCGGGTGATAGGATGGATTTTCCATATATATATATATATATATATATATATATATATATATATCACACCCAATAGTTGGGTTCATCCTTTAAATATTCATTTCCATCCTTATGAAAAGATGAAGAGGAGAAGTTAATTTTTTAAGCTTCTTTTTTCAGGTCGAAATACACAATAGTGACTTCTTCAATGGATACTACGAAGGTCGACATTATGATAATGGTTGGCCAGAGATGCTCAAGCTGAAGGACTGGCCTACTTCGAATCAATTTGAAGAGCTTTTACCAAATCATGGAGAAATGTATACGACTTCATTACATCTCCAACCATACACCAACCCGAATTTTGGCTTCTTAAATATTTTCAACTTTCCTTCCTAACGACGTCCGCAAGGTCGATTTGGGCCCAAAATCATACATAGCATACGGTTTTTCACAAGAGCTTGAACGAGGAGATTCTGTTACCAAGCTTCATTGCGACATGACTGATGCGGTAAGTGAGATAGATAAGTGTACGACTATAACCTTGGTAAAAAGTAATAAGTGGCCGCAACTCCATTCTATAATTGATTTTAGATTAATCTGCATTATATGAAATGGCACACCTACTAGGGGTATTATCCAGTTTTAACGTTTGTTTTAATATTAGGTCAACGTATTGATGCATACTGCCAAGGTTGACTCTTCTAGGAGTCAAGAAAGTGATATCATTGATTTGAAATTAAAACGCAAGGCCCAAGATAACAAGAGATTATGCAATGATGAAATAGAAAGGGACGGCTAGGCAAAACATAATCCATCAACTGAACATTGGGAGTGTCAAGAGGGTGCTCTCTGGGATATATTCAGAAGAGAGGATGTCCCACGATTGAAAGAATATTTGAGAGAGCACTCCAAAGAATTTCGTCATGTACATTGTTCTCAAGTAAAAAAGGTAAGTACTTTTCATAACAGATGTATGTGTACAGTGTACTTCCTATCATGAATCTTATTTACTTCTCTTTTGATCTTTTGGTGCAGGTGTATAACCTAGTGCATGACGAAACATTTTATCTAACAGAACAACACAAGAGAAAGCTTAAAGTTGATTATGGTGAGTTGTAGTACCTGCACAATCACGCAATATGTAAGAAGTTTCAGACAAAACTAAACTAAAGTGTTATATCTCGACAAATTGGTAATGCGATTCAGGAGTAGAGCCTTGGACTATAGTACAAAAGCTTGGAGAAGCTGTTTTCATACCAGCCGGTTGTCCACATCAAGTACGAAATCTTCAGGTATATATCTCCTGAACACACTATAGGTATAGACATGATCATATTTGACAGCCAAAAACTGGTTTATTATTTCTGTAATATGTAACTGATTGTGTTCTTCTATTACTTTTGTAGTCTTGTACCAAGATTGCTCTAGACTTTGTTTCCCCGGAGAATGTTAGACAATGTATGATGCTGAACGAAGATTTGCGCTTATTACCCAAAGAGCACAGATCAAAGGAAGACAAACTAGAGGTAAAACGTTTTACATGAATATGTTAACCCTATGTTTTGGTGCAAACATAGTTTAACTGAATTATGTTGCAGCACACAAACTCAATTATATTGGGCTCTCTGATTACATGCTTGTTGATTCCAGATTTCTACTTGCATGTGCCTTTGCTTGAGGAACTGTGATAAACATATTATGTACAAAGTGCAGGTCAAGAAGATGATCGTATATGCTGTTAATCATGCCGTTCAGACCTTGAAAGAAGATCTGAAACATTTTCTCCCGGAAAGGAGTGACTCGGCACGAAGCCCTTTATTATCCGATTTGCAGTTCTTGCTAGACAATTTGTGACATGCTTTCTCCTTGAGGCAACAAAATTAATTTTCTTAGAATGAAGATGTAAACTAGGAGGAAAAGTGCTTACAGATCACATCCAGGTGCTGTAGAAAATAGTGGTTAAACTTATTTAGTATAGCATTTATTTGAGGCACTTGGACCGAAAATTGAAATATTAAGATGGAGATTTGGATTATGTACTCTTCGTTTTGTAAACTATGTGTTGCAATTGCTTCGTGGACCATGGCAGGGAAGATTCCTAGAAGCCATGTTTTCCAATAATTTCAACACCTCTGTGTTAAATAGCTTAGTTATTAAAAAAATCTGTAATATAATCCTGGGAGGTTGCTGGACAAAGAAACATAATCTCATCAGTTATTTTTTAAGGAAGACAGTAGGGGTTCTCTGTTGTGTATTTTTTTTTACAAGTTTGTATATGAAAAAAAAAGTACAACGTAATAGGGCCGGTCAGCTTAGGCTATTCTTGTTGCATGAGTTGTCATTTGTAATTGTCATAGAGATATATGGACCCATGTTGGTTATTTTCAGTCTTGGTGCTCTTCCAGGTACTTTTCTTAGAACTATGATGTAAATTAGGAGGAAAAGTCGCTGCACACCACATCCAGGTGCTGCAAAAAAGAGTGGTTAAATGATTTAATATAGCATTTATTGAGGTGCTTGGAGCTAGAATTATTTCACAGTAATATTAAGATAGACATTTGAATTATGTATGGTTCATTTTGTAAACACTTTTTTGCAATTGCTTTGTGGTAGGGAAAGATTTCTAGAAGCCATGTTTCCTTGATAATTTCAACAATGCTATCTAGAATAGCTTAGTTAATTAAGATGTATTTATGTAAGATAATCGTAGGAGGTTGTGGGATTGAAGAAATGAACTATAATTTTGTGGTTTTTTTAAGGAAGAAAGTTGGTTTCTCTATTGTGTTTTTTTAATTGTATATGAAAAAATGTACGGCGTAAAAGAACCTGACAGCTTAGCCTTATCTCGTTGCATCAGAATTCATTTTTATACGTCATAAGTTATGGACCCATGTTGGTTATTTTCAGTGTTGGTGCTCTTCCATTTCCCCATTTTCATATCTTTTCAGCATATTAACACTTACAATCATGAATAAAATATTATGTAATTACAAACACCTAGAAACATCTTAATTAGATGTTTCGTGAAGGAATTAATGTGCAAATCTCCCCTCCAGGCTTGGGCAGCGAGCCCGTGGATTCGCCTCCCCTCTGTCGGCCGCTCCGATGGCCGGTCGAGTGGAGGAGAATCCTGGTGTCTGCGCTCCGGTTAGTAGTTTAGGTTATGGTGATTTAGTCCTTGCAGGTGCAGTGCTCGGGTGGATGGTGGCGCTTCTTATTCGAGATTGTCTTCCGAGATCCGATCCTCCTCGAATCCATCCATCTAGACGTAGTTGACGGAGCTCTGGCGTAGAATCATGTCATCTCCTTGGGACAGTGAAGTTAGCATTTCTCGTCATGTGCCGAGATTGGTTTCAGGTGCTTTAGATCTATTCAAGGGTTCAACGATGATGGTTGCGCCTCTAGTGTGTTGGTCCTTTATGGGAACGTGCATGAGGACTTCCCAGATGTCATTGACAAGGCCAAGCCGGCTTCTGCCGGAGCGCAACTACCGCTGGCAGCGCCGGCTCGTTCTAGGGGCGATAGTGGTCGACCGGTGGTCTCAGAATCAATATATTTTGTATTATGTTTGAGGTGCTTTGTATTTTTGGTGATATTTGATAAAAGATCTAGATAATTTTTTGGCAAAAAAACAATAATATGGTTACGAAAATTTGCTCTCCCACAGTTTACGAACCTTCAAAATGCCAGCTCTCCTTCCTCGGGTGCATGTTGCAGTATTTCTCGATCCATACAACTTCTCTAGGTACGAGGCAAGAGAGATGTTATCCGGAGAAAATATATCTAATGTGGGCTCCTTCGTATGGATATGGACGCCGACCACACTGAACTTTCATGGATGCCTCCCCTCCTCTTATGCAACACGAAACAAAGTAAGTTCAGAAGAGGACCACCACAGGTAGCTAGTGCTAAGTATATTACATCTCTACTTTCCATCACATTGATCTTTTGGGATAGATAGTTAATTGAATGTATCTTAACATCGTATCAGATCTGGGGTATTGGTTCCAAGTCTCGGCCATGTAGTTTTCTCAATCATTTATCCGTACCCATGTTGGGCAGCCGTTGAGGCGTTGATTAATTCATATCCACGGTGGATGTGAAGGGATGGAGGTGTTATGTACTCCCTCTGTGAGCTAATATAAGATATTTTACATCACTAAGTAGTGAAGTAAAAGGTCTTATATTAGCTTACAGAGGGAGTACATTGTATCTCCTCTTTCTATCAGATCGATCTTTTGGGATAGATGATTAGATGAATGCTATCCTGTATACCTAAGAAGTACATCCCGGTCTACCTTATTGATCTCAACAAGCACACATGCCACATCATCAACTCTACTACTTTATTTCTTTTAAAATGCATACATGAAAATGCTACCTATACTAATTCTCTCAACATGGACACATCCCACTTTATCAACTCCACTACTTAATTTTATTTCTCTCAACATGCATGAGACATATTATTTAATATTTATTTCAGAATTATATATAGTCAAATACAAAAATAAATGTATTTCGATCTTTAGCCTCATATTCAAATTCAAGAAAACTAAATCTCATCAAAATAAAATATTGCAATCAATTACCACGTGTTCCCGCCACAACGCGCGAAGTATCATCTAGTATATCTTAACAGCCAGCACCCAAAACTGCTAGCTTAATCGCGTCGAAGACGGTGACGAATATTTTCGGGCAACCTCAGCCTTCGAGATTTGTACATCAAGCAAGCGGACCTTTCCCTGGCTGCCCCTTCCTCCTCTTTTGAAACACAAAAGATGGTGTTGGCCAAATGGCAAGCACCCAAAAGCATAAGTTTATTCACCATGCAGATGAGTGAAACAATCTACTCTCACGAGTTATGCAAAAGATGGAAGGAGACGTATGTTTAGGAAGTTCTATCTATATTTCAATAAATTGATAGTTTCTCATGTTTCAGTACAGGTTCTTTATATAGGGAAAAGTGCAACTTACACTTTTTCTGGTCACACTTTTCTACAGAAGTACAATTTGAAATTTTCTGAGATGTGCAACTAACACTTTTATATGAACTAAAGTTGCACTTTTCTAAGTCAATGGGGACTTACAAATATCACACAGTGAAAGTAGGATCCTCATTTCTTTTGCATGCAAGTCATACAACACAAAGCATCCAGAATGAGATCACCTCACGTAAAAATTTGCAACGCTGGCCCAAACTCAATCTTGGGAGAGATTCTTAAAGCCAAATACATCCCTATTTGTGATCCTCTTGTTGCTATCCCTCATGCTGGTTCCAGATTCTAGAAAATTGATTGTGGAAGTTAGGAGTAAGTTCAAGAGGCATGCTAAGTTTGTGGTTGGTAATGGCACTTCTACTAAGAATTTGGTTGGATTGGTGCATAGAGGAATGCCTAATTTGGATCACGTTTGAAACCTTATTTTCCTATTGGCCTAATCAGGGGATCTCACATTATGGAGCTCTCTATTATTAAGTGGGACTCTGGATTTTAGTGGTCCGTGTCCCCTGCAGAATTAGTAGAGTGGCAGAATCTTAATACCCTCACCAAGATCCTGTTGGTCCAAACCCCAGCTAGACCTAGCGCTCTCGCCGCGCTAGAACGGAGGAAGGAGAAGGAAGGAGAACACTGCGGACACAGGTGATTTTCCGGCGCATGAACGCCCGCCGCACATACGACTTCTTTCCTTGAGCACAAACTCAGGCCACACATTGTTACAACGCACACGGGAGGGGTCTTATACCCGGGGCCACGCCAGGGCATGCACCCCACCTTCCTACCCACTCGGAGCACTCGGTGCGGCCCGCGCTAGCCGTCCCCACGACATGCCCCACCACTGATAGAAAAAGGACCTTATGTGAGACACATTAGTCCCGGTTCGATTTTGGCCCGGTACTAATGATATCATTAGTACCGGTTTGAACGGCTATGAATTAGTGCCGGTTCGTGTTAAACCTTTAGTACCTGTTCGTGCTACGAACCGGTACTAAAAGGGTGGTGGCAGGCTGGCGTCAGGCCGGGGCCCCACGAGCCCCTTTAGTCCCGGTTTGTGGCACAAACCGGTACTAAAGGGCCAACCTTTAGTACCGGTTCGCGCCACGAACCGGCACTAAAGGGGTCTAACCTATAGTCCCGGTTGGAGACACAAACCGGGACTATAGGGCAATTTTCAAACTTGAAAAAATCATAACTAAATCATCCTAATTCAGAAAAATACATATAATATAACAAAATTTGCAGAACAAACCTATAGACGTTTTTAGCGTTTAGTGCTAGGGTTTAGATTTCAGAGTTTAGGGTTAGGTTTTATGATTTAAACCCTTAGTTTTTACTGTTTAGCATAGAGTTTCCGACGTTTTAAGTCCCGGGTTTAGAGTTTAGGACAATTTTTGAAATGACAAAATTGTAAAAGGAAAAAAAGATATGCTCTAATTTATGTTTTTTTGAATTTTGGATAAATCTTGTCAAACCGGTCAAACAACTGATTCAAGAAGTATTAATGTTACTACATAATTATTCAAGAATATTAGTGTTACTAAATAATTATTTCAATTTTTTGAATTTTGGTCAAATCTGGTCAAACTATGGTCAAACTATGGTCAAACTTATTCAAGAAATATTAGCGTTACTAAATAATTACTGTTTCTTTAGAATAATAGTTTCAAACTCAAACGGTGAAATGTGTGACTTCATGCTCAAGCTAAACTCCTGAGGGTTAATAGGATTGACATCTTACTATTGTCAGGAAAACAACAAGTGCAGACTCGGAAACGAAGGAGAATAGAACCCGAAAGTTAAGCGTGCTCGGGCTGGAGTAGTGAGAGGGATGGGTGACCGGTCGGGAAGTTAGATGATTTGGAATGAGTGATCCACACTTGGGCAGTTAAGAGAGGTGATTAGAGACTAAATCATCAAATAATTCAGAAAAATTAAAAATCGAAAAAAAATCAAATTTTTTTTCCAAAATTTTCAAAAAAAATTCAAAAAAAGAAAACCTTTAGTACCAACACCAACCGGTACTAAAGGTCCCCCATACTAGGGCGCGAGCTCACGCCACGTGGTGGCACTTTAGCGTCGGTTCGTGCCGAACCGGTACTAAAGGGGGGGGGGGGGCTTTTAGTGCCCACACTTTAGTGCCGGTTCCATAACCGGCACTAAAGGCCCTTACAAACCGGTTTTAAAGCTCCGTTTTCTACTAGTGCACTAGGAGAAAAAGGGCCTAATGTTCAGCTCATTAGTCCCATTTTGTATTTGAGCCGGCACTAATGTGACCATTAGTGCCGGTTCCAACGGCTAGGCGGGCCGCTCTCATTAGTACCGGTTCATGGCGAACCTTTAGCACCGGTTCGTGCCACGAACCGGTGCTAAAGAGAGTGGTGGCAGGATGTTGTCAGTCTGGGCCCCTCCAACACCTGGGGCCCCTCCAACACCTTTAGTACCGGTTCGTGCCACGAACCGGTACTAATGTTCGTCCTATATAAACCCTTCATCCACCCGCGATCGAGCTCGCTCTGTTTTTCTCCTTTCCCCTCTCCTCTCTGTTCTCCCCCCCCCCCCTTCCTCGAGCTGATCACACATTTTACCCAAAATTTGTCAAGATTTGAAGGCCCCCATCCATTCAAATGATCGCAAGGGTAAGCAACTTTGTCCTTTCCAGCTCTCATTGCTAGATTAGCTCTTACAATGCTTTATATAGTGATTAATTTGTGGGTTTTAGTAATTTGGGAGGAATTATATGTGGTAGTTTATTTGATTTATATGCAATTTGAGCTCAAAATAACTCTTAGTTTGCATATGTAGGTGTGGTTTACTTAGTGCCTTCCCGTCTCCGTCCTAACCACCATCGATCGTCCGCACCGTCCCGTCGCCAGCACCACCTTGTGGTGAGCCTCTTGTTTATATATTTTTTATATAAAAAATCATGTTTGTGTGATTTAGATATATAGTTACTTGTATAATTATCTTACCCGTATGTTTTTGTTATTCATAGTGCCATGGTTTTGATATCTGTCCCCGTCGGCCCTCGTCCGTATTATGATTCGGATGTGGTATATTATCTTTTATAACTATTTGTTGCATTTCGTGTTTATGAGAAATTATGCCCATCAAGTTGACATATATATTTTTTATCTAGGAGGTATGTGAACTGGAAATTCCAACCGACCCTATTGTCGAGAGGTTAAATTTAGTTGAAAGAGAAAATGAGTATTTGAAAGAAAAATTGAAAAGAATTGAGGTTGAGAAGATGGAATTGGAGTTGCATGTTGCGATGTCGTCGATGATCACAAGATCAAGATGGAGAAAATGCGCTTGAAGATTAGAAAGATTAGAAAATATGCCATTGATAGTGAGGCTTGGTATCATTATGTTGTTGGATCAATTGTTACCTTAGTTGCAATCTTGATCGCATTTGTTGTTGCATTTAAATGCTTTAGTTAGGGAGTTATTTGTATGTTTGTTTTATGAGAATAAGTGTTGTATGAACTTTAATTTATGTATGAACTTGTATTAATTTGGTCTTCTCGGTGTTGTGTAATGAAGATGAGCCGGCAATGGATGTACGATGACCGATGCTCTCCCCAGTTCGTTGATGGCGTGCATACTTTTCTGCTTGCGGCTAAGGCAAATAAGTGGGTGGATGGTTTTATGCCTTGTCCATGTGCTGGCTGTAAGAATGGTCGGAATTACTCTAAGTTAAAAACCATTCACGTCCACCTGTTTGAGTCCCGTTTCATGCCCCACTATAATGTTTGGACCAAGCATGGAGAAAGAGGGGTTATGATGGAAGACAATGAAGAAGAAGAGGACGACGACAGCTATCCTGGCAATGGGTTCCCTGAATACGATGGTACAACAATGGGGGAAGAAGCTGAGCTGGCAATGCGGGAAGAAGCTGAGCCAACAATGCGGGAAGAAGCTGAAGAAGAGGCATCAGATGAGCCCGCTGATGATCTAGGTCGGGCCATTGCCGATGCAAAGAGAAACTGCGCAAGTGAAAAGGAGAAGAAGAAGTTACAGCACATGTTAGAGGATCACAAGAAATTATTGTACCCGAATTGCGAAGCTGACAAGAAAATGTTGGGCACCACACTGGAATTGCTGCAATGGAAGGCAGAGAATGGTGTATCTGACAAGGGATTTGGAAATTTGCTGGTAATGTTAAAGAAGATGCTTCCAAAGGACAACGAATTGCACGAGAGTACATACGAAGCAAAGAAGGTTGTCTTCCCTCTAGGGTTAGAGGTGTAGAAGATACATGCATGCCCTAATGACTGCATCCTCTACCGCGGTGAGTACAAGGATTTGAACGCGTCCCCGATATGCGGTGCATTGTGCTATAAGATCAGCCGCGATGACCCTAGTGATGTCGAGGGCGAGCGCCCCAGGAAGAAGATTCCTGCCAAGGTGATGTGGTATGCTCCTATAATACCATGGGAAACGTTTGTTCCTAAACAAAGAGCATGCCAAGGCGATGTGATGACACAGAGAAGACGGTAAGAAACACGAGAAGTTGAGAGTACCGGCTCACGGGTCGTAGTGGAGAAAAATCGAGAGAAAGTACATGAAGGACTTTGCAGGTGACGCAAGGAACGTATGGTTTGGTCTAAGCGCAGATGGCATTAATTCTTTTGGGGAGCAGAGCAGCAACCATAGCACGTGGCCTATGACTGTATGTATGTATAACCTTCCTCCTTGGTTGTGCATGCAGTGGAAGTTCATTATGATGCCAGTGCTCATACAAGGCCCTAAGCAACCCGGCAACGACATTGATGTGTACCTAAGGCCATTAGTTGAAGAACTCTTACAGCTATGGAATGGAACAGGTGTACGTGCGTGGGATGAGCACAAACATGAAGAATTTGACCTAAATGCATTGCTGTTCGTGACCATCAATGATTGGCCTGCTCTCAGTAACCTTTCAAGACAGACAAACAACAGATACCATGCATGCACGCACTGTTTGAGGTATACCGACATTATATATTTGAATAATTGTAAGAAGAATGTGTACCTGGGACATCGTCGATTTCTTCTGAGTAGGCATCCCATAAGAAAGAAAGGAAAGCATTTCAAAGGTGAGGAGGATCACCGAACGAAGCCTCGCCACCGTACTGGTGCTGATGTACATGATATGGTCAAGGATTTGAAGGTAATATTTGGAAAGGGTCCAAGCAGGCAGCCTATTCCGAATGACGCTGACGGACGCGCACCCATGTGGAAGAAGAAATCTATATTTCGGGACCTGCCTTATTGGAAAGACCTAGAGGTACGCTCTGCAATCGACGTGATGCACGTGACGAAGAATCATTGTGTGACCCTACTTGGCTTCTTGGGTGTGTATGGGAAGACAAAATATACATCGGAGGCACGGGAAAGACGGCATACATCAGGGTCATGTCAGCTACGCACTTACCAAAGAAGAGAAGGAAATCTTCTTTGAATGCCTGCTCAGTATGAAGGTACCGTCAGACTTCTCGTCGAATACAAAGGGAATAGTAAATATGGAAGATAAAAATTCCAGAACCTAAAGTCTCATGACTGCCACGTGATTATGACGCAACTGCTTCTGGTTGCATTGAGGGGGGCTTCTACAGGAAAACGTTTGATTAGCCATTGTGAAGCTATGTGCATTCCTCAATGCAATCTCTCAGAAGGTAATCGATCCAGAAATCATACCAAGGTTAGAGAATGATTTGGTGCAATGTCTTGTCAGTTTCGAGTTGGTGTTCCCACCATCCTTCTTCAACATCATGACGCACGTCCTAGTTCACCTATGCGAAGAGATTAACATTCTGGGTCTTGTATTTCTACACAATATGTTCCCCTTTGAGAGGTTCATGGGAGTCTTAAAGAAATATGTGCATGACCGTGCTAGGCCAGAAGGAAGCATCTCCAAGGGCCATGAAAATGAGGAGGTCATTGAGTTTTTTATTGACTTTATTCCTGACCTTAAGCCGATTGGGGTTCCTGAATCGCGGCATAAGGGCAGACTAGATGGAAAAGGCACGCTAGGAGGGAATCAAATAATATGTATGGACGGGCATTCTCTCATTCAAGCACAATACACAGTTCTACAGAATTCCGCCTTGGTGGCTCCGTATATGGAGGAACACAAGAATTTTCTACGCTCCAAACACCCGGAGCAGTCTGCCAACTGGATTACACATGAACAAACGGGGACTTTCGCCGGTTGGTTGCAAACACGTGCCATGCATGACGCCGCTATTGAAGATGACCTGTACTTGCTGTCCAAGTTACCATCTTCAAATATAATGACTTTCAAAGGGTACGAGATAAATGGGAACACATTTAACACGATCGCCCAACATAAGAAGAGCACCAACCAAAACAGTGGTGTCTGCTTTGATGCAACAACCAAGACGGGAAAGGACACATATTATGGTTACATAGAGAACATATGGGAACTTGACTATGGGCGCGTCCCTTTTTTCGGTGCAAATGGGTCAATATGACACGAGGTGGGGTAACGGAAGACCCGCAGTACAGAATGACAACAGTGGATCTCAACAATCTTGCGTACGCAGACGAACCATTC
>LR880970.1:31211519-31223322 GCA_904067115.1 Aegilops sharonensis | reverse complement strand
TTCTCCTTTTTTGTCTTCTCCACATAACCCCCATCATTATATTCTATTCCACCCATAGTGCTATGTCCATGGCTCGCGCTCATATATTGCGTGAGGGTTTATAGGTTTGAGATTACTAAAGTATGAAACAATTGCTTGGCTTGTCATTGGGGTTGTGCATGATGAGAGCATTCTTGTGTGACGAAAATGGAGCATGACTAAACTATATGATTTTGTAGGGATGAACTTTCTTTGGCCAGGTTTTTTTGAGAGGACATAATTGCTTAGTTAGTATGCTTGAAGTATTATTATTTCTTATGTCAATATGAACTTTTACCTTGAATCTTTCAGATCTGAATATTCATACCACAATTAAGAAGAATTACATTGAAATTACGCCAAGTAGCACTCCGCATAAAAAATTCTGTTTTTATCATTTACCTACTCTAGCACAAGGAGGAATTATGCTTGGGGATGCTTGATACGTCTCCAATGTATCTATAATTTTTGATTGCTCCATGCTATATTATCTACTGTTTTGGACAATATTGGGATTTATTATCCACTTTTATATTATTTTTGGGACTAACCTATTAACCAGAGGCCCAGCCCAGAATTGCTGTTTTTTACCTATTTTAGAGTTTCGCAGAAAAAGAATATCAAACGGAGTCCAAACGGAATGAAACCTTCGGGAGCGTGATTTTTGGAACGAACAAGATCCAGGAGACTTGGACCCTATGTAAGAGAAGCTTCGAGGAAGCCACAAGGTAGCCCCCCCAAGATGCGCCCTCCACCCTCGTGGGCCCCATGTTGCTCCACCGACGTACTTCTTCCTCCTATATATACCTACGTACCCCCAAACGATTAGAACAGGAGCCAAAAACCTAATTCCACCGATGCAACCTTCTGTACCCACGAGATCCCATCTTGGGGCCTGTTCCGGAGCTCCACCGGAGGGGGCATCAATCACGGAGGGCTTCTACATCAACACCATGGCCCCTCCGATGAAGTGTGAGTAGTTTACCTCAGACCTTCGGGTCCATAGTTATTAGCTAGATGGCTTCTTCTCACTTTTTGGACCTCAATACAATGTTCTCCCCCTCTCTCGTGGATATCTATTCGATGTAATCTTCTTTTTGTGGTGTGTTTGTTGAGACCAATGAATTGTGGGTTTATGATTAAGTTTATCTATGAAGAATATTTGAATCTCCTCCGAATTCTTTTATGTATGATTGGTTATCTTTGAAAGTCTCTTTGAATTATTAGTTTGGTTTGGCCTACTAGATTGGTTTTTCTTGCAATGGGAGAAGTGCTTAGCTTTGGGTTCAATCTTGCGGTGTCCTTTCCCAGTGACAGTAAGGTAGCAAGGCACGTATTGTATTGTTGCCATCGACGATAACAAGATGGGGTTTTTATCATATTGCATGAATTTATCCCTCTACATCATGTCATCTTGCTTAAAGCGTTACTCTGTTTTCATGAACTTAATACTCTAGATGCATGCTGGATAGCGGTCGATGAGTGGAGTAATAGTAGTAGATGCAGGTAGGAGTCGGTCTACTTGTCTCGGACGTTATGCCTATATACATGATCATACCTAGATATTCTCATAACTATGCTCAGTTCTATCAATTGCTCACCAGTAATTCGTTCACCCACCCTAAAATACTTATGCTCTTGAGAGAAGCCACTAGTGAAACCTATGGCCCCCCGGGTCTGTCTTCATCATATTAATCTTCCAACCCTTTGTTATTGCCTTTGCTTTTATTTTACTTTGCATCTTTATCACAAAAATACCAAAAATATTATCCTATCATATATATCTATCAAATCTCACTCTTGTAAGTGACCGTGTAGGGATGGACAACCCCTTATCGAGTTGGTTGCGAGGATTTATTTGTTTTGTGTAGGTGAGAGGGACTCGCGCGTAGCCTCATACTGGATTGATACCTTGGTTCTCAAAAACTGAGGGAAATACTTACGCTACTTTGCTGCATCACCCTTTCCTCTTCAAGAGAAAACCAACGCAGTGCTCAAGAGGTTGCAAAGCACTACAAATGAACTCTGAAAAGGTTGAAAGTTGGCATGGTATCATCATGTCACCAACATAGCATGTGCAAAAAAGTAGAGAGGCTTACGGCAAAAACTAGATGCACTTTGTGTACAAAATGGACAATCTCTTTCGAAGTATCAGGGTTTCGGACGAAAACTCATGTGTTAAAAAGGCATTTCATTTTTTAAATAACCTAAGTATTACCAAATTGAATATAATGATAAAACACACTAATATTAAACATAAGAAAAAAGAATCACTTCAAAATCTATTCTTAAATTTAAGTTATTCACAAACTAGTGATTCAAACAAATTTCAAATAATTCAAATTTAAACTATTCAAATTTGAAAACTACTGGCACTAACAGAAAGTTCATAATTTTTTGTACCTAAAGCAAAAATATTCACAAAAAACTCTAAATACAGCCAAAAAAAACTGAAAAAAATAAAATAAAGCAAAAAATAAAAAAAAACTAAATAAGAAAAGCCCACCTACTGGGCCACAGCGGCCTGCAAACGACTAGAAACCCAACCTGTAGTTGGGCCAGGATGCAGGCCAGCAAGCCGACTAGGCCCCACAGGGCAGACTAGGAGAGTTAGGCCCAGAAGGCCTGCATTAGAGAGGAGCTCAATGCAGTGCCCGCGCCAGGGCTTATAAACTGGTCTTGGGGCTCCTAACCTAGCGAGGTGGGACTAAACTTGCCGCACAGAACCTGCGACAGCGCACCCCTTTAGTATCGGGTCGTGGATACAACCGATACTAAAGGGGGGGTCTTTAGTACCGGTTGGAGCCACCACCCGGTACTAAAGGGGTGCCCTTCCCGCCGATTGGCCTGGCAAAGTTTGACCTTTAGTACGGGTTGTTGGCTCCAACCGGTCCATCTGATCATTTTGTGCAGTTCTACTGAAATCACCCGATGTAATGATTTGCCTGCGAGTTCAGGCTCCAAATTACTCCTTTATGAAATCGGCAAACAGTAGCACAATACCAAATTACCAATACATATGAGAGGCACAATAATCAGGATAAAGACCAGTACCAACCTGTGTGAGGTAGCATATCAATTACTATTTCCTTTGACTGGAAGCCGAGATAAGCCAAGCGACTGACAGCAAAGGAAGAAAGCAAGCGGAGATTAGCGACTGACAGGAAAGGACGGAAGCTGTCGAGGCAATGAAGCACCCAAAGTTTTTGTGCAGTTCCACCAAAATCGAGCATCCCTGTTGTCACATATATTGAGAGAGTGAGATTACTGTAATAGTGGGACTAGTTGATGAAACATACACTAACAAATAGAAGCACTCTCATTATCTTAATGGGTAAAGTTAGCAACATAGTAGTCTTGCTTAAAGAGAGGTATTAGTTTATTATTAGTTTATTTAATCAGTGCCAATTAGCTCGACTCAACACTCAAAGCATTGCCATTTATCATAGGTTGCAAAACTTAAAAGTGCAAAGATAAAGGAGTTTCTCATGACAGGAGCACGATACAAATAGAGATGACAGCAAACTAATATGGATGAAGGCCTTAGGCCCGTACCAACCTGAGAAAAAAAGCTTATTCATGTAGTCCCATAAGAGATGATAAAGGACTCACTAGAATCACACAATAGTATATATTTTTGTGCACTTAAAATGTATGGTTGAAATCACTCTTGTTTACCGGTGCTGAGATTATATCGAAAGATTATCAAGAACTTCCAACTGAGTTAAAGCACTGGCTGGGATACAGTTCATTGTATTGTCTTGTGTAGTTCCACTAAAATGTATGATTGGCACAACATGATCCCTGTTTGCACAAGTAGGAACAAGGTGAAACCTTCATTATCTCAGTGAGAAAGGATAGGAAGACATTAGCATATTACTCAAACAGTAGCATCAAATTCATGATGGACAATACACAAAACATTGCCTCATTGAACCAATGGCAATAAATTGACATGCAAAACAATAGCACTATTATGTCATGACACTAATAATATTCCCTCCCTACTCCACCACATGATTCACCTCCATAGACAAACATTCACACATACATGATTCAGCATAGGGTCCTACTAAAGATTTGTTTAACTCCAACAGGAAAATTAGGCAGTAATAAATTAGTGGTACTTAAGTACTCCTAATTAATTAAGTGAGACAGCAGAAGTGGAAGGGCTCCCTGGAGGATCGTCTCACATGTAAGGTAGTCGTTGCTGGAGCCCTTGAATGGCCTCGACTGAGGCCTCTGGCTTCAGCAAGATCGCCTTGGCACTGTTTATTCTGCTTCTTCTTCTTCCTCTTCATGCTCTGTTTCTCTTTCTCCTCACCAGTCGGTGAAACCAAGTACATGAATGGCCTTCTAATTCAGAATTGGTTTTGTCAGTGAGGGAGTACAAGTGTACTAGTAAAAAACAACATTATTTTCTCATGGCAGTCGGAAAATAGAGATAAACACATGCATTAAATATCATTCTTACCTAATGGAAGGTTATGGCACCAATATGGATGATGAGGATTGGAACACAGATCTCCCTTTGTGCAGTTCCACCAAAATGAACCAACTGTTCCATTCTGACATTCCAGTTAAACAGCACAAAAGTCACTTCTTTTAAGAAGAGTTTTGTGCAGTGCACCAAAAGGTCACAACAGCAACCAGGTGAATTGGATATCCCTATTTGCACAAAAAGGCACAGAGGAAACAGTCAGAGTCTCAAACAATTACTGGCAAAAATATTTGGCTAAACTTGTCAGAGTCTCAAACAATTACAGGCAAAAACAGTGGCATGGCTTCATTTTTACGAGGGACATTATATTAAGAACAGCTAAGGCTGCGTTCGGTTCACAGGTTTGGTGCAGGATTTTCGTAGGAACACAATTCCTACGGTATTCTTTCCCTTCCACCCGTTCGGAACACGGGAAAGGTGAATAGTGTTTCATAGGAAAGCTGGTCTGGTAGTACTAATTCCATAGGATTAGAAACATCCACGCGCTGCTCATTTTTTGAGCGGAAGCCCGAGGCAGGCGCTCGCTGCCATGCGTTAGATAGGTTGTTGTGCTGTGTTTGCCAGAATAAAAAAATCAACCTATGTGTGGTACGTGAGGTGAGGACAAGAGTAGTCACTGTGCAGCTGAATAAACAAATAGCATCTCATACTGCCAAGCATGCTACTCTAAAAAATAAATCTGTACATTTCGCAGTCCATCCGAACACATTCTCTTGAGAGTTTCCTCCGGTTCGCTGTTCCATAGTTTTATACCTACATTCCTTTCCTAATCCTCTATTTTCATCAAGATCTATGTTTTCTGCCCCTTTATTCCGACCGGAGCCTAAATATTTGGTATAAGGGCATGGGACAGTGTGTGCACCAGCAGTACAACACCATGTACGTAAACAGGGGTATAAATTGGTGATTCATAGTTTGTTGCCCCGAGAAACAATCATCCAAGAAACATATCTGGGTTGGTCCCATTTTTGTTCACTCTAGCCACCTACTCCTATGTGTGGATAGCAAATCTAGTCCTGGTCATACCACTGTGTACAACATTACCCCTATATTTCCCTTTTCGACCAAGAGACCGGTTGGATGACCAGTCTGTACTACTTTCACCCCCTTTCCTTCCTGTTTGTACCAAGTCCGATGTACATACTAAATTCCCCCACCCCCACTTTATTTCTTTTTTGAAGCAAGTACTCCCTTCGTCCAGAATTACTTGTCATCAAAATGGATGTGTCTAGAACTAAAATACATATAGATACATCAACTTCAATGACAAGTATTTTCGGATGGAGGGAGTACAAGATTCGACTCCATGAAGTAGCTTTACCTCTAATAATAGAAGAAAAAAATAGGTGACGTTGGACCATCTGATCGAGAGGGGCTGAGAGGTAGAAAATGATGCACATGCAGCGACGTAGCAAGCTGGGGAAGTAGAGCTAAGGCGGTTTCGAACGAAGATATACCTGAAGGTCGTCGGGATGTGGATAGGTGGGCGGCGGGAGGCCGGATCCGCCCACAGGCAACGACGAAGGGATCGGAGGACCTCCCGCGCCGGCGCTCGGCCAAAGATAACGGTGCGGCCGGCAGTGGGTCTCCTCCCTCGCTGTCGACGACGGCCTAAACGCTGCCCCTCCTCCCCTTCACCGGCGGAGGGGGATACGTTCGGATGTGTAACCAGCGGTGAGGATAGAAAGCCAGTGTTTTTTGAAGGGAGAAAGACAGTGTTACTACCCATATCTTGTTTAGATCTGGAGAGGATGAGAGCATGTGAATAGAGCAACCCTAGCAAGCAAGCGCGGAGGCTCCAGCCTATATATAAGTAGTGGGGTAGTTTTCCTTTTTCACTCCATCAAAACAATCGTTTAAAATTATGTACTACTACATGCCAGGTCACGGTTATTTTAGTTGTTGATTGTTTTTTGAGATAGCTACCCGCTTGTTCCAAGTGGTGTTACGGTGTGCCAGGTCGCACTTTGTATCGTTCAAGTCTGGTACTACAAGTCCCTCCATTAAATGAACAACCACCCCTCGTAAAAATTGTGAACAAGCCCACAGCTAAAATTAGCGGAAATGTTGGTTGCCCCAACATGCATTATTATTTATATTTTCTACTCCCTCCGTTCCTAAATATAAGTCTTTTTTATTAGCCACACCTAAGACAAGAATTTTTTTATTAGCAGTGAACCCCACATGTCATAGACACAAAAATTGTTGCAAGATTCCCTTAGGCAAGCCAAAGTGTGTCTAACAATTTGAGCAACTCAGGTTAGGCAAGTGTGGCAAGTGTGGGAAAAATAATGTGGCAACATAAGACAAACATAGTCACAATCCAAACAGCCCCGTAATTTTTTGTGACATGCATGAAAATTTGGTTAGTTAAATTTATAGTCAAAATTTGGCAAGGTGCATCAAATCAACACATGCAAGTATCAAAAGGAAAGTCACGGCATGCATGCATGCGTTGTACTCCCTCTGTTTCCAAATATAATTCTTTTTAGAGATTGCAACAAGTGACTACATACGAAGCAGAATATGTCTACTCCTACACACAAAGTAGCCCATTTGAAATGTGTAAAAAGACTGTTATCGAGTGCAGTGCTTTGATGTGTCGCGTCAACTCATACAAGACCGAGAAATTTGATTACTACGACGCCCTCTCCCTCACGGACTGAGCTCCGGTGCCTTAACTGCACCTGCCTTTGGCTGCATGACAGGAGGGCCAATCACCTGTTGGGCCCACCTGTCATAGACGCAAAGGCAGGAGCAGTAAGTAGAAGCTTTCGCTACACGCACGAGGTGGACGGACATGCAGCAGTGGATTTGATACTGTAGAAGTAGGAGTAGCATCATTGTTCGTCTTCTCGAAGAGGCGAAGAGCCAAGCGCAACCCGAACGTGGCAGTTGCGAACGCTCGCTTGGTGCGGTTCCTTGGAGCACACATATTCTAGCCAGGCTCTTGCATGAGACAAAATTGCTACTCCCTCCTTTCCGGTTTATAGTGCTCAATTCAAAAATCTCACCAATCAATGTAGATGGTGAGTGGTAGAATACAGTTTGTAGTTTTGCAAAAGCACCTAATTAATGCTCTTGTTTTCCTCAAAAAATTATGTTTATCAATGCATTAATTGCAATGCATGCATGCATAAAGTACATGCGTTGGTCAAATTTCTCTTAATACTTGCATGCAATGATTTAATGCACCTTGGAATCTAAAAATGTGATGGAAAACAACCAAATTAAGCCTTATAAAATGGAAAACATCAAATTTTGAGATAAGCCCTATAAACCGGAAAGGAGGGAGTATTGTTTAACAATTAAACTCCATTATCCATTGGTTGATACTCATTCTGCATAGGTCCACGCGCTTAGCACCGTTTCCTCCTAGGGTCACCAATGTTTATTTGCTAATTAATAGCATTGCATGCAATGAACTAGCCATTGCAAGTCATTAAAAGCATGCACACCTCTCATCTCTTATTGGTTGATATGTCAAGAAACAAGAAACAAGGTAGAAGTTTAATGCACCGCGCCTAAGTGTTTTGGGACTATTTGGTTTTTGTAAGATGACTTACACACCTTAGACGGAGGGAGTAGTATAGACCTGTAAACCGGAAAGGAGTATTTACCTGTACACACCGTGTGCAGTACCCCCTCCCTTCCGGTTTATAGGGCTCAAATCTCAAACCTCATGAACCAAGGCATTTTACAATTGGAGGAATGTATCTCGTACTTTACAAAATTACCCTAATTAAACTAATGCATTAATTACGTAGTTCCCTCGTTTTCCTCTCCGCCTTCATCGCGGTGCATAATATTGAGCACTCCTATATGACTAGCCGCTCTATCTACATGCGGCACATTTCAAAGCATCCGGGCCCGCGTGCCATCCACCAAATCACAGCGAGGTGCTACAGTCGAGACTCACCTGTCACCCCGGAGTGGCCGTCATGACCCGTCATATCACAAAACCCACACCTTTATCACCAGTGGTAAGGTGGCCTCCAAGTTGGACTGGACGAAGCAACCATCATTTCACTGGAACGCTCGTTCAAGCCCTTTCTTCCCTTTCTTGAAGAAAACCTCACTCCAGGCTACTCACTTCTACCATTTTTCTTCTATACCGATGAAGGAAAGGTGGGCGAATCGGTTATGCTGCTATATTTTCATTCCAAGAATCTTCTTTTTGCGAAGCACCGACCGATTCTCACATCCTATTCTTTTCCCGTTTTCATTGCGATTGTGGTTTCCTTTCGGTTGATTTTTGTTTGTCAGTTCATTGATGGATCCTGGAGCACTAGGCAAAGAGTTGCCGGTGGACAACCCACTAGAGACAGCGATCTCCAGGAAGCGAGCACCGACCAATGAGTTGACCATGTTGGCGGGCCAACCCATGGAGACGAAGAAGTCCAAGAAACAAGCACTGGCCCAAGAGTTGAGGACGTTGGCGGACGAACTCCTCAAAGAAAGTTGGAAGAACAGCAAGGGCCTCACCGTGCCTACCCCAGGAACTCTGATTGCCACCTATGTGAGGCTCAAGACCGAGTTTGAGGAGATAGTCGTCGTTGAGAAGCAGTATTCCCCTCGCAAGGTGATGGTCCCCATCGAGGACGAGGAGATGGCCCCCGGAGGGATGAGATCCCCCGGTGAGCTGCACAAGGTAAAAAATAATGGCTTATCACCATAGTTGTGGTTTTTGATTATTTGCAATGTGCTTGCTAATATGTTAGGGTTGTGCAGGTGCCGGTGAACGTCCTTGATGATTCCGATGGCGTGGCCCGTCCTGTTGGCATCGCCCTGGAGATCGATTCCGATGCCGTTGTCCATCCTGTGGACATCGCCCCGGAGATCGATTTCGATGTCGCGGTTAGTCCTGCGGACATCGCCCTAGAAATCGATTCCCATGTCGCTGTCCGTGCTATGGTCATTGCCCGAGAGATCGATGACAAGAAATAGTTGGTCGCGCTAATCCTTCAGGGTAGTTTGCATTGCCCTGTGTTTAATTACCAGAATGATGCGTGTTATGAAACCATCTTAGGGCTAGTGCACTGTCGTGTGTGGGCGGATCTTGCTACTTTTGTTTGATAGTGAATCATGCGAATCCTCTCCGAGTTATGGAAACAGATGTATCCTCACCAGCTTTTGATGTAATATATGGCATGCTTAGATGTAAGTTTGAACTGTTTATCATATCAGCAGGGCTTGTTTGATGATTCTTGGTGTTAGTAGGCTAGCTACTGTGCGAGCTATAGTACTTGCAAAACACTCACCGAGGAGAAACGTTGGGGCTGATGAGCTCGTGGTATGCTTATACTTATCCCTCGTCGATCGACCAATAGACCTAGCTCCTAAAATTGTAGGCTTAGCGATCGATCAGACAATAGTCGACATACATTCAGGCCTCATTTGGTTCATAGGGTAGGAAAATCGTAGCAAAAGTACAGAGAACATGCAACACAAAATCATAGCAGTGCAGAGACGTACTCCCTCCGTTCCAAAATAGATGACCTAGGCCGGCTAGTTTGGCCTAGTGGGTTTCAGTGATATGACGTGGTACAGTGCCGTCCAGTCTTCGCGTGTGGTAGCAGTATTGCGGGTACAGTAAGTTTTCTTGTAGAAGCGGAATTCAACGAAGTCATGATGGTTCCTTCGTCTGAACAACTTACAGTGGGAAAGGTTGGGCCTGCGATACGACCGGGGTAGACCAGGATAACTTTGTGCATGGCAGGTGGACCTGGATGGTCGACGTCCCACATGTAGGCAAATGAAAGTATTCTTTCCGATATAGAGGACGAGCAACGAGTATTCATTGTTTATTTTTGACGAAAGCTATTGTCTCCACTGTTACGACGGAGGAGTGTGAAACACGGCAGCCCAATGAACTTGGCATGTGCAAAACTCCCTCCTTCCTAATGTAATGCCCAGGTTACAGCTTTTTCTCACTTTCTCTCTATCTATTTCCTCTCAAATGTTTTTTACCTTTCTTTTTTTAAGACACAATTGTTTTTTATGCCTTTTTTTAGAATTATTTATTTATACCTAGGAGCACGTGTAGAGAAGGGCTCTTGCAGAGCCCACTCCTTGACTTTGTCAATGCCTCTCTCTCCTCCACATAAGGAGTACTATGCATGCATGCGGCGAGCAGCTGGCGTCTTGAGGGGCCAGAGCGGTGAGAGCGGGCTCCGGAAGCGGTCCGGACTCCAGCATGGCCCACCTCACATTATCACCATATATTTCTTGGAGTCCGTGCATGGAGGGCGGGAGATCTCTTCTCCCTCCCCCGTTTCTCTCTTCTCAGCCGACGCCCGCCGAGCGATTAGATTCGGCTATTGACGGTTTATTCAATTACGGTCCCACATGTCAGTGAAATTGCAAGACAACACGTGTCCCCTCTGGTGAGCGGCGTGCGAGCCGGACTGTCGGGGTTGCGACGCGTACGAGTCGTAAGTGTGCCACCTTTTCCTTTAGAACTTGCGAAGCGTAACATTTTCACGCGACCGATCGATAGAAATCCAGAACAAAATGACGAGGGCGGTGCTTTCCCGCTCATTAGGCGGGCTAGTTCGAGTGATATGACGTGCTATAGTGTCATCCACTTGCTCCATTTTTATGTAAGCAAGAGTTTACACTCTTATGCGGGAGGAGTGGGAAACACCGCGGATCTGATTTTGATCGAGGGATAAATGTTCCCGGCCAAATAATGGACGATTGTTAGAGATTATAGCATGATAGTTAGGGCATCTCCAGCGCTGGCCCACAAATTTACACCGGCATTTGTCCGAGGACACTTTTGGATGCCATCCGATGCTGCCCGCATACCTTTCGACAACTATATGAACTAACCGGACGAAATTCGTGCAAACAAAGCAAATTTCAAATTGACCGGATGAAATTCATTACATTTCAAGAACTTTTCCTATAAACTAGATGAAATTCATTACATATTTTGCACAAACCGTACTAAAACCTACTGTAAACCTAATCTAAACGATCGTCGGGCCCCGACCACCATGTCCGGCCATGAACCCGGGAAAGCCGGCCATTGCCTTTGCCTCCTCCTTATCCGCCTTGATAACCTCCTCCTCCGGAGCACAAGGTTATGAAGATTTCCGCCTCCACGTCGCCATCAAGCGGCTAATCGGCCGCCGATTTTTATCCCACCAAGCTTGGCGTCGACTGAGTGGAGGAGCAGTGGCCTTCCTAGGACCAGAGCGGTGGCGACCTACCGTGTACTACTCTTCCTCGCTGCCCGCTGCCACCCGCGCACGCGCGCCGGCTTCGTGGTCGTGGCGG
>LR880970.1:31200081-31211312 GCA_904067115.1 Aegilops sharonensis | reverse complement strand
TTGCCTTTGCCTCCTCCTTATCCGCCTCGATAACCTCCTCCTCCGGAGCACAAGGTTATGAAGATTTCCGCCTCCACGTCGCCATCAAGCGGCTAATCGGCCGCCGATTTTTATCCCACCAAGCTTGGCGTCGACTGAGTGGAGGAGCAGTGGCCTTCCTAGGACCAGAGCGGTGGCGACCTACCGTGTACTACTCTTCCTCGCTGCCCGCTGCCACCCGCGCACGCGCGCCGGCTTCGTGGTCGTGGCGGTGGAGGGCGGCCGGGGGGGGGGGGGGAGCCGGCGATCTCCTTCGTCTGCTCCTGCGGGAGTACGTCCAAGAGAGCTTTGGAGTGCGCCCAGAGCGGAGCCACCGATGTCCTTCGTCTGCTCCTGCGACAGTACATCCAAGGGATCTTTGGAGTGCCCGGAGGCCATGGTTGGAGTGGTGCCAACAAAAGGAAGGGACCGGAGGAGAATGAGTGTGGGTCTTTGGCTATGGCTGGGAGCTGGGGCTCAAGTTAATATAGCGGGCGAATGGCAATGAGCCACGGCAGACAGATGGATGGCTAGCAGCGGAGTAGGTTCGTCAGCAGCCGTGGTGTCATTAACACGGAGCAGTCGCTTGCACCGGGATGCCGCGCGGGTGGCGCTCTCTCGGCCGGCGCGCTGCTGCAATGCTGGTGCCAGTGAGAGGTCGCGTCGGGCGTGAATGCGGACGCTGCTTCAGTGACTTAACCGCAGGTGCGTTGTCTCACTAACGTGTGGGCCCAACGGGCATCAGGCCCGCATGTCAGTGACACACCAACTACACCTGCAGTTAAGGATGGTGAATGCGGCATTGACGTTCCGGAGAGACGGTGATCGTTTCAGGTGGGAAGCGCTTGCTAGCGATGGAAGGGGTTTCGGTAGGCCAGGGCGGTCAGATGCTGGCGTGGTGGTAAAATGTTAACTCATGGATAACGAACCTTTGAAGCGTATGCAGCACGTATTGACAACCAGGCGTCCATGCAACCGCTCTTGTCGCCAGCTAGCATTCGATGACCACCATTAGACACCACACAACCATACATAACTTATGAATAATGGACGAATCGATCAGACACACACTCGTGTGCAGTGGCACTATGATCGGTTGCTCACGATAGTACATACTCCGCACCATAGTACCCTCTCTAGCTAGGTTGTTTTATAGATTGTCGTTGTGATGGACGATATACATGAGCAAGGCGCCGAGTCACGAGTATGACCGTTGGTGTTGAGCCAGGTGAATACATGATCGGTGTTCGCGGAGGCCTCCAGCAAATGTCTAAACAGTAATGTCACATACGCATAATTTTGGTTTTTATTTCTTTCTTCACTGACAGGTAGGCCCGAATAGATAGATAGAGAAAGAACACGAGCTGATGAGGCGCAAGCGGACTGTTTGACTAGTCAACCAGACAAATACGGAGCTATACGCTCGCGACCTGACAACTATGTGGGAGGAATTTGAAGATGCCAAGGCCGAATGGGCGGTAGAGCAAGAGGCGGCCAAAGTCGCACAGAGGGAGCGGAAAAGTCAGAAAGCACTCAAGACAAGAGAGGCCCGCTGCCGCAAGAAAGAAAAGGACGCACGCGCAGCTGCAGAGAGGTCGGCGGAGATCCAAGCACGGTGGGGTGTTGCCGACAAAGCCGGGAAGGAGAACGACGGCGTCTGGCCAGCATGTGAGAAGTAGTACTACTAGTTAGTGTGTGTGTCTGTGTCTGAGTACGAGCATGTACCAATACTAGTACTAGTTACTACTGTAGTTTTTAGAGCAAATTACCAGTACATTAGCCTAGACTAAATGGAAAAATTCCTATCCTAAGCATCAAATGGCATCTCTTTCTCTATAGGAATTGAGATGCATGTCATCTCACTTCCTATGATTTTCATATTCCTATCCTATGAACGAAAGGAGGCCTTTGTTGGAGTAACTACTGTAGCTAGCAGTACTGCTGGTACAGTAGTTTTCTTCAAGAAGCGGAATTCAACGAAGTCATGATGGTTCCTTCGTCCGAGCAACTTCAAAGTGGGAAGTGGGCCTGTGATTTAACGGCTCATGCTGATCCCTTGGAGTTCTGCGTGCATGGCAAGTGGACCAAGATGGTCGATGTCCCACATGTTGGCAAACGGAAGTATTATTTCCGATATCGAGGAGCAAGGAAACCGCGTGGTATAGTATCACTGCTGATTGGTTCGCAAAAAAATAGTATCACTGCCGATTTATAATTATTTTTTATTTCTGATGAATGCTAGCATTTCAACTCTTACAACGAAGGGTGCCAAACACGGCACGTGCTGCATGTCCCACACGTCAGTGAAAGGAGTGGGACATGAACAGCGTGGTAGAGCCCAGCGTAAAAAAATAGCGTGGTAGAGCGTCTCCACTTCTTCCACTTCTGGGTCGGAGACCATACGTAGTAGTACTTAGTGGTATGAACGATACAAAGTGCGACCTGGAGAGAAAGACACTTCTAGTCGGAAGGTCTCGGGGCATACACGTAAACAAATAGAAAAGTTAATATGTGTCTCCAACTAATATAGAGTAGTAGAGTACTTAGGCACGTACTCCATAACATCACCGTGCATTGCACGTACAACATTTAGTGGTAGTACATAGTAAGAGACAAATGCCGCCTAAGAGTTCCCTTCTCGACCTACTTTTGGGTGTTTGGTAGAGTGCATGGAGGGTGCATGAGTCCACACTAGTTTAGCACAAATACACTAGAAGCATGCATGAAGAGAGCATGCATGAAGAGGGGTGTTGAGTTGAGCATGCATGAAGAGGGAACAACTATGTCGAGTCGAGAACGCAACCAAACACACCCTATATGCCACGCATGTTCATACCATTTGTGCCTTTCTACTTCACTTACTGCGCTACATTACTCAGGTTCGTACGTCCACTCCTGGGTACATGTCCGTCTCATAGTTCCAGACCCACGTGTTCTTCATATAGATGGAACGATCCTTGCATAACACGTGCACCTTGATGTCTCGCGTGTTGGCAAAAGGATGAACAAAGCTCACGTAAAAAAAATAGAGTGGAAGAACATAGATTCCGAACGACCGAGAAGGAGCAAGGAACCTCGTGGTGGAGCGTCTGCACTCATAATATTTAATATTATTCAGCGATATAAAATTAACCAATCATCTCCACAGTGGACTGGAAGAGTACAAAACACGGCAGCCCAGCGTAGTTACATCATACTAGTACATGGCTAACCCACGCTATCACCATATTTCTTGGCTTCCGTGCGACACCTATCTCTAGTAATCCAGCAGCCTGTATCGCTTCTCCCTCCTCGTCTCTATCAATGTGCGGCGGGCAGGCGTTTCTGCCGTCTATTGAGGTCAGTTAACTATCACATGTTAGCGACATGCCAAGAGCATTCTAAAAAAAATCCTTTCACGTTCCATTTTCAAAAAGAAAAAAATCCTTTCACGTACGAATTTTCCTGTATGCTTTGAGCAACTTGCATGTCCTATACTGCTCCTGTTTGATACTCTAACTTAGCTAGAGGTTAGACTAACTCATGACTAACCCAGAACTAACTGTAGCCAAAGAGTTGTTTGGGTGACAGGGTTAGATTGATAATAAATGCACTTCATGGAGAGAGAAAAGTTATTTTTCAGTTGTCCCAATGAGAACTATCTCCATTTAGCACCTTTTGGATGGGATAGTTTTTTTTGGTGGGTTCGGTGCAACTTGCTCCAATTTAAACCCTCATGCTTGGATACTTTAGGGCTATTTGAGCCCCTACTAGCACAAACTAACTCTAACCCATGGATCCAAACAGGGCCTATGGCCAGTCTCGACGCAGAGCAGTCGCGTGCCCCGGGAAGCGGCGCTCTCTCGGCCGTCGCGCCACTTCAAAGTCGGCGCCAGTGAGAGGTCGCCTCTGCTATGGCCGGGCATTAATGCGGCACTGACGCCCCAGGGCGACGCTGACCGTTTCACGCGGGAAGCGCGCACTGGCAAGGGAGTATAGGTTTTGAACTGTTTCAGGTGTAGTACTGGTAGTTTGCAAAACTACTCAATTATTGCACTCAGTTTCCTAGGAAATTGTGGTAAAAAACGTTACTCCACAGCCCTCTTCCCTTCTCCTTCCTCTTCCACCGCCCACGCACGTCCGCGGGAAGCGACCGGTCATCCCTTATATAGGAGTGCTAGCACAAAAAGATGCATGCATGACCACTAAAATTTCCATATTAAAGCGCCGCTCCGGCGGGAGTATGGCGTATGTTGTTACCTTCGGCCGGCCCATGGCTACCGGGCGACGGCGACCAGAGAAGAGGCGGCGGGAGGGGAATGAATGCAGCTACTGTTTGGGTTCTCCTTTCGGCTTAAATAAATGCGCAGCATCACGTGTACCCGCGAGTGCACAAATTGTAACATACTCGTTTCTGCTTAAGTGCGCGTCACGTAACTGGTGTGTGTGTGAGAGAGAGAGATTCTGAGAGACAGAGTGCATGTGTGCGTCTCTACTCTTCGGAGACATGTACTCAACCTTTTGCATCGGGATATAAGTATAATGGTATTTACTTTAGCTAGTGATTTACGTGGCCATGTTAACGTGGTTGTGTCAAAAAAATGTCACTTCCTCCTCGTGATTTGCGTTATATAATTACAAGCAAGATTCTCGTGCATTGCACGGAACATCAATATGCATTTTTTTACAAAACACCTGTTGTGATTGACCCATGCAGGAGTAATCCCATGTGTAAAAACTAATGATATCTCGAGAATTTTATAGACAAACTGGTATCTCAAGAATGTCTTCGAAAAAAAATGAAAGAGAGATAAGGCGAGGAGGAGTGGAGCGTGGTGGTGACTGGTGGTCGGAATGGGCGGAGGCATGGGGATGGACGGCGCCGGCAGGCGGCAGCGGCCACCATGCATGCTAGATTGTTCTAGAGACTTATTCCTTTTTTAATTGCTGAGCAATGAGGTTGCGGGAGATAATGATGTGGAGAGAGGTGTGGTTATCTTTTGTAAAATTATCATAGTTTGCTTTCTATCCGTCAGATATAGATCATACGGTCTGTATTACAAGATGGCAGGCACACCATCATCGCCAACTCATTTTTTTATAAGGGTACAGATGATAAGTTTGCTGACTACTAAAGTAAAGTGGAATTTGTCCATGTTATGCAAGTAAATAAAGGTGATTTTTTATCATACAGGTAAGGTTGGATGAAGGGTGGTAGGAACAAATGCTCTGCCTAGAGCATGTGTGTGTGAGATGGAGTCTTAGTGTGTGTGTGTGGGGTGTGTGTGTGGGGTGTGTGTGTGTGTGTGTGTGAGGAGAGAGAGAGAGATGGAGTCTTAGTTTGTGTGTGTGTGTGTGAGAGAGAGAGAGAGAGAGATGGAGTCTAAGTGTGTGTGGGGGGTGCGTGCGTGCGTGCGTGTGTGTGTGTGTGTTTGTGTGTGTGAGAGAGAGAGAGATGGAGTCTTGTGTGTGGGGGGGTGTGCGAGCGCGCGCGCGCGCGCGTGTGTGTGTGTGTGTGTGTCGCGGGGTCCTCTATGGCGGATGTAATTTAAGTGTGCATGGCTTCATCATAGAGAGGTGATGTGTATGGCAGAGGCCACCAACGATGGGGTGCGAGAGAGAAAATGCCCGTAGAGAGGGAAGAGAAGGTGCGTGCGCGTGAGAGGAGTCGACATCGAGAGAACATGTTTGTTCGAGAGACACCGAGGAAGACTACTATATATCGATGGTGCATATGTAGGCGGGAATTAAACAAAGGGATGGTCTTATTGGTTTCGGGGATATAGGGGAAGAGTGAGAGGCGCGAGGGGGGGGGGGAGTAGCTAGAAGGATATTGTTAAGTGTGAGTGTGTGTTTTACCCATCCAGGCGGAAGTTATGTGCACAAAAGAGGAGAACGATTCAATGTGGCGTTAGATTGAGGGTAGTTAACTACGTATGGAGACATAGAGACCTTGAACGTGCACGTGTGAGAGGTATACATGTATACGTGGGATGTGTGTGTGTGTGCGCGCGCATGATCGAGATAAAAGAAAGAAGACATAAGTCATAAGATCAACGACATGGGAGAGACGGATCGGTATGACAATATGCATGCATGTGAGAATGCAGGGAAGAAGGCCCGACAATTGAGCATGTGTTTTTGTCTTTAAGAGAGAGTGGCATCGGCTGGAGCATGCATGTATGGCGAGCAGAGGGGGTGAGGCGCAACGATTGTGCAAAAGAGATCAACCTATAAATGCATATGTATGGAGAGACATATATAGTGTGGGTGATAGGAAGCAAGACTCCGTGCGAGAAAGTAATGTTGACGGAGAAACTACAGATAGATACAGAGATGGAGATGCTAGCTAGAGGGACATCCGCTAGTTTGGGTGTTGGAGATGACCGTCGGGTGGTTCAAAGGGTGAAGTTATATGTGTGTGTGAGAGGGCACTTGACTGCATGTAGAGAGAAACATATGTAGTGTGCGTGATAGGAATCAAGTGTGAGGGCGAGAAATAAGGTTGATGGAGAAACAGATAAATAGAAAGATATAGATGCTAGCTAGTGTGCGTTAGAGATAGGAGTCGAGTGGATCAGAAGGCTGGGTTATATGTGTGGGTGTGAGGGAGATAGAGGGAGGGTGCATGTGAGTCACATACAAACAGATATCAGAGAGAAATGAGATCCAGAGAGACGGAGTTTTGTGTCTGCGAGAGAGAAAGATATTTCACAACGAGAGTGATAGCTAGAGAGACATATGAGGGAACGCAAGATATCTCTAGGTAGAGAGGGTGTGTGTGAGCGACATACAAGAGAACAATGGATAAATATGAGACCCAGGGAGATAGAGTTTTTGTTTTTGTGTGAGAAAGAGATATTGAAGAGGAAGAGTCGTAGGTTCTCATATCTAAGGAGCGAAAGACATCTCTGTATGAGGGGTGTGCGAGTGGCACACATGGGAATAGTAGAGAGAAATGAGACCCCGGGAGACAAAGTTTTGTGTTTGCGTGAGAGAAAGAGATTCCACATGGAGAATCATAGTTAAAGACATAGCAGGGAGCGAGATATACTTAGAGAGAAATAGAGTGATGAAGGTCGAGGGAGAGAGTACCGTCAGTGTGTTACGAAGATAAAAGAGCATTGTCGACATACAGGTAGTGATGAAGCTATGTAACTAGGGTAGGGTCATGGACCTATCCAAGATACCCTCCCCAAGGACATCTCTAGAAGAATCACCTTTCAATCGACTCAGGAGTGTTCCACTCGACAGACTCGAAGACACTCGACCATGAAGCCAAACACTCGACAGCTAGGAGATCTAAAGTCACTCTGCATGCTAACGGTCGGTCATTAAGTAGCTTTTATGGTCATCATAGCACTTTATTTGTGGCGTTACCAGTAACGCCCGACCTTAATGTACCTTTAACCCTGCATAACTGAGGGCCAGAGAGGTCTGGCGAACTCTATATAAGCCACCCCCCTCCTCAATGTCAAGGGTTCGCACCGCTGTAATTCATACACGCATAATCCAGTCGACCGCCTCTGTGCTCCGAGACGTAGGGCTATTACTTCTTCCGAGAAGGGCCTGAACTCGTAAAACTCGTGCGTATACAACTACTCCATAGCTAGGATCTAGCCTCTCCATTCCTACCCCCTGCATTATTGTCAGACTTAGAACCACGACAGTTGGCGCCCACCGTGGGGCAGGTGTCTTAGCGACTTGTTGGAGAAGTTGCAGTTTTTCTGATCCCCTTCATCATGGTTTCAGGCGGAGGTTTGGCTGAGGGCCACGAGATCTGTCTCGGCGCGCTCGTGTTCGTCGCCGACGACTCCGCTTGGCTTCAAGAGGCACCACCCGACGTCGACGCGCTCCCCGTTCGCGGGGCAACGCACTTTCACGCGTGCATCCGTGGCGTCCTCTTGCGGCAGTCGTTGACCCAATATCGGTCGGCTCCTGTGGCGTCCTCCCTCCATGTTGCCCGCCGACTCAAGCGTTCCTGTCGGTCGAGGCTTCAGCGGTGGGTGAGGCACGCGGTAGCTCGCCAGTCAGCCACCCCCCAAGTTGCGGCGATCGAGCCCAACGAATCTCTCTACGGCTTGTTCGACCTGTCGACTGGCTCCGCAGAGACTGCAACCGAGTGCGACAGCAGTGATCCAGCGGCGGAAGTCCTGATGGTCGATGGACCATGCAGTCCTTCCCCGCGCCTACGGTGGCAACGGCGAAGGCGCTCCATCGCATGCCCATGAAGAGTACCTCCCCGAGCCCCTCACTTCGCTGCAGAGGGAGGAACTTCGCCACCGGAACATGGATGCACTTCACACTCCTATCATTGGAGAAACCCCCGAGGCCCGTGCCTTGGAAGACGCGCGCTTGGCCAACTTGGCTGAGCGCACTCGACTGGAGAATCTCCAGCGAGCACTCGACGAACGAGCGCGACAACGGATCTCAGCATCCAGTCGACGTCAGCTCTTTCAGCCACCGACTCAGGTATATCGAACTCTGATTCAAAATTTAGCAGTTGCGGCCCGTGTAGCAGAGTCGATTCAGCCTTCCCAGTCCGAGGCTGGCAGAGGCTTGTTGCAGATCAGAGCATTACTCGGGGCAGCGGGAGACCAGAATTCAGCTGTATCACAGTCGCGGAATAGGATCCACAGCAAATCCGTTGTTGCAGATACAGTTCAGTCGGCTCATAGCCCAAGATCGCCTCCGAGGCGTGAGGGGCGTGAAGATTAGCGAGATCAGTATAGGAACCGTGAGCAGTATGACCACCGATTCGATCGCGATGATCGACGTCGAGTGCCCACCCCTCCCCCAAGGAGTGGGTCATACGTGCCTCGACAGCAGGATGACACACGCCCTCATAGTGCTGGGCAAAGGATTCCAATCGACCCCAGAGAACCAGGCTTTGATGCGAGATCCATTCTTGTTCAGGGTTTGGTCGACAGAAACAGAGCTCACCGAGGAGGTCATGACAGGGATGTACCCACCAGCAGCAGAGTGCACGTCTCAGGACCAGAGTGCTTCAGCAGAGCCATCAGGGCTGCAGTGATTCCTCCCAACTTCAGGTTGGCGACTGGAGTCAGTAAGTTCACTGGTGTGTCCAAACCTGATAGATTGGCGGCGGCAATGATGAAGTGACCATGAAACACCTGCCTCTTATGTTGGAGGGCTCGGCCAGAGCGTGGCTGAACCAGTTAGCACCCAGCAGCATTTACACTTGGGAAGATCTTTCCCGAGTGTTTGTCAGAACATTTTAAGGGACCTGCAAGCGACCAGCAGGGTTGACAAAATTGCAATCTTGCGTGCAGAAGACAAATGAAACTTTGAGGGATTACTTCTAGAGATGGATCACGTTGCATCACACAATGGAGAACGTATCGGATCACCAGGCAGTTTGTGCCTTCAAGGAAGGCGTTAAGTACAGAGAACTGAATCTGAAATTCGGTCGAACCGGAGACATGTCTGTGAGTCGAATGATGGAGATTTCCACCAAGTATGCTAATGGTGAGGAAGAGGATCGGCTCCGGAGTGGCAAGCACAAGTCAGTCGCTCTTGAAACGGGAGGAGGAAATTCCAGTCGAAAGCAGAAGCGGAAAGCCGAGCCAGTTGCTCCTAGAGAAGCCTTGGCCGTGACTCAAGGAAAGCTTAAGGGGAAACCCAAAGGGCCTTGGAACCCCAAGAAAGTGAAGGATCAAGACGGAAACAATGTATTAGACTTGCCATGCCACATTCACAGAAAGAAAGATGAAGAAGGTAAGCTCATTTACCCAAAGCATACCACTCGACAGTGTTGGCTCTTGATCCAGCAGTTCCAGGGGAAACAACGCAAAGATAAGGAAAAGCATTCCACCCTGATGATTTTTTGCTGACGTTGAAAGCAAAAGTCGATTGAAAGTTATCAACCGAGAGGTGAATATGGTCACTCCGGCGACACCCAGTTATTTGGAATGGTCTCAGACTGCCATCACATTCGACCAGTCTGATCACCCGACGCACATAGCCACCCCTGGAAGGCAAGCTTTGGTGGTCGACCCAGTTGTCGAAGGCACTCGACTGACTAAAGTTTTGATGGATGGTGGCAGTGGTCTGAATATACTGTATGCAGAGACGTTGAAAGGGATGGGCATTCCGATGTCCAGGATCAGTACCAGCAACATGAGTTTCCATGGAGTCATTCCTGGAAAGAAGGCCGAGTCACTCGGTCAGATTGCTCTTGATGTGGTTTTCGGGGACTCCAAGAATTTCCGCAAAGAAAAGTTGACGTTTGAAGTCGTGGATTTCTAGAGTGCTTATCACGCTATTCTGGGGAGGCCAGCGTATGCACGTTTCATGGCTCGACCATGTTATGTATACCTTAAACTGAAGATGCCACGCCCCAAAGGTGTGATCACTGTCACCGGCAATCGGAAGAAAGAGGAAGAGTGTTTTCAGAAAGGCTCAAAGATCGCTGGTACTCAGATGGCAGTGGTAGAGCTGCAGGAATACCAAAAAACTGCAGACCCGAGTGATTTGTTGCGAGCCAAGAAGCCCGCTACGGAATCAGCGTTGCAGTCGTCCAGTGAGACAAAGCCGATTCACATTCACCCGACCGACCCCAATGCTGCTCCGACTCATATCTCAACAACACTCGACTCCAAATAGGAAGAAGCGCTCACCCAGTTCCTCCGTGAGAACTGGGACATCTTCGCATGGAAACCTTCTGACATGCCAGGTGTTCCCAGGGAACTGGCTGAGCATCATTTACGAGTCGACGCGAAGGTAAAACCGGTCAAGGAACATCTTCGACGGTCCACCGTACAGAAGAGAAAAGCAATCGGTGAAGAAGTAGCTCGACTCCTAGCAGCGGAGTTTATCCGAGAGATTTACCACTCCGAGTGGCTCGCCAATGTTGTCATGGTCCCCAAGAAAGACAATTCACTTCGCATGTGCATTGACTTCAAACATATCAATCGGGCCTTCCCGAAAGATCATTTCCCTCTCCCCGCATCGACCAGATAGTCGACTCAACTGCGGGATGTGAGTGCCTGTCTTTTTTAGACGCCTATTCCGGTTACCATCAGATCCGTCTGTATGGACCCGACGAGATCAAAACAGCTTTCATCACTCCATTCGGGTGCTTCTGTTATGTTACCATGCCATTCGGCCTAAAGAATGCCAGAGCCACGTTCATGAGGATGATTCAGAAGTGTTTGCTCACTCAAATCAATCGGAATGTGGAAGCGTACATGGATGATATTGTGGTCAAGTCA
>LR880970.1:31185527-31199555 GCA_904067115.1 Aegilops sharonensis | reverse complement strand
AAGGTAAAACCGGTCAAGGAACATCTTCGACGGTCCACCGTACAGAAGAGAAAAGCAATCGGTGAAGAAGTAGCTCGACTCCTTGCAGCGGAGTTTATCCGAGAGATTTACCACTCCGAGTGGCTCGCCAATGTTGTCATGGTCCCCAAGAAAGACAATTCACTTCGCATGTGCATTGACTTCAAACATATCAATCGGGCCTTCCCGAAAGATCATTTCCCTCTCCCCGCATCGACCAGATAGTCGACTCAACTGCGGGATGTGAGTGCCTGTCTTTTTTAGACGCCTATTCCGGTTACCATCAGATCCGTCTGTATGGACCCGACGAGATCAAAACAGCTTTCATCACTCCATTCGGGTGCTTCTGTTATGTTACCATGCCATTCGGCCTAAAGAATGCCAGAGCCACGTTCATCAGTTTGATTCAGAAGTGTTTGCTCACTCAAATCAATCGGAATGTGGAAGCGTACATGGATGATATTTTGTCAAGTCACGGAAGGGTTCCGACCTGCTGACTGACCTTGCTGAAACTTTTACCAATCTCAGGAGGTATGATATCAAGCTTAATCCATCAAAGTGTACATTCGGAGTTCCTATCGGAAAGTTACTCGGTTTTCTCGTTTCCGAACGAGGAATCGACGCCAACCCAGAGAAAGTTGGTACTATACTCCGAATGAAACGTCCTGTGCGTGTGCACGATGTCCAGAAGCTTACTGTTTGCTTGGCCGCCTTAAGTTGATTCATTTCTCATCTCGGTGAAAAGGCATTGCCTCTTTACCGACTGATGAAGAAGCCAGACAAGTTCGAGTGGACTCCTGAAGCTGATGCAGCGTTTGCAGAGCTAAAAACTCTGCTCTCCACCCAGCCGGTGCTTGCTGCCCCAATCAGCAAAGAGCCTTTGCTGCTTTACATTGCAGCCACGGGACAAGTTGTCAGTATAGTACTTACGGTCGAGCGGGAAGAAGAAGGAAAAGCCTTTAAAGTTCAGCGCCCCGTATATTATGTTTCTGAAGTTTTAACTCCGTCAAAGAAAAGATATCCTCATTATCAGAAGCTTGTGTATGGGATTTATATGACCACGAAGAAGGTTGCACATTACTTCTCTGACCATTCCATTACAGTCGTCAGTGACGCTCCATTGTTAGAGATTCTGCACAACAGAGATGCAACTGGTCAAGTGGAAAAATGGGCGATTGAACTCCTTCCCCTAGATATCAAGTTTGAGGCAAAGAAAGCCATCAAGTCCCAATCAATAGCAGATTTCGTCGCCGAGTGGATTGAACAACAACTGCCGACTCAAGTTCACTCGGAGCATTGGACCATGTTCTTTGATGGTTCCAAGATGCTGAATGGTTCCGGTGCTGGGGTAGTGTTAGTTTCCCCCCGAGGAGATAAGCTCAGATATGTCCTTCAAATTCACTTTGATTCCTCCAACAATGAAGCAGAATATGAAGCACTTTTGTATGGGTTGCGTATGGCCATTTCACTTGGCGTCCGTCACCTCATGGTCTATGGCGACTCAGATTTGGTGGTTAATCAAGTGACGAAGGAGTGGGACGTCAGAAGTCCAGCCATGACTGGTTACTGCAATGCAGTGAGAAAGCTAGAGAAGAAATTCGAGGGGTTAGAGCTTCATCATATACCCCGACTGAAAAATAAAGCAGCTGATGATTTGGCAAAAATAGGTTCCAAGAGAGAAGCCATTCCCAGCAATGTGTTTTTGGAACACATCCACACACCATCAGTTCAAGAGGATCCTTTCACCGAAGAAGTTCCGCAACCAAAAAGTGCCACAGATCCGACTGAAGTTGAGGTTCCAGCAGTAGTCGATCTGATCATGGAAGTCTTGGTCATCACTCCCGACTGGACGGTGACGTACATCGCGTACATCCTAAGGAAAGAACTCCCAGAGAATGAAGAATAGGCTCGATAGATCGTTCGATGATCCAAGGCCTTTACTATGATAAAGGGACAGTTATACAGGGAAAGCGCGACTGGAGTTGGTCAGAAGTGTATAACGCCAGAAGAAGGTCAAATAATTATTGACGATATCCACTCGGGGACCTGTGGTCATCATGCGTCCTCTCGGACCATTGTGGCTAAAGTATACCGAGCGGGATTTTACTGGCCGAGAGCAAATTAAATGGCGAAAGAGATAGTCGACAAATGTGAAGGATGTCAGTTCTACTCCAATATGTCACACAAACCCGCGTCAGCCTTGAAGACCATTCCACTCGTCTGGCCCTTCGCTGTTTGGGGATTGGACATGATTGGACCACTGAGAACTGGTAGGAGTGGCTTCACTCACGTGCTAGTGGCAGTCGACAAGTTTACTAAATGGATTGAAGCTAAGCCTATCAAGAATCTCGATGCTTGCACTGCTATCAGTTTCATCAGAGAGTTGATTTTCAGATATGGAGTTCCGCATAGCATCATCACTGATAATGGGTCAAACTTCGATTCCAACAAATTCAGAGCCTTTTGCGCCTCTCAAGGCACACGAGTTGACTACGCTTGAGTCGTTCACCCCCAGTCGAATGGACAAGAGGAAAGAGCAAACGGTCTAATTCTCAAAGGACTGAAACCCCGATTGATGCGCGATCTCAAGCACGCAGCAGGCGCATGGGTCGACGAACTTCCATCAGTTCTTTGGGGATTGAGGACCACCCCTAATCGATCAACTGTACGAACTCCATTCTTTCTGGTCTATGGATCTGAAGCAGTTCTGCCGAGTGACTTGCTTCACAATGCACCCCGAGTCGAGCTCTACTCTGAAGATGAAGCGGAACAAGCCGGACAGGACGCAGTCGATCTCCTAGAAGAAGAAAGAGAGATGGCCCTGATCCAATCGACTATGTATCAGCAAGACTTGCGTCGATTCCATGCCAGAAGTGTGAAGAGTCGAGCCTTCCAAGAAGGAGACTTGGTCCTCCGACTAGATCAACAGAAACCACACAAGCTCGCTCCCACTTGGGAAGGCCCCTTCATCGTCACCAGTTCTCCACAATGGAGCGTACCGCCTTTACAATATCGATCGCCAGATTTATGGGCCACGAGCTTGGAATGCGGAGCTGCTCCGCCCCTTTTATACTTAAGTACTCACTCGATTGAGATGTAATAAGAAATACCTCTGTAGTTTATTTATCAAAGACAAGAGTGTTATAATTTTCCCAGTGATTGTTGTTGCTTTTGTTTACATAAGAAACCCCCCAGTGGGTAGCTTAGATGCGAATCCGTTTCGCCTAAGTTTGTAAAAAAAATTCCTACCGAGTGGTGAGCCAGCCTCTCACTCGGAGGCTTAGCTGCGAATCCGTTTTGCCTAAGTTTAAAAAATCCTACCGAGTGGTGAGTCAGCCTCCCACTCGGGGGCTTAGCTACAGTCTAGTACTCGCCTAAGTTTAAAAAATCCTACCGAGTGGTGAGCCAGCCTCCCACTCAGGGGCTTAGCTGCAGTCCAGTACTCGCCTAAGCTTAAAAAATCCTACCGAGTGGTGAGCCAGCCTCCCACTCGGGGGCTTAGCTGCAGTCCAAGTACTCGCCTAAGTTTGAGAAATCCTACCGAGTGAAGAGCAATCCTCTCACTCGGAGGCTTAGCTGCAGTCCAAGTACTCGCCTAAGTTTAAGAAATCCCACCGAGTGAAGAGCAATTCTCTCACTCGGGGGCTTAGCTGCAGTCCAAGTACTCGCCTAAGTTTGAGAAATCCTACCGAGTGAAGAGCAATCCTCTCACTCGGAGGCTTAGCTGCGGTCCAAGTACCCGCCTAAGTTTAAGAAATCCCACCGAGTGAAGAGCAATCCTCTCACTCGGGGGCTTAGCTGCAGTCTAAGTACTCGCCTAAGTTTGAGAAATCCTACCGAGTGAAGAGCAACCCTCTCACTCGGAGGCTTAGATGCAGTCCAGTACTCGCCTAAGTTCGAAAACATACCGATCCGAAAGGAAGACGAGATGCAGGTCGACTGCTACCTTTTCCTTCGGAGCTGCACCACAAGTACAACGCGTGCTCCATTCCGATCTGCAAGGACGACAAGGTGCAGGTCGACTACTACCTTCAACTTCGGAGCTGCGCCACAAGTACAACGTGCGCTCCATTCCGATCCGCAAGGACGCCGAGGTGCAGGTCGACTGCTACCTTCTCCTTTGGAGCTGCGCCCCAAGTACAACGTGCGCTCCATTCTGATCCGCAAGGACGACGAGGTGCAGGTCGACTGCTACCTTCTCCTTCAGATCTGCGCCACAAGTACAACATGCGCTCCATTCTGATCCGCAAGGACGACGAGGTGCAGGTCGACTGCTACCTTCTCCTTCAGAGCTATGCCACAAGTACAACGTGCGCTCCATTCCGATCTGCAAGGACGACGAGGTGCAGGTCGACTGCTACCTTCTCCTTCAGAGCTATGCCACAAGTACAACGTGCGCTCCATTCCGATCTGCAAGGACGACGAGGTGCAGGTCGACTGCTACCTTCTCCTTCAGAGCTATGCCACAAGTACAACGTGCGCTCCATTCCGATCTGCAAGGACGACGAGGTGCAGGTCGACTGCTACCTTCTCCTTCAGAGCTATGCCACAAGTACAACGTGCGCTCCATTCCGATCTGCAAGGACGACGAGGTGCAGGTCGACTGCTACCTTCTCCTTCAGAGCTATGCCACAAGTACAACGTGCGCTCCATTCCGATCTGCAAGGACGACGAGGTGCAGGTCGACTGCTACCTTCTCCTTCAGAGCTATGCCACAAGTACAACGTGCGCTCCATTCCGATCTGCAAGGACGACGAGGTGCAGGTCGACTGCTACCTTCTCCTTCAGAGCTATGCCACAAGTACAACGTGCGCTCCATTCCGATCTGCAAGGACGACGAGGTGCAGGTCGACTGCTACCTTCTCCTTCAGAGCTATGCCACAAGTACAACGTGCGCTCCATTCCGATCCGCACGGATGACGAGGTGTAGGTCGACTGCTACCTTCTCCTTAGGAGCTGCGCCACAAGTACAACGTGCGCTCCATTCTGATCCGCAAGGACGATGAGGTGCAGGTCGACTGCTACCTTCTCGGAGCTGCGCCACAAGTACAACATGCGCTCCATTCCGATCTGCAAGGACGACGAGGTGCATGTCGACTGCTACCTTCTCCTTCGGGGCTGCGCCACAAGTACAACGTGCGCTCCATTCCGATCCTGCAAGGGCGATGATGCGCAGGTCGACTGAATCCTCCACCTCAGAGCTGCGTCTCAAACACAAAGCCTATTCTGAGTGAAGAGCAAAGTCCACTTGAAGGCAAACGCAAGCATTTTCAGAATAAAACAAGGTCGGATAAATCTTAAAGGTTCCAAACCGCAGATCAAAGTACTCGGGGTCTCAGCCTGAAGGAGTTTAACGGTTACAAAATCCACTCGGCATTCTAAGGCAAATTTAAGGTGGGGCATAAAAGTTTGTTCACTCCGCGGGAGGACGACTGGCAGGCTCGACGAACTCGTCCAGGTCGACACCATCGGCGATCCGAGTGGCAGCAACAATGAAAGTCTCCATAAAGGATCGGAAATCGTGCTTCTTGGTGTTGGCGACCTTGATAGCTGCCAGCTTATCTTCTCGCGCCTCCTTATAGTGGACTCGAACCAAAGACAGAGCCACATCAGCATCGCACCGAGCAGAAGAGTTCTTCCACTCTTGCACTCGACCAGGGATCTCGTTAAGTCGAGTCATCAGAGACTCGAGGTCGTTCTAGAGTGTTGCCCTTGGCCAAAGTGCCGTGTCGATCCGTGAAGTGGAGACTTTCAGTCGAGCCAAATAGTCAACAACACCGTCGATGCGGGATTCCAGTCGGAGCAGGTTCATAGAAGTTTCGTCCTTCACGGGAGAATTGATAAGGTCCAAATTTGGTTCGATTCGCCCAGTCCCCTCCTCGAAGTCTCCGCAAAACTCTGCATGCACAGTCCAAGGATGAGTCAATATTCGTATGCCGAGTCGACAAAGACGAACCAGTAGGAATGGGGTATGTACCTTCAAGCTTGACGAATAACTTCTTGGTGAGGCTCCTCAAATAGCTTTCCAGATCATCCCTCCTGCGAGCAATGCCTTCCATCTTCTCGTTCATGTTAACCTTGTCCTTCTTCAAGCGGATTACCTCCTTATTGGCTTCGTCCAGAGCAGATTTCATCTTCGCGTTCTCCTCCTCCAGTGTGCCGACTGAAGGCAGCTTCTGTTCAGCCAGAGCAGTTTGGTCGTCGGCCTTCTTTTGTGCAGCAGCCAGATCTTGATCCTTCTTTGCCAAAGCCTGGTTCAGTTTTTCTGAAAAGAAACAACACTCAATTCAGAAAGAGGAGAATGAAATCCGGGTCTAAGAAAAAGCATTCGACAAAGCTTCCTTACCATTGGCGTCATCTTTGGCCTTCTGCAGCTATGACCTGGGCAACTCCAAGTCAAGGTTGAGTTGAATTTGATGCTTTTCCAAGTCGGCAAAGTGAGCTCCAAGGTCACAAGATTTCTGCAATCGGAGAGGATGGGTTATTTTACAGAGAAAAACGACAAAGACAATAAATACTAAGACTACGGTCGACTGCCCGCAGTCCACCATAGTCTCGGGGACTACACCCAGTGGGTGCACTTAGCGTGCCCCCACTGATTCAGTTAACACTCGACGAGACCTTTTCGGTGCGAGTGTATATATGTAAAAAAGAGAAGAAAGGCAGCAACAAACAAGCTCTTCAGACCATAGTTGACTGCCAGCAGTCGACCACGGTCTCGGGGACTACACCCAGTGGGTGCGCTTAGCGTGCCCCCACTGGTTCAGTTTACAGTCGACATGGCCAAACCAGACCGAGTGAAGGAATTAAAATGTCAAGACTACAGTCGACTGCCCGCAGTCCACCGTAGTCTCGAGGACTACACCCAGTGGGTGCACTCAGCGTGCCCCCACTAGTCCAAAACTTCAATAACAAAAATTCAGCTCAAAGTATGGATTTGCTCAGTGACAAGTCGAAAAACCCAGTGGGTGTACAGATGCAAAGATCCTTGGAAAGAGAGTTTTCAGGTATCATATCCTAACAGAGCAAGCCAAGAAAATCAGTCGACGTGTTGCTGACCTGAACATTGCTTTGGAGAGCTGAGCTGGCATCATAGGCGGCCTGACTGACATCCCGCACCATCTTCATCTTCTCCATCATAATACCTTCTTGGCGTATGGCTTCCTTGGCAGCATTCACTTCGTCCTCTGGGACGTGATGGGTAGCAAAAACGGAAGGTGGATCAGCAAGAGCTTGAGCAGTCGATGAAGAAGGCAGAGCACTCGACAGTGGTACAGCGAAGGTAACAGAAGCCCGATTGGCATCACCAGCGTCATGCACGACTGGTTCAGCTATCGGCGTTGATTGTGGCACCTTGTCTGCAGGAGTTTTCCTATTTTTCCTCGTCAAAGGCCTCTCGGGCTCTTCATCGTCATCGCCGGGGAGGTCAATAACGTTGGGAGCTATTCAAAGATCAGTCGCTAAAATTGCATCACCCAATGGTATATATTATAGTTGAGTCGACCAAATAAAAAACAGAATGACAGAAATTGTACCCAGATTGGAGGTGACTGCATCCTCCATTGCCTCATCTTCATCCCTGTAAGCTGAAGTCCCGGAAGTAGCAGCGCTGCCAGTTCCAAAGTTTATCTGGTCAAATCAAGGAAAAAATAAACAGCACAAGAGCGTCGAGTGAATACAAAGGGAGACACTCACGCAGAAGCGACGGGAATGTCAATCTTAATCTTTGGCAACACCTTCCGGGGCCTTTGCACTACAACTTTGGGCTGCTTTGACGCTTTTTCAGTCGGAGCCGGTGAGGACGTCCGAGGGCGCTTTGCAGACGGGCCAGTCTGATCAATCGCTTTTTCACGGGCCCTCAGCCGGTCTTGGTCGAGCTTGGATCGCCTCTCCCTGCGAGGAAGTGACTCGGCTTCTTCTTCGTCGCTTGAGTCGTCACTTTCCTCACTCTCCTCTCCGTCAGAATGCCAGTCGCCACTCTCGCCGCCGCTCGCCTCCCCTTCCGGGTCTTGCTCTTGCTCCCCGTTGGGCATTGAGTACATTTCGAGGAGAGCCTGGCAGAAAAACAAGCAGAATAAAATTCAATCGATAGAGCATAACCAGCTACATGGCTAATATTACAGTCGGAAACTCAGAGTTGAACCTTGTCTGGTACGTGGGATTGGTCGAGTGGAGGAATTCTCCTGGCTCCCCTAGGGTTGTCTCTGTTCCCAGTGATGCTTGTCAGCCACCCCTCCAGCGTGGCATCCTCGACCTCCTCCGGGTGGATCCGAGTGGTTTCCTCGGTGCTCGAATACATCCACATCGGATGGTCTCGAGCTTGAAGTGGCTGGATGCGTCGCTGAAGGAAGACCTCCAAGAGATCCATACCAGTCACCCCGTCACGGATAAGCTGGACAACACGTTCGACCAGTACCTTAACCTGCGCCTTCTCTTCCAGAATCACTTTCAAAGAGGAGGGCTTCCTCACTTAGTCCAGGGAAAAAGGAGGGAGTCCGGTCGACTGCCCTGGCGTCGGCTGGTCTTTGCAGTAAAACCAGGTCGATTGCCATCCACGGACCGAGTCGGGTAAGATCATGGCCGGAAAAGAACTCTTCCCTCTCATCTGAACCCCAAGACCCCCGGACATCTGAATCACTTGTGTTCTCTCGTCACTCGGATTGGCCTTTTTCACCGTCTGGGAGCGACAGGTGAAAATGGGCTTGAAAAGGCCCCAATGAGGCCGACACCCCAGGAAATTCTCACACAAAGGCACGAAGGCAGCGAGATAAACGATTGTGTTGGGTGAGAAGTGGTGGAGTTGTGCCCCAAAGAAATTCAGAAATCCCCGAAAGAAAGGGTGAGGAGGCAAGGAAAACCCATGGTCGACATGGGTGGCCAAAAGAACGCACTCACCCTCCTGAGGCTGCGGCTCGAACTCCTTCCCCGGAAGCCGCTCCGATCCGAGGGGGATCAGTCCTCCATCGACCAGGTTGTTGAGGTCTTCTTGACGAATCATCGAGTGGATCCAGTCACCCTGGATCCAGCCCTGCGGCAGGCCGGCCCTTGATGAAGATCCGCCCCGACTGGTCGTCCTCCCCTTCGTCTTCGCCGTCGCTTTCTTCGCCCGCTCCAGAGCCACCGTCTTCTCTTTCCCCATCGTCGCCGGCGAGACGCGCACGGAGCAGCGGCACTGGGACGAAAGTGAGCGCGGCAGATAAGTCCGAGGAAGAGAGGAGGAAATGAGAACGCACTGTTCAAAAACCCCGGTCCGGCCCCTTATATGAGGGTACTTCCGAGTGATTGACTTGTAGGCCCGGGTGATCCTGTCAAATCCCGCAACAGTCGCACGCGCGATACGTGGCGAAAAAGGTGGTGTGGAGATCGAGGCGTCCTTGCCTTATCCCATCCGATTACTGCGGTCTCCTCCGCCCCGCGCGCTTCTTGAAATTCGAATCCTGCGAAATCCGCGAGCTGCAAAACAACTTGTCAAACGGAAGATCTCCTCCGCTCTGTCACTCGGAGCTCTTCAAGTAAAGAAACTCACTCGACGGAAACAAAGAATGGATCAAGGCGACTGAAAAAGAATTTGGTATCGTCACCTAGGTTCATTGATCCAGAGCAAGGTATACTCATAGCACAAAAAATGGGTCGGAAATGTGTTCAACTCCTTCCCCACTCAAACCTCGATCCATTCGGGGGCTAATGATGAAGCTATGTACCTAGGGTAGGGTCATGGACCTGTCCAAGATACCCTCCCCAAGGACATCTCTAGAAGAATCACCTTTCAATCGACTCAAGAGTGTTCCACTCGACAGACTCGAAGGCACTCAACCATGAAGCCAACCACTCGACATCTAGGAGATCTAAAGTCACTCTGCACGCTAACGGTCGGTCATTAAGTAGCTTTTATGGTCATCATAGCACTTTATTTGTGGCGTTACCAGAAACGCCCGACCTTAATGTACCTTTAACCCTGCATAACTGAGGGCCGGAGGGGTCTGGCGAACTCTATATAAGCCACCCCCTCCTCAGTGTCAAGGGTTCACACCCCTGTAATTCATACACGCATAATCCAGTCGACCGCCTCCGGGCTCCGAGACATAGGGCTATTACTTCCTCCGAGAAGGGCCTGAACTCGTAAAACTCGTGCGTATACAACTACTCCATAGCTAGGATCTATCCTCTCCATTCCTACCCCCCCCTACATTACTGTCAGACTTAGAACCACGACAGGTAGCACGAGAGATACCTGAGAGACGATGAACGCGTATAGGTCCAGAGAGATAGTCCTATATAAGCATGAGCGATAGCTATATGAGACGAATATCTGGATTAAAGGGGATTCAAATATTTAAACTAGAGATCACGACATCGATAATATCATAACGCAAATTGGTGTATCAAACATGCATATTCATTTGAATTTGGGCACACGTGTAATGTTATATAGTTTATCAATATTGGTGATCCATAGATTCTTCAATTACAAACAATGCATGGTTTACATGCAATTAATTTCTAAACGGGATTACACTATATGTTGCGTGTGTGAAACACATTATACATGTTTGACAAGTTAAAAAAAACCCGCATGAAACACACATTAATTGGAGACAGTTAGCGAGGAATGCATACATTGGATTTCAACATAAACTGGTTTCAAATATTTGAAAATCCAATTGATGGATACAACCTTATGTATCTGAGATCATGCCATTTGTAAACCATATTTATGTATAAATGGTGTTGTGCTTTTGAAAGTATATATAAAAAATGAAGTATATAGAATGTAATTCCAATTGAAAATGGATCCCGCCCGAAAAAAAATAGAATACAAACGGGATTCGAATTGAGTTGGCATGGTAAACGTGCACTCTGCAAAATTTGAACGAAGCGGGAAAAGTCGTAGTAACCACCCGAAACCAAAATCTGCGAGATGGAAATCACTACTGCCTATCCCTGCCACGCAAAGCCTATCTGCTGGATTTCTATAGGTTTCGATAGGGGTAGGTTTGTAATTTCACCCAAACGTGACATAACCGCCTCTCACCCGGATTCATACACGGTGGGCGCCAAAACACAGTGTGTCCTCGGCCGAAATCGACTCCCTCCCCGATTCATATTCATACACGGTGGGCGCCAAAAACAATCTCTCGTCGGCAAATATTCGGTGTATGCGAGATTACCGTCCTATCCCCAACCGACTAATGTTGTTGTGATGTAGTAGAAATTTGAAACGGGGGCTAAGTTTGTAAATTTCCTCGCATTCGAGACAAGCTCACCCTGAATACATGGTTCCCCCCTTCCTCTCTACCTCCCTTTTCCCCATTCGTACTCCGTGGGCGCCAAAACACCCTCTCCACCCCACCCTCCTCCGTCCACCGCCGTCCGCCACCCCATCCACCGCCGTCCTCCTCCACCATGTCGGAGCTGATACCCCGACGCCGCCGTCCATTACAAGAGATCGACCTCTCTCATCCACGCCTTCGGACCGGGATCCTTGCATCCCGTCATCTCGCGTCATCCCCGCCGTCGTCCACCTTGCCTGCGCCGCTCCTACGACCGTCTCGTCCACCGCGCCCCTCCGCCACCGTCTACCCTCCTAGATCTGCTTCCACGCCGCCGACAGCCATCGCTACCGCAGCACCATCAAATTCTCAGCAGATGCGTACACGGCGCCCCACCAGAGGCAGTACTCTTTCGTATCTGCTCAACTTATTTATCGCAGCAAGAAAATAGATCGCCACTGCTTTACTCTGATTTCTTGTCTTGGTTGCGAAGTTGCCTTTGTCCGGTTCGCACCTTCAGATCCGCCATGGCACGCTCAACACTATACTCCCAATGCTTATGGTTTTCCCCTTTTATATTCCACACTAGTTAAATCACAGTAGACTAAATTTCAAGATTGGGTCAGACGATTTTTCAGAGCTCGCCGGAGTTCGCCGTTGCGATCGAAGGGGCTCGGGTGGTTGTGGGGCCTCGCCGAACGAAGAAAACTCGACGCGGGTGGGGGTCGGGGCGCGCGTGGGGGTGGGGGTGGCGGAGGAACACAGGCGGTGGGGGCCGATGGTCCGGCCGGCGGCCCGTGCGGTGTTCTGTATGGGAAGAATCAGAGGCGAGGAAGAAGGAGGGTTAGGAGACGTAGGATCTTCATCCAACCGCCTGAAATGGTCGAGAGACAGCTGGGAGTTGCATTCTTAATGTGCTCTGGTTCATCATGTGTGGGCACTGCGCAACCAACATTTTATTATCCAAAATGTGCCTGCTCTTCTTTACCATGTTCCTCTTCCGTTCTTCTTTAATATGTACTCTCTCCGTTCCTAAATACAAGTCTTTGTATAGATTCCACCATGGACTGCATATGGAGCAAAATGAGTGAATCTACACTCTAAAATGTATCTAGATACATCTGTATGTGATCCATAGTGGAAATCTCTACCAAGAGTTAGTTTTTGGAACGGAGGGAGTATGCTAGTAGTACAGTATGTTCCTTGTATTGAAGATGAGCAGGGACATTTGCAGTGTAGAGGTCTATGCGGTCGGTTGTGATAGACACTTTGAGCCTCTTTGATTCGTAGGATCTTCTAAACATAGGAATATGATTTGTAGTGGCTTGCCACTTGAATCCTATAAGAATAGCAAGGAAATGCGGGGAGCTGTGTCGCCTCTGAGAGTTACACTGATATTAACAGTACCGCACCTTCACTTGAAGAGAGCTGGTATCCGAAGCCTTTCTAGCCGTACCAGCAATACTAGCACATATATTCCAGCAAGTTCCACCTTGCTGATTTTACTCTGATGCTTAAGGTTTTCCCGTTATATCTACACTATGATCTGTGTAGCTGCTTTGTGTCACACTAGCAGCAGTCCACTCTTGAAGCTAAACACTGCAATGACTTACAAAATTGGCACCAAGGCATTGAGTGCCATTCTGGATGCAATGAAACTCATACGCTCCCCACCTGTTGATTCTTTTTCAGAATATGATCCTAATGACTATTCTAACCTCGAGGAGTCAAAGGCAGATGGTCTGTCCTGTTCACCCATCAAGGTGCCTGTTCTAATTTGGCAATGTTTTATTGATTGCGGGTATCTTGCATATGTTGTCTTGCATTTCTTCTACTTTGTTGCACCGCCATCTGCTTAGTTTACCCATCATATATATCAAGATGCTGTTGGAAATATGCCCTAGAGGCAATAATAAAAGTGTTATTATTATATTTATTTGTTCATGATGATTGTCTTGTATTCATGCTATAACTGTATTATCCGGAAATCGTGATACACGTGTGAATACATAGACCATAACATGTCCCTAGTGAGCCTCTAGTTGACTAGCTCGTTGGTCAACAGATAGTCATGGTTTCCTGACTATGGACATTGGATGTCATTGACAACGGGATCACATCATTAGGAGAATGATGTGATGGACAAGACCCAATCCTAAGCATAGCACAAGATCGTGTAGTTCGTTTTGCTAGAGCTTTTCCAATGTCAAGTATCTCTTCCTTAGACCATGAGATCATGTAACTCCCGGATACCGTAAGAGTGCTTTGGGTGTACCAAACGTCACAACATAACTGGGTGACTATAAAGGTGCACTACAGGTATCTCCGAAAGTGTCTGTTGGGTTGACACGGATCGAGACTGGGATTTGTCACTCCGTATGACGAAGAGGTATCTCTGGGCCCACTCGGTAATGCATCATCATAATGAGCTCAAAGTGACTAAGTGGTTAGTCACGGGATCATGCATTACGGTACGAGTAAAGTGACTTGCCGGTAACGAGACTGAACAAGGTATTGGGATACCCACGATCGAGTCTCGGGCAAGTAACATACCGATTGACAAAGGGAATTGTATACGGGGTTTGATTGAATCCTCGACATCGTGGTTCATCCGATGAGATCATCGAGGAGTATGTGGGAGCCAACATGGGTATCCAGATCCCGCTGTTGGTTATTGACCGGAGAGGCATCTCGGTCATGTCTGCATATCTCCCGAACCCGTAGGGTCTACACACTTAAG
>LR880970.1:31155078-31167928 GCA_904067115.1 Aegilops sharonensis | reverse complement strand
GAGTGAGGAAGATATAAGTGTTGAACAAGCTCAGTCTCATCATCTTGCTCAGCTGCTTGCGCTGCAGCTCCCCAGCAGGCTAACCTTTCTTGAACTCTATTGAAGTGCTGTCGGTTTTGTATATTATTTTGTCGGCGTGTTTATTTGCACTAGTGGCGATCTTTGATGCCCAGTGTATGTAATCTATTGTCTGCTTGTGCTTTATTGTCATAGTGGCGAATTTTGATGCCCAGTGGATGTAATATGCCGTAATTTCTTTATTGTATAGTCTAGATTTTTTCTTATTCACGATGCTGCAGTTATTTTACTGTATATATATATCCTGTCTTCGCAGTAAACTGGCCAAACCGTAAAATTACGGTACATAATCGGGACATCATGCAATCACGATGTAGGTTGGGTCTGAAACGTGCCGAACAGCTCACGGGCCGGCAGCAGTCCGAAATGAACCCCGGCCCATGATTGTGCGAATCAAATCACGGGCTTTTAACAGGCCAAAATTGTCTCGGTCCTTGTTTGGCCCAATCAGATATCGGCTGCGAGCAGGCCGGATGCAAATCGGACCGTAGTTAGGCCCAACTATATGACGGGCTTTTATCAGCCGAAATTAATATAGGGCCGAAATGTTAAACAGGCCCTTAACAGGCCCAAACTAATATCAGGCCGAATTACTAAGTGGGCCTTTAGCAAGTGGGCCCAAAAGCAAAGTGTCCAATTGTCGGGCCGAATTTGATATGGGCCATAATTGAGCCCAAAGCCTCTTAAAGGGTCGGACCTGATCTGTGCCGTAATTTGGCCCAGAACGTGATAGGCTTATAATAGGCCGGATCTCATATGAGCCACTTTTAGGCCCGGAACGTGGCAGGCCATTAAAGGAGCGGATCAGAAATGGGCCGGCATTTGGCCCAAAACATGGCAGCCAGTTAATGGGCCGGCCTACTAGGGTCCTCAAAATCTTGTGGGCCTACAGCTGGGACGGCCCATTAATGTCGGCGAAATCTCGTGGGCCTTTAGCTGGGCCGGCCCATTATGACCCGCAAGAATCTTGTTGGCCTTTACCTGGGCCGGCCCATTATGGCACACAAAAATCTTGTGGGCCTTTAGCTGGGCCGGCCCACTATGGTCCGCAAAATCTAGTGGGCCATTAGTTGGGCTGGCCCATTATGGTCTGCAAAACTTGTGGGTCTTTAATTGGGCCGGCCCAATTAAACTTGTTGGGCCGTGCCACGTGTCGACGTATCATAGGCGCCTTCTGTCCAATGAGTGGATGACATCTGTCCCAGCGGTGAGCCGACACGTGTTTCCTCCAGCCAATGATGATTTTACATGTGGAAAATCCCCATTCGTCGGGGCTGTTAACGGGTTATCGGATCCAAAACCCGACCCGATAGCTTAACGGCGTTCCGTTACGGTGGATGCCACGTGTCGGTCACCCTTGACGAAAGCACTTCTGTGACACGCGATTTATCGTCATGGAAGTGGACACTTCCGTGATGATAATTTTCGTAATGTCATGGAATACTTCTACGACAGCACAGGTATGACTATCTTGATTCTATCATAAATTTGTCATGGATGTACATGCATGACAAAAAACGCGACCTACTGTGACAAACACGTATCATCACGGAAGCGTATTTTTTTGTAGTGCATTTTAGTATGAGTACCAAGATAAACATGATCCTCAAAACTCAGTGTGTCTCATACGGCCATTTTAGTATGAAGGCTGCCACTGCTGCTTTCTCTGAACTCAGTGTGTCTCATACGGCTTGGGACTGCAACAAGCTAGCCCATGAATTACCTGCTGAAGCAAGGCTCAATGGAGACAGTACGATCGTAGGAGCTCAATGGACACAGATTGTACTGACAGAACGTAGCACCCTACTGGAGTAGTTTCTGCACTCTAGTCCTATTTTTTTAAAATTTGTGCAAGCCGCAATGATTCAGAGTGCCGGGGAACGACACCTATGGGATCCCGGGGATCCCTTCTACGGTGGGCGGGGTGTGGAGCTGCGCAAAGAGCAGATCTAGGCGATCAACGCGAGGGGATGTTTACCCAGGTTCGGGCCGCAAATGATGCGTAAAATCCTAGTCCTACTTGTCTGTGTTTATCTCGTGTTATTTAGTTCTTGGACTAGCTACTATGCATGCCTGGTCCAAAAAGTCTGAATCCCCCCCACAGTACGCCTCGGGCCCTCCTTTTATATGTCAAAGGGGTCGCCACAGTGGCACACAAGAGATGGAAAGTATCTACAGTGTACAGGTTTATCGCCTGACAGTGACACCATATTACAAACGCATTTAATGTGCTGCCTACGTGCCCTCTTGCTTTATCGGGGACGGCAACAGAGCTCATCCCGTCCGTCGCCGCCTCGCCTTGCTTCGACGCGCGTCCAAGCTGAAGAGGCATGCAACGCCATGCTGGCTGGCTGGTTGCTGTGCTGTTGCGGTGACAGGGCCTTTACGAAGATCTGCATGCCACCACGCAGGTGCTTGACTAGTTGGCCTAGAAGCAGCATGTTGCCACGCATGCGCTTGCCTAGTTGGCGGGCTGGTTGTCGCGTCGGAACGCCCGTGGGGCAGCGAAACTTTGGTAGGTGCGGGCCTGGCCACGGCCCCGACGAAGACCCCCGGCAAGATCCTTGCCAGGGTCCAAAGCCTGCCGGGTCGATACTTGCCGGGCGGCAAGGAACTTGCTTGCCGATCCGAGGCTTGTCGGGGTCTGGCTTGGCGGGCCCAGAGACCCTACTGAAGTAGCTTGGACTCAATCCCGGGCATGGTCTCGACCCCGCCAGACTCGCCTACTCGGCAGGGGAGGCCTTTCTGGGGGATCTCCTGGTTGGTTTGCTTGAGTGTTGATCCATGCCGGGGGACAGACGCTCCCCCGCGCAGCAGTAGTGCTTGTCGGTGAAATGATTGCCGGGCGTTGCTGAGCACTGTCATGGCCCATCTTCAGAGGTTAGTGGGACCCTAGTTCTCATTACACCGACACAACCCCCTGGCCCAGCTTCAGCGGAGATCTGTGGGAGCTCGATCCTGGAGTTGGGGCCAAATATTGCATGGGTAATGATAGTGTTTAACCACATTTACCAAAAAAGTTTCTTCCAAAGGCGTTGGTCAGCCCCCGAGTCTGCTTCCATGGAAATTTTCTGGCAGAGAACTCTACAGATCTCGATGCTAGAGTGTGGTTTTGTTTCCTTTCTCTCTTTCGGGAAGGCTGTTGCCGGGAAGTCTTATGTTTTCATCGGAGACTTTTGACGTTCTCGACACCGGCTTCTGGCAAGCTTGTCACCAGGAAGGCTTTTATCTTCAGCAGAGAACTTTGACGTTCTCGAGGCCTGATTTCAGTGGAGAACTCTGGAGTTCTCGACACTACCGGGAAGGCTCATGGTGAAGAACTTCGTCGTCCTTAAAACCGGCTCCCGGCAAGATCATTGCCGCCGGGAAGGCTTATGGCGAAGAATCTTCGTCTTCCTTGACACCAAGAAGATTGGTCCTAAGGGCGTTGAGCCCCCGGGCCATAGCTGCGTTTAAATATGACAAGTAAATTAGTATCCGAATTGCGCTTAACTCACTTGTAAATTTTGACTTCTGCTAAATATTCCCTATGCCTGCTGGAATGCTTTCCGGTGCATACGAGCCAGTCAACAGCGCTTGAGGGAACAGCCCCTTAGCAGCTACTCGGGAATGTCGCCCCCGAAAAGGTTTGCCTTCCTGGTTCTAGCGCAGCAGCACAAGCTGCCGAGCAGACTCGAGGCAACTCGGAGCGCAACTAGTCTCGGGAAGGTTCCTCAACATACGGGTTTATGCATAAATCTCAAATAAAATAAAAAACTTGGTAAGTCTTTTCCTTAAATGACTATTTTTTGCACAACTATTCCCTACGCTTGTCGGTATACCGCCTGGTTACGCACATTCTAGTCAATGGCGCTTAGGATCGGGTCCTAGATAGCAGCCGAAAGAGAACGCTTCCTTCCCAGGGGCTTAACACTTCGAAAATAAACGCCGCTACATAGGCATTGCTAGGCGGACCTGAACAACTTAGAGCGCAGAATATTTCAAAAGTGCTCCTTTGCGCACAGGTTATGTGCAAAAACGTCATCAAGGACGAGACTATGCAACAGGGTGTAATTAAAGTTTTGGAACTTAGCTTCCTATGAATTGCGATGATGGCCAGGAAGACGCCATTGTTGGTGAAGAAATTTGGCCAGGGGGCCGCGGAAGATGACCGCCTCCAGCATCCCCATCGCCCGCTCTTGCTGCAGCGGGCACGGCGACCACGCCGCCTGCATCAGTCGTGCCTACCGCAGCAGCCGCGCCGTCTGCGGCGCTAGCGCCGCCCGCGCCACCCGCAAGCGTGGGTGAAGGAAGCTTGGACGTGGAAGGCTTCATCATCATGGAGCCCTTTTTCTTGGGCGCCATGGAAGATGATGATGATGATCTTGAAGAAACTGACGCGCTAACTGCTAGACAAGATTTGCACAGCCTCACGCCCTCTACCTAGCGCGTCAAAGATGTCGGGAAACGACACCTATGGGATCCCGCGGGATCCCTTCTACAATTGGCGGGGTGTGGAGCTGCGCAAAGAGCAAATCTAGGCGATCAACGCGAGGGAATTTTTACCCAGGTTCGGGCCGCAAATGATGCGTAAAACCCTAGTCCTGCTTGTCTGTGTTTATCTCGTGTTCTTCATTTTTTGGACTAGCTACTATGCGTGCCTAGTCCAAAAAGTCCGAATCCCCCCACAATATGCCTCGGGCCTCCTTTTATATGTCAAAGGGGTCGCCACAGTGGCACACAGGAGGTAGAAAGTATCTACAGTGTACAGGTTTATCGCCTGACACCGTAGGACAAACTCATTTAATGTGCTGCCTACGTGCCCTCTTACTTTATCGGGGACGTCAACCGAGCTCGTACCGTCAGTCGCCACCTCGCCTTGCTTCGACGCACGTCCAAGCTGACGGGGCATGCAGCTCCATGCTGGCTGGCTGGTTGCTGTGCTGGTCGGGTGACAGGGCCTTCACGAAGATCTGCATGCCACCACGGAGGTGCTTGACTAGTTGGCCTAGAAGCAGCATGCTTCCACGCAGGAGCTTGCCTAGTCGTCGGAACGGCCGTGGGGCAGCGAAACTTTGGTAGGTGCGGGCCTGGCAGCGGCCCCGACGAAGACCCCTGGCAAGATCCTTGCCGGGGTCCGAAGCCTGCCATGTCGATACTTGTCGGGCGGCAAGGAACTTGCTTTCCGATCCGAGGCTTGCCGGTGTCTAGCTTGGCAGCCCCAGAGACCCTGCTGAAGTAGCTTGGACTCGATCCCAGGCATGGTCTCGACCTCGCAAAACTCGCCTACCCGGCAGGGGAGGCCTTTCTAGGGGATCTCCTGGTTGGTTTGCTTGAGTGTTAATCCATGCCGCGGGAGAGACGCTCCCCGCGCGGCAGTAGTGCTTGTCGTTGAAATGATTGCCGAGCATTGCGGAGCACTGTCATGGCCCATCTCCAGAGGTTAGTGGGACCCTGGTTCTCATTACACCGACACAGAGAAATTGACTGTTACACAGGCTAAAGGGATGGGGTCCACCACACGGAAAACGCTGAGGGTTAGGCGGCGATTGCCTGGCGATCGTGCGGCTATGCTAGGGTTAGGGTTTTCTCGCTGGGGGTGGTAAGGATACGGCGGCGGCTGGGTTGCAACGGTGTGATCTGGTCGTAGGCTGTCATAGCTTCTCCGTTGTGAGGCCGGAGGCGATGGCGGAGGAAGCTGGAACGAAGGCGGACGCGGAGATGAATGCCAGGAAAACTCCGATCCGAACGGCGACGGCGTCGACTCCTGGACCGCGGAAGACGGGTGATCCAGGAAGCAGGGGAGATTCAGTGTCTCCGGTGGAGAGTAGAACACCTGATCCGGCGGCGAGTCTCTCTACAGGACTGGGTGGGATGGTATTGATGGATAAGGAGGCTGACGGGCTTGTGTTTGAGGACCATGAACTACCAATTCCCAAGGCTTCGCGGTGGTCGGTGGTTGGAAAAGTGTGCTCAGAACGGCCAATGAAGATGTCGGCGCTGGAGAAGACGATGCCTAGGGCATGGGGTTTACACAAAGAGGCCAAGTTCAGAGACATGGGGTCAAATATCTTTGTTGTCCACTTGGGCAGCGAGGGAGATTGGAGACATGTGTTGAATAATGGACCCTGGCAGTTTGATTTTAGTGTGCTCATCGTGAAGGAATATGAAGGAAAAATCAGACCCTCGGAGATGGTGTTTGAGGAGATCGATATATGGGTTAGGGTTGTTGATCTGCCACCTGACAAGAGATGTGAAGCCTTTGGGACTACCCTAGGCAACTGGATTGGCAAAGCGGTAAAGGTGGATACATATGGTGAGGGTATTGCGAGGGGTCAGCAACTGCGGATTAGAACTACTATATCAGTTTTTGAGCCTCTGATCCGTGGTTTTAACTTGAAGAAATCGAAGGAGGATAAGATTGGGACGTGGTATGACTTCTACTACGAAAAAGTGCCACATTTTTGCTTCGATTGTGGCAAACTGGTACATGTACAAGGGGTATGTGTGCCTCCTCTGGACTCATCAGATCAATGGGGGAACTCGCTATGTTCTTCCCCGGGGAGGAATGGTTCTTTCAAGGAGGGATCACTAGGTGCTAAGGTGGCAAGTAGTAGCAACAGTTATGCAAATTCAAGGAGTGGTGATGGTGGAAAGGGAAACCATGAACAAAACAGAGCCCGGGATCTCCCCACTAAACGAAACTTAGCAGCTGATTTTGCAGCTGGCTCTGGAAGCCGCACTGGCGGTCGTTCGGAGCATGATGGGGTGGAAATCAATAGCCCGGCTAAATCAGGGACATGGCAAGGTGGGCGAAGGGATAAGGACTTGCGGGACAGTCTTGAGAAGCGGAGGGAGAAAGATCTGCGAGAGAAGCTGATTCTGAAAAGCCAGCACAGACGGAATGGAGACGAGAGCGTCAACCGGGCTGACTACAAGGGCAAAGCAAATGTGTACAAGGAGGGATCAGTGCATGCAGCCGAAAATCAACAATACAGATCTCGGCGGGATGAATACTATAGTGAGCAGGGGTTTTATGAACGATCGAACATGTATGATGAACGTGGAAGGAGGAAGGGATATTATGTCAGGAAGCCAAGACAGAATTTTGAAGTGCAGCAGCGGGATACTTCTTATTCACAGAGGGAATTGGAAATTAGGAAGAGAGGCCCAAAACAAATTTGGAGGGTGAAGGATGACAACATCAGGAGTGGTGGGGATGACGGTTTCATTCGTGATACAAGACGGAAGACGTCGTCTGTGTTTGACCGCATCGAGGAACAAAATGGAGCAATGGCGGACCCTGTTAACCAGGGCAGCCAGGAGCAATGAACATACTAGCCTGGAATTGTCGAGGACTGGGGTTGGACTCGACGGTTGGCGAATTAGGAGACCTGATTAGGTCCTACAACCCAGCGGTGGTGTTTTTATGTGAAACAAAGAAAAAGGCGAGAGGGATGGATAGGCTGAAATGGAGTTTGGGTTTTAGACATGGGGTGGCTGTGGATTGCAATGGAAGGAGTGGTGAACTGGCCATGTGGTGGAGAGATAATGTTCAAGCCACAGTGAGACCGTGGAGTCAATATTTCATTGATGCTGAGATTGTGTGTGATGGCAAGACCTCTAGGATCACTGGATTCTATGGGGAACCAAACACAGAAAGACGGAAGAAATCGTGGGATGCCATAAGGTATCTGAGAGGACAGGATGATCTCCCTTGGATTTGTGTAGGTGATTTTAATGAAGCATTATTCCAAGCTGAAAAGATTGGGGGTAACCAAAGGCCCTTCTCTCGAATGGAGGACTTTAGGGACTGCCTAGCCAACTGCGGCTTGGCGGACTTGGGGTTCCATGGATACCCATTTACATGGGATAACAAAAGAGATGGGAGTGAAAACATTCAAGTCAGGCTGGATAGGGCAAGATGTAATGATGGGTTCCTGCAGATGTATCCGGAGACGTCCGTGCAACACGTCATGACGGAGGAGTCGGACCACCAGGCTCTATTGGTGAGGGCTATGGAGACTGCTCCATCTGCTCCTCGGGGTGGTGACCGACCCTTTCGGTTTGAAGAAGCATGGACAAGGCATGAGAACTATGAGCAAATGGTGCAGGAAGCGTGGGAAGCGGCGGGCGCTAGAGGGTGGAATCTTGAGGACGTTTGGAGCAAACTGGGTCAGGTAGCGGGCAGCATGCAACGGTGGAGCCGGGAGGTGTTTGGATCAATAAGAAGGCAGATCGCTGCTCTGAAGACTCAGTTGGTGGATGCCAAAACCAGGGCCTTGTCGAATGGCTATCAGCAGGAGGTGCGGGATATAGAGGATCAGCTAATGGAGATGTTTGAGAGGGAAGAGATTCTGTACCGACAGCGGTCGAGGGTGGATTGGTTAGTTGCAGGCGACCAAAACACCAAGTACTTCCAAAACCGAGCATCGCACAGGAAGCGTAAGAATACGGTGAAGGCTCTGTTAAGAGAGGATGGCACAAAGTGTATGGTGGATGATGATATGCGAGAGATGGCAGCGAGCTTCTATGAGCAACTTTTTACTTCCGAAGGCTCGGTTGGAGCGGATGCGCTGCTGCAGCATATTGAGGCTCAAGTGACGGCTGACATGAATGTAAGAATGACTACGCCGATTACGGACGAGGAGATTAGAGCGGCGTTGTTTCAAATGGGGCCGACCAAGTCGCCGCGACCTGAAGGACCGCCGGCGCTTTTCTACCAACGGCACTGGTCGTTGGTGGGGCAAGATGTGTGTACGGCTGTTCGGGCGTTTCTCAACGGCGAGACAACCCCAGAAACTTTTAATGATACTGCTATAGTGATGATACCTAACGTGAGTGCACCGGAGCTGCTTTCTCAGTTTCGACCTATTAGTTTGTGTAACGTGTTGTACAAGATAGCTACAAAGGTGCTCGCGAACAGATTGAAAGTCATCCTTCCAGTGCTAATCTCAAAAGAGCAGAGTGCGTTAGTTCCAGGCCGTCTCATTACGGACAATGTTTTAGTAGCTTATGAATGTGTTCATGCCATTCGGACTAGAAAGAGGAGGAAGTGTTTATGTGCGATAAAACTTGATATGATGAAAGAATATGACAGGGTGGAGTGGATTTTTTTGGAAAGGATGATGGCTCAGTTTGGTTTCGATCAAGCGTGGATTGGCATGATTATGAGATGTGTCACATCAGCTCGTTTCTCTGTCAAGCTTAATGGAGGATGCTCCAGGAGATTCACACCCTCGCGTGGATTAAGACTAGGTGACCCGCTCTCACCGTATTTATTCCTTTTTTGTGTTGAGGGGTTCTCGGCCTTGTTGAAAAGAGCACAGGAGGAACAGAGGATTAAGGGAGTTCCGTTCGGGGGCACTGGCCCCCACGTCACGCATTTGTTGTTTGCCGATGACAGCATTGTTTTTCTTGAAGGCTCGGCCGAGAGCATGGCTGCGCTCAAGGAAATTTTGTTGACATATGAGGAGGCCTCGGGGCAGCGTGTGAATATGCAGAAGTCCTCCATTTTCTTCGGTAAGGGATGCAGTGATGAGATCAAAAATGAGCTAAAGGAGGCGGTTGGCATTGATAGTGAGGCGCTAAGTGAGAGGTACCTCGGTCTGCCAACACTGGTTGGGCGATCGAAGGACGGTACTTTACGTATGTCACCGAGAGCTCTAAGGGTAAGGTGACATGGTGTAAGGGACAGGGTCTGTCCAAGGCTGCCAGAGAAGTTCTCGTTAAATCGGGATTACAATCAACACCAACTTTTACGATGAGTTGCTTTCATCTCACAAAGAAGATATACCGGAACCTGACATCCATCTCTTCAAAATTCTGGTGGGGGGCAATGAATGGTGAAAAAAGGTGCATTGGATTGCTGGAATTTAGTCTATTTTGGGCAGCCCAATAACTATTTCAGAAATTCCTAATAAATCCTAGAGGCCCACTTAGCCCATTTGTGCAAGGCAAGGGATACTACTAAAAGTTTAGTCCCACATTGCTAGTTTAGTGGGAGTTGGACCTCCTTATAAGGGGGGTTCTTTCTCCACTTGTATGAGCATGAGAACAAGAGGGACATCCACGCGCGCTCCTCCTCCACCGCCCGCCTCGCCACGCCATGCCTCGTCACGACGCGCCGCGGGTTGCGGGAATGAGCCGAGCCGATGTCTAAATTTTTGCCACGCACTACGGGTATACGAAAGGTCACTCGGGAGATGGAAAGTTTTGCTGTACTGGAGATTAAATGCGAACGCTGCACCCTTCGGCTGCTGTCTGTTCGTTTCATCTCCCTCGGTCCCTTCAGCTCCCGACGCTGCCCTCTCGCCTCCTTCTCTTGCGCCTATAAAAGGGAGGTCGCTCCTCTCAGAGAGACGCACCAGAACTACTTCTTCCTCTCGCCACCGGTTCCTGAGCACTGCGCTGCTGCTACGATCTTCCTCATCCCGGCTTGCGGCGTGCACCGCACGTCGGGACAGTAGGCCTCCGGAACCGCACCTTTTGAGTCCTGTACGGGAGAAGGGTGATAAGGTTTTTGGGGAGCGCTCAGCGCGACTACTGGCTGTTTCATCATCACGGACGATCCGGTCGCCGACGACTTCTTCCCCGACGTCCACGACCTCCTCGACGACATGGCAGGCGAGGACACCGATCCCAAGTCCAGCGCTTCTGCTGCTGCTGTGCCGTACGTGTTCTTCTCCTTTCTGTTAGAAGTCCTCCTACAGTTCTTGGCTCTAGTTTCTGTTCTACGTATGTTAGGTTCTGTTTCGTATAAGCATCTTCATCTAGTGTCTGTTCTAGATGTGTTTACCTCAAGTTCATATAAGCAGACGATGTTTACCTTCTCTCTGTCAGATTGCATGACTTACTCTATATTTGCTTTTTTAGTCATGCTTTATCTAGTTTTCCTGTTAATAAAATTATTCGGTAAATTGCTCATATTTCCAACAATCCAAAAACCTTATTATAGGCAATTTACCCCAAGTGGTTTTGCTGCTTCCATGAGACCTCCTATGTTTGAGGGTATCCACTATAAGAGGTGGCGCGTGAGAGCAGTCTTATGGTTTCAGACCATGAGTTGTTATGACGCCACTCTTGGCAAACCTGAAGGAGAGCAAGATGCCCAACAGGCACAAGCTTTTCAGAAAATGGATACCTTGTTTAAGGCTTCTCTCTTGAGTGTTCTTGGTGAGAACATAGTTGATGCTTATGCGTCAATTGATAATGGAAAAGATATGTGGGACGCACTCGAGGCCAAGTTTGGGGTCTCGGATGCCGGCACTGAGCTGTACATCATGGAGCAATTCTATGATTACAGGATGACTGAAGAGCGCTCCGTGGTTGAGCAGGCTCATGAGATACAGTCATTTGCTAGAGAACTTGAGCACTTCAATTGCATGCTACCGGACAAGTTTGTTGCCGGGGGAATCATCACTAAGCTCCCTCCTTCATGGAGGAACTTTGCTACCTTACTGAAGCATAAGAGACAGGAGTTTTCCGTTCCGGATCTCATTGGTACTCTTGATGTGGAAGAAAAGGCGAGAGCAAAGGACACACGTGCTCGAGGTATTGAGGGAGGATCTAGTGCCAATGTGGTACAGAAGCAGAACTTCCAGTCCCACAAGTTCAAGAACAAGGGCAAGTTTGATGGTAAAGCAAAGTTTGATGGAAAGAACAAGGCTGTGCAACACACGAACTTCAAGAAGAAGAATGGCAAGAAGAAAGGTGCTTGTCATGTGTGTGGAGATCCTGATCATTGGGCTCCTAGTTGCCCTAATCGCTATGACAAGCGTCATCCTGGGAAAGGCGGCAAGACCGCTAATGTTGTCATTGGAGACACTGACGTTAAGGATGCGGGGTATGGTATATTTCCCACTATTCTTTCAGTATGTCATTCTCCTGACTGGTTGATTGATACGGGTGCTAATGTGCATGTATGCGGTGATATTTCCATGTTTTCGTCTTATCAGACCGCAGGGACTTCAACCGTGCTGATGGGCAACGGTTCAAGTGCTTCTGTTCGTGGTGTTGGCACGGTCGATCTGAAGTTTACTTCGGGGAAGATCGTGCGGCTGAAGAACGTGCATTATGTCCCCTCCGTCAATAAAAATCTTGTTAGCGGATCTCTTCTGTGTAGAGATGGCTACAAGCTTGTCTTTGAGTCGAGTAAATTTGTAATATCCAAGTATGGAACCTTTGTCGGTAAAGGCTATGAGTCAGGAGGCCTGTTTCGTTTATCCTTATCAGACGTTTGCAATAAAGTTGTTAATCATATTTACAACAATAGTGAATCAAATGTGTGGCATTCACGTCTTTGTCATGTTAACTTCGGTTGCATGTCGCGACTAGCAAAGTTGAACTTAATCCCTAGTTTCACCACTGTCAAGGGATCTAAGTGTCAAGTGTGTGTGCAAGCTAAGCAACCTCGTAAGTCTCACGTGACTGCGGAGATGAGAAATCTTGCACCACTAGAACTTATACATTCAGATCTATGTGAAATGAATGGTGTTTTGACAAAAGGTGGAAAGAAATATTTCATGACGTTAATTGACGACTCCACTAGATACTGTCGTGTGTATCTTCTGAAATCTAAGGATGAGGCTTTGAACTTTTTCAAGATCTATAAAGCTGAAGTGGAAAACCAACTTGATCGGAAAATCAAGAGGCTTAGGTCCGACCGTGGTGGAGAGTATTTTTCCAATGAATTTGATGCTTTTTGTGCGGAACATGGTATAATCCATGAGAGGACGCCTCCCTACTCACCTCAGTCAAATGGGGTGGCCGAAAGAAAGAACCGTACTCTAAC
>LR880970.1:31110016-31151844 GCA_904067115.1 Aegilops sharonensis | reverse complement strand
ATGGCAGGTTGATGTATATCTTAATGTGTTCTAAGTGGCTCTTTGAAGCAGAGATGTTGTCCTGCAGAACATCTTTTGAAGAACGCACCTATATGAGTCTGATTGTTAAACGTCGCAATCTATGAGAGTAGGGTTCTCTCTAGTAAACTCATGAAAGGTCACGGAGTATGACGCATAAGCTCCACCCGCGGGGAAGACCCACGGTAGCCACGTATCGGTCAAGGCTTTATGTAAAGCTAGATTCGCACAAAACTTGCAGTTCAAGGCCCAGTCCACTGTTCAAGTTGCTTACTAGTGTAGCATAGAGTTCTAGGTGGAAGTTCAACTTAACAGTCTCCACTGCAGTACCGGTATATAAAACAGTGTTTTGGAATCAAAGGCAAGTTTCTGTGTGCCTCTGGGATCTGGTGGGGGATTGCTGGAATTTAGTCTATTTTGGGCAGCCCAATAACTATTTCAGAAATTCCTAATAAATCCTAGAGGCCCACTTAGCCCATTTGTGCAAGGCAAGGGATACTACTAAAAGTTTAGTCCCACATTGCTAGTTTAGTGGGAGTTGGACCTCCTTATAAGGGGGGTTCTTTCTCCACTTGTATGAGCATGAGAACAAGAGGGACATCCACGCGCGCTCCTCCTCCGCCGCCCGCCTCGCCACGCCTCGTCATGACGCGCCGCGGGTTGCGGGAATGAGCCGAGCCGATGTCTAAATTTTTGCCACGCACTACGGGTATACGAAAGGTCACTCGGGAGATGGAAAGTTTTGCTGTACTGGAGATTAAATGCGAACGCTGCACCCTTCGGCTGCTGTCTGTTCGTTTCATCTCCCTCGGTCCCTTCAGCTCCCGGCGCTGCCCTCTCGCCTCCTTCTCTTGCGCCTATAAAAGGGAGGTCGCTCCTCTCAGAGAGACGCACCAGAACTACTTCTTCCTCTCGCCACCGGTTCCTGAGCACTGCGCTGCTGCTACGATCTTCCTCATCCCGGCTTGCGGCGTGCACCGCACGTCGGGACAGTAGGCCTCCGGAACCGCATCTTTTGAGTCCTGTACGGGAGAAGGGTGATAAGGTTTTTGGGGAGCGCTCAGCGCGACTACTGGCTGTTTCATCATCACGGACGATCCGGTCGCCGACGACTTCTTCCCCGACGTCCACGACCTCCTCGACGACATGGCAGGCGAGGACACCGATCCCAAGTCCAGCGCTTCTGCTGCTGTTGTGCCGTACGTGTTCTTCTCCTTTCTGTTAGAAGTCCTCCTACAGTTCTTGGCTCTAGTTTCTGTTCTACGTATGTTAGGTTCTGTTTCGTATAAGCATCTTCATCTAGTGTCTGTTCTAGATGTGTTTACCTCAAGTTCATATAAGCAGACGATGTTTACCTTCTCTCTGTCAGATTGCATGACTTACTCTATATTTTCTTTTTTAGTCATGCTTTATCTAGTTTTCCTGTTAATAAAATTATTCGGTAAATTGCTCATATTTCCAACATGGATCTCATGGGAGAAGATGTGCAATTCGAAGAGGGAAGGTGGCCTTGGGTTTAGAAATCCAGAGGGCTTCAACCTAGCACTTTTGGCCAAGCAAGCATGGAGGCTCCTCACTACTCCCTCCTCTCTTTGTGCTAGGGTGTTGAAAACCAGATACTTCAAAGATGACACAATCTTGAGTGCTACTTGCCCATCCAACTCATCATACACATTCAGAAGCATTTTGTATGGGAGGGACCTCCTTCGTGAGGGGCTCGTGTGGAGGGTGGGTGACGGCTCAAGGATCAATATCCACCATGACAATTGGATTCCAAGGGAAGGCTGTTTGAGACCACTGGGTCAGGTTGATGTTCACGGTTTGACGAAGGTGGCCGATCTTCTCGATCAGAGTGGTGCGGCTTGGGATTTAAATAAACTTGCAACTATGTTTACAGAATCAGATGTTCATGATATTATGCAAATAGCAGTGGGAGGACCGGGAACCGAAGACTACCCGGCTTGGAACTATACAAAGAACGGCGTCTTTAATGTCAAGTCAGCATATCATCTTTGGATGGCAAAGAGGAAGGCGAGGACGGGCCAGCAGGAGTCTTCAAACTCGGTACAGCAGCACAAGGAATATATGGCGATGTGGGGTACGAGTGCTCCGCCGAAGGCAAAAATCCACATGTGGCGCATGATCAGAAATGGACTAGCTGTAGGATCGGAACTTCATCGGAGACGGATCAAACCGTGGGTTTTTTGTGTTGCATGCGGAAGGGAAGAGACCATGATCCATCGTTTTTGGGCATGTCAGCATTCAGCACAGTTCTGGCAGTTTTTGCGCTCGGAAAAAGGTATCGTGGTGGCAGCCCCGCCGTGTCAGATAGATACCCGGGGTGCATTAGCGCGTTGGCTACTTGGCTGGTTCTCTGGAGCGTCTGAGGAAGAGAAAGAAGCTATGATCCAAGCTACATACGGCCTTTGGTTAGCAAGAAATGAAACGAGGGATGGGAAACGGATGGAATCGCCACATGCGGTAATGGAAACAGTGTACACACACATGCTTGAGTGGACCAACTCACATCCCCCAACGGTTAGTGCACAAGTCCTGAAGATAATTCAGCGATGGTCTGTACCGGATGAGGGGTGGGTTAAGATTAACACTGATGGTGCAACCTCAAGAGTGGGAGACAAGGCAGGAGGTGGGGCAGTGATGCGAGATCATAACGGAGCTTTTATGGCTGCACTGTGTCATGTATTTCCACACATAGAGGACCCAGAAGCTGCGGAAGTTCTGGCATGCAGGAGAGCATTGCAGGTAGCGGACGAGATGAGGGTGCAGAATATTGTTGGGTCAACCATAGTCTTTGGTTGCATGCACGCAGCAGCAGTAGCTTCCTTGGCTTGAAAGGAAGTGGTATTTACCTAGTAGTTTTCTGGTAGTTCACTTAGCATTGCAGGAAAGTTGACTAGTAGTAGACTAGAGCTGTGCATGCAATTACGTAGTAGCTTCCTAGTAGTTTCTAGGAATATGCTTTGCAGGGTAGTGGTAGCAGTCCCGTGAGTGGCATGCAAGTACGTAGGTAATTTCGTGTGTGTGTGCATTGTGCACGACCAGCCCTATAAAAGGACCCCGGTCCTTCAGTTGTAATGAGGCCATTTCCACTTCGATCTATCCAGCCTCAAGTGTTGTACTACATGTGTGTGCTCAACTTCCTCAGCTAGTACTCCAGTGTGTGTGAGTTCATCTCTTCGTGAATGTGAGTGAGAGTGAGAGCAGCTTGTGTGCAGTCGCTGGTTAGCTAGTTGCTTGTAGTTTTGGGTCAACAATTGGCATCAGAGCCTCAGGTTATGCCGAAGCATATGCCGAAAGGAGGCGTCGCCGACGACGGTTCCAAGACCGCCGAGCAGAGCTCGGCTGAGGACACCCGTGTGGCGGACGCGCTCGCGCTGCGAGGCAGGTCAGGAGGTGAGCTGGGTGCGCCACGCTCCGTGCGAGACGTGGGCATGTCCAGTGCCTCCTTCCCTCTCCTCACGCGGACTAACTACCCCAGTTGGTCCGTCCTGATGAAAGTCATCATGGAGGCGCGGCATATGTGGAAAGCCGTGGAAACCGGCGATGTCGAGTACGAGGAGGACCGGCTGGCGATGGAGGCGATCTTGCATTCCATCCCAGAGGAGATGGTGCTCACCCTTGGAGCCAAGGAGATGGCCAAGGAAGCATGGGACACCATCAAGAGTCTGCGCATCGGCGTGAAGCGCGTACGGGAGTCGAAGGCCCAGATCTTGCGCCTCCAGTACGAGGAGATCCGGTTCAAGGCCGGTGAACAAGTCGACAACTTCGCCTTGCGGCTGCAAGGTCTCGTCAGCGAGCTCGCAACGCTCGGAGATCACATCGACAACAAGATGGTGATTCTCAAGTTTCTCCGCGTCGTCCCCAGGCAATACAAGCAACTGGGCTGGTCCGTCGAGAGCCTGGTGGATCTCTCCACCATGACGATCGAGGAGCTAGTTGGGAGACTCAAGGTCGTCGAGGAGCGCGGAGACGAAGCAAACAACCGCGCCGGCGGCGAACTACTGCTCACCTGGGAGCAGTGGGATGCACGCCTTTAGCAGCGCGCCACGACGGCTCTTCCGGCAGTGGGGGAGGAGCCCCCACGGGAAGCAGAGCTCGCAGCAGAGGAGGAGGCCGCGCCCAGAGTGGCGGCGGCAACCGCGGTCGCAAGCCAAGCTAGGCAGGGCGAGGCACTGACAATGGTGGCAAGTGCCGCTACTGCAACATGTCGGGTCACTGGATCCGGGATTGCTGCAGGAGGAAAGCCGACGAGGCAGCCGCGGCAACGGCAAACCTCGTCCAGGCTGACGTGGACGGCGGGCCGGCAATGATGCTGGCAAGGGTCGAGCCCATGCAAGAGAGCACAACGTCTCTCGTGACCACGACTCCGATAACCACCCATTCCGTGCAGAAGGCACGGAACCCGTCCACAGGAACCATCACTCCAGTGACAGGCCACACCTCGACAACGACGTTTTCGGGGCCTGTCGACTAGAAGGCGATGAAGGCTCGGGTGTGGGGGAGCCACACCCCGGCGACGGCGTCCCCGAACTCGGGACCCGACGAGGTCGCGCAAGTTGGCGCGACAACGACGCATATGGCGGACCATGCTCCGACCATGATGCTGGCGACCATCGACTCCGTGCAGGAGCGCACGGACACTCAGGTTAGCCACACCCCAACAACAAAGTGTTCGGGGTCCACCGTGTTGACGGGAGATGGCTCCCTGACAATGGTGTGCGCGTGCGGCTACGTCTTCCTCAACGAGGAGAGAGCCGTGACCACACCCATGCTTGCAGGCGGCAAGCAAAGTGCGGGTTGGTTCCTCGACACCGGCGCCACGAACCACATGACTGGTTCGGTCGACGCATTCGCGGAGCTGGACCGCTCAATCACCGGGAAGGTGTGGTTCGCGGACGGATCTATGGTGGAGATCCACGGGCGCGGGACAGTCGTCTTCACCAACAAAGGGGGTGATCACAGGGCGTTTACAGATGTCTACTTCATCCCGGCGCTCAAGATCAGCGTCGTGAGTGTTGGACAGCTCGACGAGGGGTGGTTCGACATCGGCATCCGCCGCGGTGTTCTCACTGTGCGCGACCAGCAGAAGAGGCTGCTCATCGAGGTAACCCGCTTGGCAAACCGCCTCTACAAGCTCTTCTTTCGACCCGTGCATCCTGTGTGCCTTGCCGTGGGCCATGTCTCCGACGCGTGACGTTGGCATGCCCGGCTAGGACACCAGCATTTCGACGGGTTGCGGAAGATGGCGCGAGGCAACCTCGTTTGCGGGCTACCTCACATCGAGCACGCCGACGAGCTGTGCGATGCGTGTCTTGCCGGGAAGCAGCAGCGCCTGCCCTTTCCCGAAAAGGCACGCTATCGGGCGCAGAAACCCCTGGAGCTGGTTCATGGGGACCTCTGCGGCCAAATCACCCCGGCAACACCAGGAGGGCGTCGCTACATCCTGCTGCTCGTCGATGACTACAGCAGGTTCATGTGGGTGCTGCTCCTCGCCTCGAAGGACGAGGCGGAGCAAGCCATCGTCAAGCAGCAAGCGGCAGCAGAGGTGGAGTGCGGCCACAAGCTGCGCGTGCTGCGCAGGATCGTGGCGGCGAGTTCACGTCGGCCACGTTCTACAAGCACTGCGACGACAAAGGGGTACAACGTCACCTGACGGCCCCCTACTCGGTGCAGCACAACAACGTCGTCGAGCGGAGGAACCAAACCGTGCTCGGGATGGCACGCTGCATGCTCAAGGCAAAGCAGGTGCCGAGCACGTATTGGGGGGAGGCCGTACTCACGGCCGTCTTCATCCTCAACCGCTCCTTCACAAGGAGCGTCGACGGCAAGACGCCTTACGAGGCGTGGTATGGGAGGAAGCCCGATGTACGCTTCCTCCGCACCTTTGGCTGCGTCGGGCACGTCAAGATGACGCGCCCACAGCTGAAGAAACTCGACGACAAGAGCACCCCAATGGTGTTCATGGGCTATGAGACCGGCTCTAAGGCGTACAAGATGTACGATCCTGTCTCGAAGCGTGTGCATGTCTCGCGCGACGTCATCTTCGATGAAGACGCGCGATGGACTTGGGAGGCGTCGGGGGAGGCCCCGGCAAGCAGCTCCTTCACTGTGGAGTACCCGATGTACTCTACAACCTCGGGAAGCAAGACCTCGGGAATTGCCACGCCGGGAAGCCCGGGAGGTGTGGATCCGGGAACCGCAACCCCGAGAACACCGTCCCCGGGTATGGTGTCCCCAGACACCCCGACATCAAGCAAGGTGGTTCCCGGGAGGCTGTTCGTGACCCCTCCAACAGCTGACGACAGCGTTGGCGTCCCCCAAAGGTTTCGGCGCATGGGAGATCTCCTCAGCGAGGCTGCGGCAACCCCGCAATAGCCCGAGGAAGAGGACGTTGATGACGACGACGGCTTGCATCTGATGGCCGGCGAGGAGCCGAGCACATTCACGGAGGCCGAGCAAGAGGATTGCTGGCGCCACGCGATGATGGACGAGCTGTCGTCAATCAATGACAACGCCACTTGGACACTCACCACACTGCCTGCTGGGCACCGAGCCATCAGGCTCAAGTGGGTGTTCAAGGTCAAGAAGGACGAGCACGGCGCCATTGTCAAGCACAAGGCGCGCCTCATCGCAAAGTGCTACGTACAACGTGAGGGAGTGGACTTCGAGGAAGTTTTCGCTCCAGTGGCAAGGCTGGAGTCCGTGCGGCTCATCCTTGTCGTGGTTGCTCACCGCGGGTGGGAGGTACACCACATGGACGTCAAGTCGGCGTTTCTCAATGGCGACCATAACGAGGAGGTGTACGTCTCCCAGCCTCCAGGGTTCGTTGCCAAGAACCACGAGCAGGGCGTGTACAAGCTACACAAGGCCCTGTACGGTCTCCGGCAAGCCCCAAGGGCGTGGAACACCAAGCTCGATGCAAGCCTCGCATCCCTTGGGTTCTCACGCAGCGCTTCTGAGCACGGCGTGTACTCGCGTGGCACCGCGAACACGCTTCTCATCATCGGCATCTACGTCGACGACCTCGTCATCGCAGGGGCAGAGCCCGAAGAGGTTCAACGCTTCAAGGGAGAGATGCATCGTCTCTTCAGCATGAGCGACCTCGGGCTACTCCGGTACTACCTCGTTCTAGAGGTAAACCAGGAGGGTGGTCGCATCATGATCACGCAGACGGCCTACGCCACCAAGATGCTTGAGCGAGCAGGCATGAAGGACTGCTATGCCGTGCACGCTCCAATGGAGGCACGGCTGAAGCTCAGCAAGGATAGCTCCGAAAAGGCGGTGGATGCTACGCTCTACCGCAGCATCATCGGGAGCCTCATGTATCTCATGCACACCCGACCAGACATTACGTTCGTTGTCGGGTACCTGAGTAGGTTCATGGAAGCCCCGGCAAGCGATCACCTCGCCGCGTCAAGCACCTGCTCCGGTACATCGCGGGTACGCTCACGCATGGATGTGTGTATCGCCGTGGCGACGGCGAGAGCATGGTCGGATACAGCGACTCCGACCATGCTGGTGACGTGGACTCCCGGAAGAGCACCTCGGGCATACTATTCCTTCTCGGGAATAGTCCAGTCGGTTGGCAATCGGTGAGGCAGAAGGTTGTCGCCGCATCTTCGTGCGAGGCGGAGTACATAGCGGCAGCTACAGCGGCCTGTCAAGGCATTTGGCTTGCTCGCCTTCTTGGCGAGATGCTGAATCAAAACACCGCCGCTGCGCTCATCTTCGTCGACAACAAGTCGGCGATTTCGCTCTGCAAGAATCCAGTGCTTCATGACCGCAGCAAGCACATCGATCTCCGCTATCACTTCATACGTGACTGCGTCGAGAAAGGCACGGTGATCATGGAGTTCATCAGGACTGGTGAGCAGAAGGCGGACATCCTGACCAAGTCACTTGGTCGCGTCCGGTTCCAAGAACTGCGCGACAAAGTCGGGCTCATGGATATCAAGCTCCTTCGACAAGGTTGAGGGGGAGATTGTTGGGTCAACCATAGTCTTAGGTTGCATGCACGCAGCAGCAGTAGCTTCCTTGGCTTGAAAGGAAGTGGTATTTACCTAGTAGTTTCCTGGTAGTTCACTTAGCATTGCAGGAAAGTTGACTAGTAGTAGACTAGAGCTGTGCATGCAATTACGTAGTAGCTTCCTAGTAGTTTCTAGGAATATGCTTTGGAGGGTAGTGGTAGCAGTCCCGTGAGTGGCATGCAAGTACGTAGGTAATTTCGTGTGTGTGTGCATTGTGCACGACCAGCCCTATAAAAGGACCCCTGTCCTTCAGTTGTAATGAGGCCATTTCCACTTCGATCTATCCAGCCTCAAGTGTTGTACTACATGTGTGTGCTCAACTTCCTCAGCTAGTACTCCAGTGTGTGTGAGTTCATCTCTTCGTGAGTGTGAGTGAGAGTGAGAGCAGCTTGTGTGCAGTCGCTGGTTAGCTAGTTGCTTGTAGTTTGGGCCAACAAATATTCATTTAGAGTTGGACAGCTTGAAGGTGGTTCAGATGATCCAGCAAGAGGGTACAAACTACTCGACGGTGGGTCCCTGGATTCAGGAAATTAAGCAGATGTTGGAGGAGAAGCAAGGTGCCAAGGTGTCATGGGTTCGTCGTTCAGTGAATGTCGTTGCGCATAAGTTGGCTAGAGTAGGTGTAGGTGATAATTTATGTAAGGTGTGGATGGGGGTTCCCCCTGACTGTATTTTGGATGTAATCTCGGATGACATTCCGAGCTTTGCGGAGACCTAAATAAAGCGGCAGCATTAACCCTAAAAAAAAAGATTGTTACACAGGCTGGTTGCCTTTATTTTTGCTGTTTTAAGGGCAGTTGTTTTTTAAAGTTCATCATGACCTTGCAAAGGAGATATCTGAAAACCCAGCCACCACGGACAGCCAGTGAGGTACAGCACGATCTACTGCTGCTGTGTGTCTGTCATCGATATGTTTTCTGAATTCTTAGCAGCTTGTCTTCTCCAAAAACTTGAATTTGTTGCTGCTGTGTGCCTGCCGTGTGTTGGTACTACCACGGAAATTTATGCGCATGGAAAACACACACATTTGCTCTGATTTTCCTCCCGGATGCAATGCAACTATTGGTTGATTGATTGGTCTGGATGCATTTTTGCCGTTTTCGGGAAAACTATTTCTATAGTTCATCATGACCTTCCAAAGGAAATGCCTGAAAGCCCAACCATTGGCAGGCATGATCAAACACCATATATACTTGGAATCCAGAAGACCAGAATCCAAAGGATCCTTTTCCTCTTGCGGTTGCAGATATTTCGTCAACTCCAAGAACATGAATCCGCTAATGCAGATATTTCCTCTTACTGTGATGTGGTTGGTGTTAACGCATTTATTGATTGATCGATTGATTGTTCTGAGTGCATGCATCGCTGTAAGTAATCACTCTGCACACAAACAAAAGAAAGAGTGACTCTAATCAACTCAGGTTCTGTGATGGTTTGATGGTGTAGGCTCCCCCGGGGTTGAATACCTCACACCGACAAGATTTCCATGCCATTTTGCAAAAGAGACTTAGGGTACTACTTTCATAATGCTAGGTAACATAGAATTAGTATCATATATGGTTGCATTTATTAGCTTGTAAACTCAACTTTTCTTGAGAAGCGCTATGTCTTCTTATTAACTAGCTGCCACATAAGCAAACTTGTCTTGAGATGTGTTATGTTACTAGCTAAGTTACTCCCACTATGACTAGCCTTATAACTCCAAGGACCAAGGGAGCCCTACTATCGACATCGGAGGAGTCCCAAGTGACCCGGAGTCAAGAGTGGACCTAGCCTTGACAAGCTTGCCCTGTGCGTTGATCCCAATATAGAAGTGGGTCACACCCACAATGCGACGACCGGACCTGTTTAAAGAAAAATACCGTCATGTATAACTTTGCCGAGTGAAAGGGAATCTAAGTACGAGGTCATCATATGCACCCCTACCAATTTTTTTGAAAACCGCTAACCATCAATAACCTTATCTCCTATGGCCTCGACGGCGGCAAAATGCTGACATGTCTCTAGCTAGTATTATGTAATGCTTAAAATTAAGTAGGAAAAGGAGTATACGAGTAAGAGCTGACATCTCGTTAATTACGATTATCTCTTACCTCATCAATCATCTTACATAGACATGACATAGCGAAGAGAAGTCAATAGTCTCGGAGATCAACGTGATGTACATGATAAGATGATTGGTTGATGGCGAAGAAAAAGTATGTCAGTGCATATACATATTCCTAACCATGCGCATAGCCACTTGCCATGTTGGGTTGCTTGATGGGAAGAAAGTTCATGTTCATTCTGTGCTTCAAGTTCTTTCCCCAAGATTATCTGTGCAACTGAAGATGCAGAAATTCCTGCAAAAATAAAAAACTGAAGATGCAGAAAAACAAGTGTCTGATTGCAGCTTGCTGTTTCCAGGAAGCCGTGTGATAGTTCATCACAATCTTGCAGACACAACCACTGACTGACGACAGTCACAATGATCCTCCTTTCCTTCTTAGACTGAAATTGAACACTTTACGCGTCGCGCAAAGGGCGCACGCTCGCGCATGCCACATCGGAAGATGACACTATTTTGTCGATCAATAATTTTGGCTGGGCGCAGCAAAGGAGGCCACATGCACGCGGCCCAGCCCAGCATTCCATGCTCTCTCCATCCCCATACGCAACCTCTCCTCTTCTCGTTTCTCCTCTTCCTCACCGCTGCCGCCACTGCTTCCTCTTCACCCCCTGCCTCCTCTCCCCTCCGCTGGTGCGGATGCTAGCCATACCGCGGCCACACGGAAAACGGCGGCGATGACGAGGGTCGGCCATTGGCGCATACCCGCGCCCCCGATCTGTGGCAGTGACGGATCTCTCCGTCTCGAGGGGCCAGGCCTCCCGTCTGCGCCGCGACGCCGCCGGCATGGAGGCCCGGGCTCGGGCATCCTCCGCAGTGTTGGGTGCGTCGGCGAGGTGTCTTCTGCAGCGGCTGGCGGGCGTGTCAGTTCACTACTCATCTCGTCCATCTCCAAGCCTCCAATATGGTAAGTCCTCAATTCCTCTTCCTTGGTTCCTCACATTGTCAATCTTTCGCGGTTTGATTGAGTTTCAAAAAGGAAAAGTCTTGTTTTGATTGAGGTTCAAAATGAAGTAGAAAAAGCTTGGTTCAGTTTTGGTTGTCATGGATCCTTACCTGTATTCATGGGCGGATATAACTTAAATGCATGTTTTTTTTTACAGTAGCAGACTAGCAAGATATCTTTATTAGGATCAGTGCCTATGAAGTATGCACTATGGATGTTTAAATTTGATTGCCGCTGGGTGCTGTAGCATTTACTGAAGTCTGAACTGTTGTTCTTATGTGTTTTGGGTAATTTGGGTGACGAATTTGATGCTTTGGTTAAATGTTTGTGGGTTTCTTGGGGGAAGAAAATAGTGGTAGTTAATTTATTGGCATCGGTCAGCAGTTAGCACTGCTGGTTTAGGATCTGCATCGTTAAGGTCTTTAGCTAATTGCTCTGCTATCTGCAATCTTCAAAAAAAAATGAAGCCTGGAGCATAACAGAGGAAACTAGATAAAAAACAGTACTGCAGGAGCAAAACGGTGCAGCGGATGATGCCAACGTGAATGACGATTAACTTCTCTGACCTTGTGGTAGGCTGGATCTGAATCACATTAATGGGTGACCTTTCTCGTAATCCTTTTCCTGAAAGCATTAAACAATGGCTTAGACTGACATTTTGGTAGTTGTGTAAGCTGAAACATGAAGCTAAGCTGAACAATTTATTGTCCTTTTTTCGCATGAGATCATATTTTGGTACTTGCAAAGCCTAAACCATGATGCTTTTTGCTGCTTCTGTAGTCTGGAAGTTGTATACTTAAGCTAAGTTCCTTCTGTTTCAATAAACACGGGTTGGTAGTTGCATAACTTGAACTACGATGCTTTCTTGCTGCTATTGTCGTCTCTAATGGAATTGCGAGATAATTTAGTTAATCTCATTGGTCTGCACTCTAAAAAAATCATAAGAGCCATTTAGAAGAAGGTAGGGTACTATTATACATTGGTCATGTAATGTACAGATTTAGACAACAGACTAAAAATTTAAGGGTCCCGATAACTGCCACACGTGTGGCATAATGCCCACCCGACCACACGACTCTGTGTGGCATACCCGCAGGCAGCCCACACGATGTTGTGTGGGCGAACATTGGACTGCTCACACGTGTGGCAGGAAGGCAGCTGGACCGAACGAATGACGATCGCTCTCCCCGCCCGCATCGCTGCCACCACCCAAACGTCCATCCTATCGATCCTACAGGCCTTTTCTATATTGGGCCCTACAAGCTTAGTAAAGAAAAAAAGCCTAGATTTTTTTCCATCACAAAAAAAGCCTACGATGCCATCCAACAACTTTAAAAGTAGGAAAAACTATGTGAATTTCCAGAAAAGTTGCCGCTACATTTACGATTTGCCATCATGTTACTTTTTACAAAAATGGCAGGGTTTACCAAAACATATTAAATTGTCATGGCAGAAAGAATATGTTTCGGAAAATGACATGAACTAAAATGTTCTATAGATCATCATCCATACACTATATAGTTCCATGATGCATAGGCTATATATGCCATGAGGCATGGCAACTTTGTTGAAAAAGTGTTCTATATACCATGGCAATTTGCATATGTATCACAGGGCAGAAAAAAATGGATTAAAAAATTTGTTTATGTTTTTCCGTGCCAATCAAACAACACAAAAAAGATTAAAATTGCCATGGCAAATGCATATACAAATTGACCATGGGACTTTTTGTCAAAATTGCCATGCTTATATATGATTTCTTTGCCATTATTGTGAAATAATAAAAAAAGATATCAAAAATTGCCATGGCAAAAAACATGTTCCATGGTATTTTATCAAAACTTGCCATCTTTGTTTAATTAAATTGCTGTGTATATAAAACAACATGAAAACAAAGATCAAAATTGCAATGGCAAAAGCGTTTTCTAATTTGCCATGGAATATTTAATCAAATTTTCCATGCTAATATAAAAAAAATGCCATGAATGTGAAAAAAAATACAAAACTGATCAATAGTTGCCATGGCAAAAGCATGCTAAAAATTACCATGGTATTTTACCAAAATTGCAATGATTGTGAAATAATAAAAAAACAAAAATTGCCATGGCAAAAGCATGTTCAAAACTAACCATGCTATTTTATCAAGACTTGCCATCTTTGTGTAATTAAATTGCCGTCTATGTGAAACAACACGAAAAGGAGATCAGAATTGCCATGGCAATGCATATTCTAATATGCCATGGATTTTTTTATCGAATTTGGAATGCTAATATAAATAATTTTGCAATATTTGTGAAATATTATAAAAATTATGAATCGTTGCCATGGCAAGGGAATGTTCAAATTTTGACATGGCATTTTACCAAATTTTTCCATGTTTGGTGTCATTAATTTGCCATGTAACGGAAATAACACAAGAAATTGTCAAATTTGGCATGGAAAAAAATGTATATTGGAATGCCATGCCAAATGCATATTCAAATCTTTGTGGTTTTGTTTTATCAAATTTGCCATGCTTATGTATAAACAGTTGCCATGATGTGAAATTATACAAAAATTGTGATGGCAAAAAGCATGTTCAAACTTGCCATGGCGTTTAACCAAGACTTGCCATCTTCTTTTGTATTAAGTTGCCGTGTATGTGAAACAGCACAAAAAAATCGCCATGAACATGGCAAAATATTAAACTACATTTGCCATGCTCTCATAGAACTCAAATTGCCATGTTGCAAAGAAAAACATGGCAACATATCATATATTTACATGGCAACACAACCCTTTTGTTAGTTCTGTGGCAACACATCATGGAAAATCTGAAAAGTTGAGTTGCCATGGCAACTAAAAACGAAAAAGTTTGACATTTTGATAAAAATAACACGGCAAATTTGAATGTGTATTTGCCATGGCAATATTTTCCATCATTTCTTTGCGCTATTTTATCCGTGGTAAATTTGTTAAACATTTTTCCATGGCAAATTGTTGTAAAATCATGTCATGGCAAATTGTGAAACAACACGAAAAGAAGATCAGAATTGCCATGGCAATGCATATTCTAATATGCCATGTATTTTTTTATCGAATTTGGAATGCTAATATAAATAATTAAATATTACAAAAATGATGAATAGTTGCCATGGCAAGGGAATGTTCAAATTTTGACATGGCATTTTACCAAATTTTGCCATGTTTGGTGTCATTAATTTGCCATGTAACGGAAATAACACAAGAAATTGTCAAATTTGCCATGGAAAAAATGTATATTTGAATGCCATGCCAAATGCATATTCAAATTTTTGTGGGTTTTTTTTATCAAATTTGCCATGCTTATGTATAAACAGTTGCCATGAATGTGAAATTATACAAAAATTGTGATGGCAAAAAGCATGTTCAAACTTGCAATGGCGTTTAACCAAGACTGGCCATCTTCTTTGGTACTAAGTTGCCATGTATGTGAAACAACACAAAAAATCGCCATGAACATGGCAACATATTAAACTACATTCGCCATGCTCTCATAGAACTCAAATTGCCATGTTGCAAACAAAAAACATGGCAACACATCATATATTTACATGGCAACACAACCCTTTTGTTAGTTCTGTGGCAACACATCATGGAAAATCTGAAAAGTTGAGTTGCCATGGCAACTAAAAACGAAAAAGTTTGACATTTTGATAAAAATAACACGGCAAATTTGAATGTGTATTTGCCATGGCAATATTTTCCATCATTTCTTTGTGCTATTTTATCCGTGGAAAATTTGTTAAACATTTTCCCATGGCAAATTGTTCTAAATTTATGTCATGGCAAAACCTATATTTTTTCCATGACCAACACTCTAGTTAGCCATGGCAAATCTGTAACTTTTTTTCACATGACAAACAATCTAGTTAGCTCAAATGTAAATTTTCCATGGCAACTATACCATCTGGATGAGGGTAAATGTGCCACCTGAACTAACTTGCCTCTTCAAAAATTAAGATGGCAAAAATGGTAGCAACTCTGGCCACGGTAGCCGGCCACGAATTCAAAGGGCACAATGCCTCTGTATATCGATATTGAGGGAAGGAAGCAGGGGGTAAGACGCAGCTCACCTTGGGGGTGTGCTGGTGACCATGGAGGAGTCAAGGGAAGCAGGACGGCGGTAGGAACTAGAGGAGAGCATCGGCGGCGAGCCCGCCTCCACTGCTCCGGCCCGCCTCACACACGTGACGCCGTCCTTTCATCGGCGAAACTCCTCTCTGTAGTAGCCCGCCTCGGCTCCGCTGCCACCAACCATGGGAATTGCTGCGCGAGGGAGGTTAAGATGCCGGGCACGCCGTGCGCTTCCACGCCCTCAAGCAATCCACCGTGCACGTCTTCACATCGTCGTCGATGCGCGCTGCGCCACCCCCGCCGCTGCCGACCCCGTGCTGGATGCGGGGGCTGGTTGGAGGGGATTGGCGCCATCGCCGTCGCCTGGGTTGGGGCCGACGGCGCCCGTGGCTTGCTCAGCCATAAGCATCCCCTGCTCCGTCGGCTCCTCGTCCGTGACGCGGTGCCGAATCGAGGTGGAGCTACGCGCGCTCGATGCGGAGACAACGAGACCCGACCTCACCCCGCCGACCTCGGCGACGACGGCAGGTCGACGCCGGCAGCACGTCTTCAGATCAGGCGAAGAAAAGGGGGAGAAAACAGTGAGGAGTATTGGGGGAGGAGGCCGCTGGGGTGGGGTGAAGGGGAGTTGTGCCATCGCGGTCGCCGGCGAGGACGCCGGCCACCTGACGAAGCCGGAATCCTCTCTGAATCGCCGGGATCCTCTCTCTCTCTCTCTCTCTCTGCTCACTTGCTCCGTGTGGGGAGGGGGGAGGTCAACGAGAAGGGTGGGAGTGAGCGAGCGAGGAGAGGATAGCGTTCGGGCGAGGACCCAAATAGCCCGCACGACCGCTACTGCTGACGTGTCTGTGCGCCCTGCTTTAAGATTGATGCAACGCATCTAACGGCGGCGAGGGCGTTCGGACGAAGTGGTCTCAGCCCACACGTGTGGGCGTTAACATTTCCAAAATTTAATTATGATACTTCAGATTTGCACAGTTTTTTGTTGTTGAAATTTCGTCCACATGAGGTCGTCCTCCTCTCTGGTTTTGCTGATTCCAACGGCATCTGCTCGACCTACAGGTCCTTTTCTCTCTCTCTCTCACCATGATCTGCACTTCCTGTGAGTTTCCTTTTATTTCGTCTCTTGTCATCTGCACATGATTCTTGCATATCGTTGTATTGGCTTGAGTTTGTGGTATCTGCAGTTTATACCGGAACTTAATCATCTGGTCAGGATTCCATGCCCTTTTCTCTTGAGCTGATTTACTGCTTAATATCTGATGGGTAGTGCATTCTTTTGGTTAAAATTATATTGTTCTGTCACCCCATTGGCAATTCAGTACCAATAACAGATATCTACTTTGCAGGATATCTGTGACATTTGTTCGTACTGGGGTGTCAATGCTGGCGACGAAAAGATTATTAATGCTCTTATTGGGGTTTCAGTGTTGGAAGCTGCTCATGAGAAATATAACTTGAAGGTCCTCTGCAGTGCTACTTTTTTTTACTGATTTTGGTTTTAATTAAGAACAATAGGCAGTGATTCCATGCTTGTACTTGACCTTATGTGCTTCCTTGGACTTGATATCTCCTGTTTTAACTGTGAGAGTAATTAGTCGCATTATATATCACAAGGAATTCTACTAACCATGTAAAAGGCTTAATGACAATTGAGTACAGATCTATCTGAATTTTTTTGGACACTGAAGCAGTTTCTAAGGTTACACCTTCACCATTATCAGTCATATCAAAGACAGGTTTCCTGACAACTAGATACTTTAACTTTTATAGATTATATCGTGGTCTCAGTGAAAACTTTAATAATTATATCTTTTAATCATGGGTAATTTTGTCCTTTTTTCATCTGCTTGGCTGAAAATCATTTGTAGTTGTGTAAACTGCTTGATTTTACCCCTTTCTTGCGAAAAATGGTTTGCTTGCAGAATCTGCCCATTATTAAGATAATGTCTTATGTTGATAGGTAAGTTCAAAATTGGGTAGAGATATATCATTGCTACCTTTCCCTCCTTGTACACCTCCTTTGATTTTGCACCCTGTTATAATTTTTGGTTAAATTTTGTAGCATGTTGACTTAATACAGTACAAGACATACTTACCTAAAATTTGATACACATGAGCTAATCGTGTGACCTTTTCCCTAACATTTTGACAGAGAGGAGCTAATTCTTTAGCATGATCTACGATTTCTGCTTCAACGCTCAACTTATCAAGTCAACAAATGTTCACTTTCAGGTATATGTCTATTCAATATCGCGCCTATGTTCTCCTCTTCCAAAAGTTTGCTTGATCACAACCACGCCATGGCCGCCGTGCTCCTTTTTGCTCTGCCTGTCAACCAGATCGGCCGATGAGGCGGATGCCTGGAGGCGGTGGACCATGGAGGAAAGGAGGCCATCCATGGTGCACGCATCCACCACACTCGCTCGTCTTTTCCTCCTCGGCTCTGCGGACGCCGGGTGCTCGGGCATGGCCGCCGCCACGCCCCGCTACTGCTGACCTTCACCAAAAGCGGATAAGTGAGGGCTCTTCTGTTATCAAGCTGCTTCTTTTTTGTGCCAACAGTTGCAAGTTAACTTATTAATAGTTGGATACGGGCATATCTCAGATTTTGAGATTGGACAAAATACTGAATAAAATGGTAACTAGAGGAAAACAATTGCTCCTGATACATCATATCTGTATGATATTGTTGCTATAAGTCTCAGGAGGTGCACACACCGAGGCCTGCACACTACACAAACATTAGTCATTTAGTTTTCTTTCTTTGAAGTGCTATTTCTCTGTTTCTTTCCTAATAGTGGAACAAAATTACCGTTTCTTGGGCGTCATGTCACAAGCAGGACGTCAGGCTGCCCATTTTAGTGCACCATGCCACAAGTTCCAGAAAATTATTTTGTCTCCTAATTAATGATTTTGCGACTACTTTCATTTAACAAGGCTTATGTGTGCATAAGTTTGTTACTGAATCTGGGAGATGTAGCTAAATATAGAAAAAATGTGCTTCTTTGCATTAGGCAGATGGAACTATTCAGTTTATACTTGTTGTTAATCTTCTGTGTATTGTGTATGGTGCATTCCTTATTTGGTTTGCACACCACAGAGTAAACTGAAAATAAGCTAACTTGCATTTTGGTTTGCACACCACAGAGTAACTGAGGGCTCTTCTGTTAATCTTCTGTGTATTGTTTATGTGTGCATAAGTTTGTTCTATTTTTTTTTCTGTGAAAAATTTAGTTCTCGACTTCTATGCCATCTTTCGTTGTTACAGGTATGAAGCCTTGTTTTACTATCCTCGGGATAAACATGTTTCAGATACTAAACAAGGGAACATCCATGCCCTTTTGTGATGTTAACCATGTTAACCATCTTACGCCAGGGCCGACGAGGAAGAGGACCGGCGGAGTGGGGTTCGACAAGGTGGCAGTGGTTACTTTGTATATATCCTGTTGGTTTGTGGTTACATAATTCCTATAGCTGTAACTTTTGCACAATCATAAGGCCTTTATAGAATGCTAAAAGCTTCAGACCTTTGCATCAACCAAAGCTTACTCTTAGATATTTGGTCTAAGTTAAATTTGCTCCAAGTAATTAAGGATATTAGGCCTCTACAAGAAAAGTAAGAATCTGAATCCGTAAGTAATTATAACCATTCAAGTGTGATATTCTTGTGTTGCTTAAATTTTCAGTTAAGATATATTTTTGATATAGATTGCCAGGTTCCGTTCTCACATAAAACTCCCAGTTTTGTGATCAGCATGTACCTGTATATGATGTTTCTGCTAGAAGCTCTGCTTACTTTGATGTACATCTCTTTTTCTGAAGAAGTCACTAACAGTTTGTTTGGCTGAATATCTTATGTCAACTGGATTCCATCTCAATTTCTGTATATCTCTGTCCTGAAAAGGTCAGTGACAAGGTGGTGTGAAGTGAGGGGACGTAGATATGGATGACGACGTTGGCAGGAAGTAGTTGCAGCTCGACGGCCGGAAGCAGCAGCTCGCCCTCTGCTAGGTCTTCACCTACGCCCTTAGTCTACCTTTAGCAGCGGCCAGTTATTATACTCAGCTTCGTTGCTCCCACTCATGTTCCTCGCTCTTTCTTATATAGGTTTCCATCTAATGGCAGCTCTCTCTCCCTTTTCCATCTCTTTGTTTTGTAGATAGCAGAGCAACCTATCATATATACACACTGAAATTGATCTGTTGTAAGCTTATTCATATTTTATTTATTTCTTATTGATTCATCAAGGAATGGTTGTAATGAATATTTTATATGACTACATCCAAGAGAGCAGGAAATCATGATGTTATACCATACGCCCATGTTGATGTACATGAGTGAGACTGATGATCAAACATGACAGTCCAATGTGCTGACATAAAATAAGTGCGCACAGTCCCGTCCCAGGAGGCGCCACCAGGTGGCGCCCTAGCCTCTAGTATAGTGTTAGGATGGCCATAGTGGGGGTAATATAAGACTACCCACAGTGGGAGTAACATAGGTGGTATCATCACACATCTCTAGGCAAAACTGATGATGTGACGAGTAATTAATGAGAAAAGAGAGGCATGTGGTAACATAGCTAGTTACTATAACATCACATATACCAAGACAAGATGAGTCTACAACCTAATAAATGAAGTGTTGCATGACATCACACATACGTTACTCCCCACTATAAAGGTAGTAACATAGACTAGTAGCATATGCATGTTACTAGTCTAAGTTACTACCCATTATGAATAGTCTAAGTAGTATCATGCACTTGGGACTCACAAACATTATGTGGCAGGCAATTAAATAAGGGAGAGATGGTAGTAGTAACATAGATAGATACCTAACAAATAAATGTGATGCTACTATGTGTAATGCATGGCAATAAATGAGACTACTTATGATACTAATCTATGATACTATGCACTATAGAGGTAGTAACATAGACTAGTAACATATGCATGTTACTAGTCTAAGTTACTCCCCACTATGACCAGCCTTACACCAAGGAGCACGCAGCCGACAGTCACAGACTACAAGGCACTTCTTTTGAAAAAAAAGTGTTGTGTATAGTGTTACTGAAATATCACAATGGTAAGAATAACAAGGGCACATATATAAATAAGGTTTCAGAAGAGCCTGTGGAGCATGTGTCGGCACATAAGAAGGAAGGAACTCAGAAGAACGATGAAAATAAATTTCAGAAATCAGATAAAGGTACAAAACAGCGCACATTTAAACGTCTTGAGAGGAGAAAGGACAATGAAAAGTCACAATCTATAATAATAGAACCAAAGAAAAGGAACGTTGACTCGATCGCAGTTGATGAGGAGTAGAGCAAGCAAAGAAAGCAAAGATGGAAGTTGATGGAGAGGAGGATAAAGAGGAAAACAATAACTCTAACATTGGGAACGCTGGGCTGCATGGACAGCCCAGCGAGCCAAAATGAGAATTACAGTCTGGAACTGCCGGGGATTGGGGAATGGCCCGACAGTAAGAGGACTTCTGGACCTCCAGAAGCAGGCAGACCCCGATGTTCTCTTCTTGTCAGAAACAAGGATGGATGAGAGAGGAATGGAAAAATTCAAATGGATGCTTGGCATGGGAAATATGATAGTTAAGGAATGTGACGGGAAGAGTGGTGGTTTGGCATTATTGTGGAAAAGGGAAATAAACCTTGAGTTGCATAATTACTCAAGATATCACATTGATGTTGAAGTGATAGAAAATGATGGTTTTAGATGGAGGTTTACAGGAATATATGGCGAACCAGCCCGGGACAAAAAGTGGAAGACATGGAGATTGTTGAGAATCCTAAATCAGCAATTAGACCTCCCTTGGCTGTGTGCAGGAGATTTCAATGAAATCCTATATAGTCATGAAAAGAAAGGAGGCCCAGCGAGACCACAAAACCAGATGGAAAGCTTCAGATTAGCAATATTTGAATGTGGATTGCGAGACCTAGGATTTGAGGGAGGTAAATACACATGGCGCAATCACAGTCATGATGCTAATATGTATATCAAAGAAAGATTGGACCGAGCAGTGGGCTCAAGGAACTGGTGTGCACGATTTCCAGCATACAAAGTCCTGAATGGAGATCCACATCACTCAGACCACAGGCCAATTACTATTTTCGTGGAAGGCTCAAACCTTCAGTAAGCAGGAGCAGTGCACACATTTTCAGATTCGAAGCAAAATGGATACAAGAAGAAGATTGTGAGGCAGTGGTAAATAATGCTTGGGCTACAGCTGCTGCCAAAGGGGATCAAAGTACCTCTGATAGGTTAAGAACAGTAGCACGTGATCTCCGAAACTGGGACTCAAACATATTAGGTGAGCTGCCGAAAAGAATTAAAGCACTCAAAAAGGATTTGGAAGACGTAAGAAGAGGGCCAATTAATCAGCAACGAGTATCAACAGAACATTTCCTGAGGGACAAGCTAGACCGGTTAGAACAACAGTTGGACACATTTTGGAGGCAAAGAGCCCATGTTAAATGGCTACATGAAGGAGACAAAAACACAACTTTCTTCCATGCCTTTGCTTCGGAGAGAAAGAGGAGGAATACACTGAAAATTTTGAAGACTGAAGATGGTAGGTGTATCGAAGGGAATGAGGCGCTGAAAGAGTATATTTCCAATTACTTTTCTACCATCTTTTCCTCCACTGCAAAACAAGACAATGACACCATCCTGCGGTTTGTGTCTCCCAAAGTGACTTCAGAGATGAATGAAATCTTGTGTGCTGAGTACACTGAGGAAGAAGTGAAAGCTGCACTTCAGAGCATTGGGGACCTAAAAGCCCCTGGACCTGATGGGATGCCAGCCATATTTTTTAAACGTTTTTGGCAGACTGTTGGTGAGCAGGTCACTAAAGACGTTCTAAATGTTTTGAAAGGAGGTCAGATGCCAGAGAGCTGGAATGACACACTTGTAGTTCTCATTCCAAAAAATACAAATCCGGAAAGAATAAAGGACCTGCGGCCCATAAGTTTGTGCAATGTAATATATAAGTTGGTGTCTAAGGTAATCACAAATCGCTTAAAAATAATACTCCCTGATGTTATCTCTTTAAACCAAAGTGCATTTGTACCGGGACGGATGATATCAGATAATGTCCTTTTAGCATATGAATTAACTCATTTCTTACAAAGGAGGAGGAACGGATCAGTGGGTTATGCTGCACTCAAATTGGATATGAGCAAAGCATATGATCGTGTCGAATGGAGGTTTTTGAAGGATATCATGTATAGACTGGGATTTAATGGTGGATGGATTGAATTAGTAATGAAGTGCATTTCCACCGTCAGATACCAGATCAAGGTAAATAAAGATATCACAGATGTGATTATTCCTGAAAGGGGATTGAGACAAGGGGATCCTTTGTCCCCCTATCTATTCTTACTATGTGCTGAAGGGTTTTCGGCCATGCTACATCATGCTGAACAGAGTGGAAAATTGAAAGGAATTAAAGTCTGTAATGGTGCCCCCAGTATCAACCACTTATTGTTTGCAGACGATTCATTGTTGCTGATGGAAGCCAATGCTAGAAATGCTCAGGAAGTGAACCGTATTCTCAACATATATGAAGCATGTTCAGGCCAGGNGGCCAATTAATCAGCAACGAGTATCAACAGAACATTTCCTGAGGGACAAGCTAGACCGGTTAGAACAACAGTTGGACACATTTTGGAGGCAAAGAGCCCATGTTAAATGGCTACATGAAGGAGACAAAAACACAACTTTCTTCCATGCCTTTGCTTCGGAGAGAAAGAGGAGGAATACACTGAAAATTTTGAAGACTGAAGATGGTAGGTGTATCGAAGGGAATGAGGCGCTGAAAGAGTATATTTCCAATTACTTTTCTACCATCTTTTCCTCCACTGCAAAACAAGACAATGACACCATCCTGCGGTTTGTGTCTCCCAAAGGGACTTCAGAGATGAATGAAATCTTGTGTGCTGAGTACACTGAGGAAGAAGTGAAAGCTGCACTTCAGAGCATTGGGGACCTAAAAGCCCCTGGACCTGATGGGATGCCAGCCATATTTTTTAAACGTTTTTGGCAGACTGTTGGTGAGCAGGTCACTAAAGACGTTCTAAATGTTTTGAAAGGAGGTCAGATGCCAGAGAGCTGGAATGACACACTTGTAGTTCTCATTCCAAAAAATACAAATCCGGAAAGAATAAAGGACCTGCGGCCCATAAGTTTGTGCAATGTAATATATAAGTTGGTGTCTAAGGTAATCACAAATCGCTTAAAAATAATACTCCCTGATGTTATCTCTTTAAACCAAAGTGCATTTGTACCGGGACGGATGATATCAGATAATGTCCTTTTAGCATATGAATTAACTCATTTCTTACAAAGGAGGAGGAACGGATCAGTGGGTTATGCTGCACTCAAATTGGATATGAGCAAAGCATATGATCGTGTCGAATGGAGGTTTTTGAAGGATATCATGTATAAACTGGGATTTAATGGTGGATGGATTGAATTAGTAATGAAGTGCATTTCCACCGTCAGATACCAGATCAAGGTAAATAAAGATATCACAGATGTGATTATTCCTGAAAGGGGATTGAGACAAGGGGATCCTTTGTCCCCCTATCTATTCTTACTATGTGCTGAAGGGTTTTCGGCCATGCTACATCATGCTGAACAGAGTGGAAAATTGAAAGGAATTAAAGTCTGTAATGGTGCCCCCAGTATCAACCACTTATTGTTTGCAGACGATTCATTGTTGCTGATGGAAGCCAATGCTAGAAATGCTCAGGAAGTGAACCGTATTCTCAACATATATGAAGCATGTTCAGGCCAGGTGGTTAACAAGGAAAAGTCAACTATCTTGTATAGCAAGAATACAAGACCTTGGCAAAAGGAGGAGGTGAGGCGCTGTTTGCATATCACAACAGAGGGACTATCTCCAAAATATTTAGGCGTTCCAACCTATATAGGAAAATCAAAGACAAAAACTTTTGAATATATAAAAGAAAGAGTATGCAAGAAAATACAAGGTTGGAAAGAAAAATTATTGTCAAAAGCTGGTCAGGAAATACTAATTAAAGCTGTGGCACAAGCTATACCAGTATACACTATGGCTTGCTTTGATATAACAAAGTCTATGTGTGATGACCTGAGCTCGATGATAGGACGCTACTGGTGGAGTCAAGTTGATAAGCAAAATAAAATGCATTGGGTCTCCTGGGATAAATTGTCGAAGCCAAAAAAGGACGGAGGGATGGGTTTCAGAGATCTATATTCTTTTAATCTAGCTATGTTAGCTAGGCAAGCATGGAGGATCATTCAACATCCTTCATCATTATGTGCTAAAGTGCTCTCAGCAAAATATTTTCCAGGAAAGTCAATTCTGGAAGCTACTCCCAGGAAGGGTATTTCTTACACTTGGCGCAGCATCCTGAAGGGTTTACAGTTATTAAAAAGAGGCATTATATGGAGGGTTGGGAATGGAAAAAGCATAAAAGTCTGGACTGATCCATGGATCCCACGAGACGGCACAAGAACAGTAATATCACAAAAAGGACACAATCTTATAACGAAAGTCTCAGAACTAATTGACCCTGCCACAAGCTCATGGGATGCAAATCTAGTCCGACAAACCTTCCTACCTGAGGATGCAAATATGATCCTACAAATACCTATCCATGAAGATATAGACGACTTCATAGCTTGGCACTATGACAAAAAAGGTATTTTCTCTGTTAAATCGGCATATAAAGTGGCGGTGGATATTCGTGATCAGGAATCCCGTGTAGGTCTGACATCTTCTTCTAGTGCAGATAATGTTTTCAACTGGAAGAAACTATGGTCGCTGCCGCTGCCAGGCAAGGTGCTACATTTCTTATGGCGGATTACCACCTGCAGTTTGCCATTACGAACAAAACTTCAGCGTAGAGGTATGAATATTGATACTATTTGCCCTCTGTGCTTTAGACAAGATGAAGATGCTGGTCATTGTTTTTTAAAATGCAAAAAGGTAAAAGGCATATGGAGACATGCTCTATTAGAACACATCAGGCTTCGGCTACTTGAATGCCCAGATTCTTTTAAGTTCATGGAAGAAATTCTTGAGCTTAATGAAGAAGAAAAAATAAAAACTTGCATTCTTCTTTGGACGTGGTGGCACCAGAGAAACAAAGCTAATGTGGGAGATAGACTCAGGTCGAATGATGAAATATGTTTCTCAATTAACCACTATCTTGTTAATGCTCTGAAAAATATGTAGCCAAGCAAACACACAAGAAAGAACACTATCCAAAGATGGACTCCTCCACCGGGAATTATGAAGCTTAACACTGATGGCGCCTTTCAAGAGGAGACTCATTCTGGAGGTTGGGGCTTCATTCTAAGAAATGATACAGGTGCATTAATAGCGGCTGGAGCAGGAAACTTGGAATATTTAGTAGATGCTCTGCACTCTGAAGCATTGGCGATGCTCTATGCTGTGAACGCGGCAATCAGGATGGGATGTGATCGGCTAATTATAGAAACCGACTCTCTTTTGCTAAAGCAGGCTGTAATGTCAAATACTTATGATCTTTCACAGCTAGGTGCTATCTTTAGAGATATCAAATATCAATTTAGAGTTGGTTTATCTGATGTATCTGTCAAACATTGTAACCGGGAATGTAACCATGCTGCACACACTCTAGCTGCACATGGCACAGCCATGAGTAGGAGTACATGNGATGGCGCCTTTCAAGAGGAGACTCATTCTGGAGGTTGGGGCTTCATTCTAAGAAATGATACAGGTGCATTAATAGCGGCTGGAGCAGGAAACTTGGAATATTTAGTAGATGCTCTGCACTCTGAAGCATTGGCGATGCTCTATGCTGTGAACGCGGCAATCAGGATGGGATGTGATCGGCTAATTATAGAAACCGACTCTCTTTTGCTAAAGCAGGCTGTAATGTCAAATACTTATGATCTTTCACAGCTAGGTGCTATCTTTAGAGATATCAAATATCAATTTAGAGTTGGTTTATCTGATGTATCTGTCAAACATTGTAACCGGGAATGTAACCATGTTGCACACACTCTAGCTGCACATGGCACAGCCATGAGTAGGAGTACATGTGAAATCTGGCTTGACAAATTTCCATCCTTTGTATCAGATTGTGTAGCTGGAGATTCTGCCAGCACTGCTTTATAATGGAATGCTGAGTGTTCCTTTCAAAAAAAAGAAATATCACAATGGTGAATGTTACATTTTAATCGCATAGCACAAAAAGTTCAACCTGAAAGTAAGTACAATCAACTCCCCTCGGCGAACACATCACCTTGGGTATTGTCGTGGAAATATCACGTCATATGTCCTAGCAGAAGGACTTAGTCGTGGAGTCATCGCAATGAGGTTAGCCTGAAGGGGTTAAACCGGACAAGGGACACGAGAGTTTATACTAGTTCGGCCCCTTCGGTGAAGGTAAAAGCCTACGTCTAGTTGTGATGGGATTATTGGGATTTTGATGACCAGGGAGCAAATACGCTTGCCTGGGTCTCGAGTTGTTGTCTGTCGTCCCTGAACCGCCGCCGGGTCGTCCCTTTATATACACAGGTTGACGCCCGGCCGGTTTACAGAGTCCCGAGGCCGACTCATACAAGTGTTCGGCTCGGTCTCTCCCTTTCCCTAACTTACAATACAAGTAACAATAATGGCGGTTTACCACTACGGGCCCTAATCTGCCTCCGGGCTCTGGGCCTTTAAACTTTATCCGTAAAGCGCCATCTTCTTGTCTTCATGGGCTTCAGTATAGCTGAGCGTGAACCGGCCTCTCCTGGGCGGTTTACACTCAGTGGTTATATCCTCAACATTAGGCCCCAGATTGATTTGAACCTGTTCATGTCAATCTTCTACCCTTAGGAAAGTTCCATGAACATCTTGTAATGATTCTCCGTAAACTGCCATGTTGTCTTCTCCCTGTAAACTTTGGTGAACCGCCATGACGTCACCTTCTGTCACTGCAGTAAATCGTCATGATGTCAACTCTGCATAAAAAGATTCCCTTCATTAATTACTCCTGAAGATCGAGGCGACAGCTGCATCCTCTTTTGCCGCTTCAGGCCCCTCGATTTTTGCGCCGGCCGTTTTATCCTTTTGCCTTTATAAATAGGGCCAGGGGGTCTTTCCATTTTCCCCCCTTGCCTCTCGTCTTCTTCCTCGCGACCCGAAGAGCTCGAGCACCGCCGCCGTCGCCGTCGATCCTCGAATCTGTACCGACCAGGCCGCTGCATCACCCTGTTCGTACCAGAGCTCTCTGTGATACTCCTCCGCTGCGGCGTGGCCCTGGTAAGCTTCCTTCCCTTAACCCTAGATCTCCATTAGTGTTTCATGTTCTTCCCTGTTCATCTGCGTTCGTCAATACCGGTCCCCTTTTCCCTTGGCATCTCTACTGCATCTTAGCTAGGCCCGATTGTTTTCTTTTGCGGCTAGATCCATAATCTTAGTCTACCACACCACAACATCTTGTTGTTCCTTGGAAAAACTCTATCTGGACCTTCTCCGTTCTTCTTAGCGCCATTGTAGGGCTCAGAAAATTTTTCTTTACTGATCCATGGTAGATCCAAAATTATACTGCCATATTGTGAAACCTGTTTCTGCAAACACTGAGTAAATTTCAGCTCTGCCTCCTCTGTTTAAGGCCGGTTTAACCTTTAGCATTTGATAATCCTCCATATGCCATTAGCCCTCACTTAAATCGCCATCTTGATTTGAGTACTAATTTCCGGTTTAACTCACATATATGCCTTGATCAAATTCCCCGGTTTAACTCCGATTAGTGCACATCAACCTGCAATTGTAAACCGGCCTTCACTTTTGTTTTACAGTTTGTTGTCCAAAATGACCAAGCAATTCGCCGCTTGCAACTGGGTTCCTTCCCAGACCACGAAAACGCAAATCAATGGATATGTTCTGACTGGTGCTTTAGCCTCGAAAAATGTCCTCCATTGGCGAGTCCCTGGTCCCGAGTGCCCTCCTGAACCTCAAGATGGAGAAGTGATCGTGTTCATGCAACATCTAACCCGGGGATTCAGCCCTCCCGGATCAAAGTTTTTCCGGGATGTACTTGCCAACTTCCAACTCCATCATCGGGATATTGGACCAAATTCTGTGTCCAACATATGCAACTTCCAAGTGTTCTGTGAAGTTTACCTTCAAGAAGAACCAACTGTTGATCTCTTCCGGGATTTCTTCCACTTAAACCGCCCAACTGAGTTCTTTGACGGCCCCAATACTGAACTTGGTGGTGCGTCGATTCAAAAAAGGAAAGAAGTTGATTTTCCTCATGCCAAACTTCACAGCCATCCTAAAGACTGGAACCAAACATGGTTTTATTGTCAGAACACTGCCCCTGCTGGAGAAAATCCTTTGCCGGGCTACCGCGCTCACCGGCTTAGCAATGGCCACCCGTTACCTCAACGATTAACTGCCAAAGAACGACAAGCTTATGCACCTCAACTCGCCAAGCTCCGGGCTCTGCTCGCCAATGGTTTGACTGGTGTTGATCTCGTCCGCTGTTGGGTTTCGTGGTGTGTCCTACCTTTAAGCCACCACTCTGGATTGATGTATGAATATACCGGCGACGCCAAGGATCCACAACGGTTTAATGAAATAGAGATGACTGATGATGAAGTCACTGAAAGTGCGAAGAAGATGCTTGAAGAACCGATCGCCGCATGCAGCCAAATTGGGTTGCGCCCTTTTTATGCCTCCAACAAACCGCCAGCAGTAAAAACTATAACCTTGTACTTTTTTGATCCGTCTCCGCTTTAACACTGATATAATAATCCTTTGTTTAATTTTGCAGGTCAATAGCTCCTTCTGGAAAAGGAAAACTCAAGTTAAAACGGCCAGGGCTCCTCGTGCTAAGAGCAAAGTCATAAAGCGACCAGCCAAGAAGAAAACCGGCGAGTCTGCTGATCCGCTCGAAGATATTGAAGACTCAGACCAAGAGGTAGCACTTGACTCCCTTGGCTTATTTTTCATACACCTTATTGACAATGACTATTACAACGATGACGCGAAGCTAGTCGCGCTGATCATGTTGAGGTAATCTCCCTTTCCTCCGGTTCAGATCATGTGTCGATTCAAAAATTTCGCCGTGCAGTTCGGAAAGTAAAATGCTCTCACCCTGTTGCTTATTTGGGTCCAAAATTTTCTTTGAAGAAACAGCAAGATGAAGGCCGTCGCACAACCCGGCATAGCGGCCAACAGGTCACTTCCTCTGGTTTACCGGACACTCCACCCCGGAAACGTCGTCCAGAGGTCTCTTCCTCTCTTAATAAGCCTTATCCCTTGGCGGGTTGCTTCTGGTACCCACTTAATCCGTCCGATTCAAATTATCAGGTAACTTCTAATTCATCTGGTGACTCATCAACCACGCAATTGCCTCCCCTCAAGACCGTCGCTGGGTAAATATTGCCTTTCCGCTTTTTCTTCATGTGTCGGTTTACCATACTAATCCTTGCTTTGATATGTAGCGCCAAGGCCTGTCTGAGCAAAAAAGCCAAGACCAGTGGCACCACTGATGAAGTTGAACCGGAGAAGACTCCAGAAGATGCCGGTAGAGACACTGATGTTATCATGGATGACTCTGCCCCACAGGATCCAGCCACTGATGCTAATCCGCCGGGAGCTGACTCGGCTATGCATGTTGATCCATCAAGTCCGCATGCTACGCCTCCAAGCCCAGCTGCTGACCCGCCGAGTCCAGCTGCTAATCCGCCAAGCCCAGCTCTTAATCCGCCGAGCCCAGCCAGGGATATTGACAATCCGCCGAGCCCGTCAAAAGGTAGCGATGATGATGTTATTATCACTGGTACTGGTCATACTGCCCCAGGCAATCCGGTTGCCTTATCGAAGCATACTGCCAAGGAGGAATTTGCTGCAATGGGCAAGGGGAAAGGGAAGACAGATTTTTCGAGCTATGCTAATCTTTCTGCGCAGGAGCTTCATTCCGGATTCCTGAACCGCCTGTACACAAGCCGGGATTATGAAGCCGGTTTGGTGAATATGATGAAGGAGCACTATGAGGTAATCTTCCAAACACTTTCGTCCTTGTTCTGTATATTCACTGCATTGTAGCCCCCAAGGGCCGGTTTGTCTCTTGAAGACAAACCAGGACTTTTATGTTCCATACTGCAGTTTATTAATTCCCTTGCCTGTGTATTTTCTGATCAAACACACATTAGCCCCCAAGTGCCAAGATTTAAAACTTGTATTGATCCTTGGTACTTCAAACAATCAGTAGTAAAGAAGCAATCCACATTAGCCCCCAAGTGCCAAGTGTATAACTGGTTATATGCTTCGGACTTTTTGATAAAAATATTAACATTCTCCTCATCTGGCTGTGGCAGGCTGATATAAATCACCAAGGTTCTCAAATTGCTGATCTTCAAGAGAATATCAAGTCCCAACAAGCAGAAACTTCCAAAGCTAAAGAAGAGCTGAAAGGCGCTTTAAGAGCTATGGAACAACTGAAGGACAGATTCAAGACTGAGCGTGCCAACTGGGAAACTGAAAAGACTGCATTGCTGAAGCGGGCTGAAGACACGGAGTCAGCTCTTAAACCGGTGGCGGAAGAGCTAACTGGGTTGAAGCACCAAGTAAACGCCATGACCTCTGCAATTTTTGGTAAATACTCTTGCCAAGACTGCTTAAATAATCATCTTTGAAATTGCCGGTTTAACATCAAAATCTTAAACCGTTATAGGTAGCCGTGTTGCTCATCTGGGCTCTGACATGCGGATGAAGCTGAAGGCAGCATATACACTGATAGAGCAGCTGTATACCGGTGCCCTACGGGTTATCTGTGCAGTCTCATACAACAAACCGGCCCCAACATTGATCAAGGACACTCTAGCAAGGTTATCCATGACACCGGCGCAGATAGAAGAGATGAAGCGATCCGCTGCCAAGGCTGGCGCTTTGTTGGCACTTACCCGAGCCAAAGCATGGATAGCTGACTTGGATCCAGTTGATATTGCCAAGGGCTTTCCTGGTGAACAAGAAAACGTGGCAGAATTTGATAATGAAGCCCTCAAAGTCCTGACAAAGGAGATGCGTCCTCTGGCAAGTCAATTGGCGGAAGAGGCTAATTTGACAGTTCATCGGTCCTTCTATGATGCCAACAACCAACGGATTGACACTGCTGTGAAGGAAGTGCAAAATCTTATCCCGCCAATCCATAAGCACACTTACGCTCCTGACGTTGATCCATCCGAACTTATAAGTGAAGAAGCTGTCTTTCAAGCTTTAACCCGGATTGACTGGACCACCGTTGACTTCCAGCCACTGGATGGGGAGGAGGAGGCTGAACCGACACCAGAAGATCCATCAACCTCTCGTCAACCCGGCAATGAGTCTTAATTTGGCAACTGAGTTGATAGTCACAGATTGTGTTCTGTGTAAAAAAACAATCGCTTATTTTGGGCCTTAAAGCGCCTTGTAATAGGCTAGTTGAAATACTTTGATCTGCTACCATCGTGCACTGGGATATAACTGTTTGATCCGCCATGATAATTTCAGTGCTGGCTTATATACCTTCATAATATTATGCAATCCCTGTGTCTGCATAAAAAAGATCTGTCCGGGCGGTTTACCGCCGAACGGGTCAAAATGCCCAACACACAACCTGGTAGACAACTATGGTTGCAAAAAATAGCAAAAATAGATCATACTTGTGATATGAAATTATGTAGTTGGTTTACCAACTTTGATTGTAGTAAGGGTGAATACCCAACTTCCACCATGCAGTGCTGGTATGTACGAAGTAGAACCGGGTTGTGATGAACATCAGATGATTATACTGGCGACAGGTAGTCAAAGCCAGACCGGTTTGAAAGATGCCGGTTCACCATTAATTATATGCTTTAACAGATAATAATTGTAAGCCGCACCGGGTTAAGAAACACCGGGTCGAGATGGAGGCATATAGCCGGGCCGGATCAAGAGATGTCGGCTTACCTTAAAAGGTGATCAAATAAGGATAAAAATTTGCAAAGACAAACAAATAAAAACTTGTAGTCGAGGCTTTTCGAGGGCTGCCAGGCCCAAATTCGAGGCTTTTCGTGGGCTGCCAAACCGCTGAGTTAAACCATTTGACAAACCCTTTTAAGATGGGCCTCCAACTAACCAATCGTCGTTTTAACTTTGACAAGTTCAGGGTCTCAATGAGAGTAACTTGTCAAACGTTCGGCGGGTCGTGCCAGGATTACCTGGATAGGAGTGGCTTACTTGATGAAGGTAGGTTAACCCGGGGTTTTAGGTGAATACACCAGGCTTCCAAGCCGTGGGTCGATACCCGATTACAAGGGTCCTTTCAAACTCTTTGTTACTTTACACAAAGAGCCCCCAAGTAACTTTGTGAGCTGTGCTCAATGGGTTCCTATGTTTGAGTTGTGCTTTTAGCAACAGAACTCTCTTTGGCCCCTTGGGTGTGAAGCTCCCAAGCTGTATGATGGCATGATAGCTGGTTTTAATGGACAAATCGGGTCATCGCTTTGAAAGCAGAAGCCCCCTTGTAACCAAGAAATATTGGAAGAACGGCGGAGGCCCTGCTTGTAGCAAGGATGCCGGTTTATTATATTGAACATAATATATACATTATCATAATATGTACATAGTGAGAGCCTATGGCTCAGCTATAGTAAGGCCGAAGGAGAGCTATGTTCCACGGCCGCCGGGTCTCCTCCTCAGAATTGCATGAGTCTTCTCGAACGTCAATGAGGTAGTATGATCCGTTGTGCAGATTCTTGCTGACCACAAAGGGCCCTTCCCATGGTGGGGATAACTTGTGCATGTCGGTCTGATCCTGGATGAGCCGGAGCACTAAATCGCCTTCTTGAAAGGTTCTTGTTTTAACCCGGCGGCTGTGATAACGCCACAGGTCTTGCTGGTAAATCGCTGAACGAGCCAAAGCCATATCCCGCTTCTCGTCTAACAGGTCCAATGCTTCTTGACGTGCTTGCTCGTTGTCTGCTTCAACATAATTGGCAACCCGAGGCGAGTCATGACGAATATCACTGGGGAGTACCGCCTCTGCTCCGTAAACCATGAAGAAAGGCGTATAACCTGTAGACCGGTTTGGGGTGGTGTTTATGCTCCATAATACAGACGGTAGTTCTTCCACCCAGCAACCCGGTGTCCGTTTCAAGGGGACCATAAGCCGGGGCTTTATACCCTTTAAAATTTCCTGATTAGCTCGCTTGGCTTGACCATTAGATTGGGGATGAGACACAGACGCTACATCAAGCCGGATGTGCTCTCGTTGACAAAAATCCTCCATCTCGCCCTTAGAGAGGTTCGTGCCATTATCCGTGATAATGCTATGTGGAAAACCGAAACGGAAGATCACCTTTTTGATGAACTGAACCGCCGTGGCTGCGTCACACTTGCTTACTGGCTCCGCTTCAACCCATTTAGTGAACTTGTCAACCGCCGCCAACAGGTGGGTCTTCTTATCTTTTGATCGCTTGAAAGGACCCACCGTATCAAGCCCCCAAGTAGCAAACGGCCAAGTTATTGGAATCATCCGTAGCTCTTGAGCCGGAACATGAGCTCAGCGTGAAAACTTCTGACAAGCATCACACCGCTTTACCAGGTCCTCCGCATCAGCATGAGCCGTCAACCAGTAAAAATCATGACGAAAAGCTTTAGCCACCAAGGATTTTGAACCGGCGTGATGACCACAGTCTCCTTCGTGGATCTCGCGTAAAATTTCACATCCTTCTTCAGGAGAGACACAACGCTGAAACGCCTATGAAACACTGCAATGATGCAACTCGCCATTGACGATTGTCATGGACTTGGATCGCCGGACTATCTGTCTGGCCAGAACTTCATCATCAGGTAAATCGCCCCGGTTCATATATGCCAAGTATGGAACCGTCCAATCTGGAATAATATGTAAAGCGGCCACCAACTGTGCCTCCGGATCAGGAATGGCGAGGTCCTCCTCTGTAGGTAACTGAACCGACGGGTTATGCAAGACATCTAGAAAGGTGTTAGGTGGGACCGGTTTCCGCTGAGATCCCAGCCAACTTAAAGCGCTAGCCGCCTCATTTTTGCGCTAATCAATGTGCTCCACTTGATATCCCTTAAAGTGACCAGCAACAATATCCACCTCTCGTCGGTAAGCCTCCATGAGTGGATCCTTGGAATCCCAAGTACATGAAACCTGCTGGGCTACCAGGTCTGAGTCTCCAAAGCATCGTACGCGACTTAAGTTCATCTCCTTGGCCACTCGAAGACCATGGAGTAATGCTTCATACTCAGCTGCATTGTTAGTACAAGGGAACATTAAGCGAAGAACATAACGAATTTTATCACCTCGAGGGGAAGTAAGGACAACTCCAGCCCCCGAGCCTTCCAATTGCCTGGACCCATCGAAGTGGATAGTCTAGTATGTGCTGTCCGGTTTGTCTTCTGGTGCCTGCAACTCGGTCCAGTCATTGATGAAATCCACAAGAGCCTGGGACTTGATAGCTGTGCAAGGCATATACTTCAAATCCTGTGGTCCAAGCTCAATAGCCCACTTAGCAACCCGGCCAGTTGCTTCCCTGTTCTGGATTATATCCCCCAAAGGAGCAGAACTGACCACTGTGATGGGATGACCTTGGAAGTACTGTTTAAGCTTCCGGCTTGCCATAAACACCCCATACACCAGCTTCTGCCAATGCGGATATCTTTGCATTGACTCGATGAGCACTTCGCTGATATAGTAGACCGGCCTTTGAACCGGGTACTCCTTCCCAGCCTCCTTGCGCTCCACCACAATGGTGACACTGACAGCCCGGGCATTAGCAGCCACATACAACAGTAGTGGCTCCTTATCAACAGGAGCAGCAAGAACTGGCGGTTCAACCAACTGCCGCTTCAAGTCCTCAAACGCCGCATTAGCTGCATCGCTCCAGACAAAATTGTCTGTTTTCTTCAACATCTGATACAGAGGAATTGCCTTCTCTCCCAGACGGCTGATAAACCGGCTCAAAGCCGCAATACGACCCGCCAGTCGCTGGACATCATTGATGGACGCCGGTTTAGCCAAGGATGTAATCGCTTTGATCTTTTCCGGATTAGCCTCAATACCTCCGTTAGACACCAGAAAGCCTAAGAGCTTGCATGCAAAAACACTAAAAACACACTTAGCCGGATTGAGCATCATTTTATAAACTCTCAGATTGTCAAAGGTTTCTCGCAAATCAGATATGAGTGTCTCTGCTTTCTTGGAGTTGACCACAATATCGTCCACATAGGCATGAACATTGCGCCCAATCTGAGTATGAAGACAATTCTGCACACAGCGTTGATAAGTTGCCTGGGCACTCTTTAGCCCAAAGGGCATAGATACATAACAGAAGGCTCCAAAGGGAGTGATGAAAGTTGTCTTCTCTTGGTCCTTGACTGCCATCTTGATCTGATGATAACCAGAATAAGCATCCAAAAAACACAAACGCTCACAACCCGCCGTAGCATCAATGATTTGATCAATACGAGGGAGGGCGAAGGGATCAGCTGGGCAAGCTTTGTTAAAATCTATGTAATCCACACACATACGCCAAGTGCCATTTTTCTTAAGTACCAGCACCGGATTAGCCAACCACTCTGGGTGAAACACTTCGACGATAAACCCTGCTGCCAGTAGCCGGGCTACCTCTTCTCCAATGGCCTTACGCCGTTCCTCATTAAAGCGGCGAAGAAATTGTTTGACCGGTTTGAACCTCGGATCAATATTAAGAGTGTGCTCAGCGAGTTCCCTCGGTACACCTGGCATGTCAGAAGGTTTCCATGCAAAGATGTCCCGGTTCTCACGGATGAACTCGATGAGTGTGCTTTCCTATTTGGGATCCAAGTTGACGCTGATGCTGAATTGCTTGGATGAATCGCCAGGAACAAAATCAACCAATTTGGTTTCATCAGCCGATTTAAACTTCAAAGCCGGATCATGCTCTGTGGTGGGTTTGTTCAGAGAAGTCATGTCTGCCGGATCAACATTGTCCTTATAAAACTTCAACTCCTCCGTTGCACAAACTGATTCAGCATATGTCGCATCACCTTCCTCACACTCTAGAGCAATCTTATGGCTACCATGAACCGTAATGGTCCCTTTGTGACCCGGCATCTTGAGCTGCAGATAAACATAACACCGCCTTGCCATGAATTTAGCGTAAACCGGCCGTCCAAATAAAGCATGGTACGGACTTCTAATCTTAACCACTTCAAAGCTTAGTGTCTCGGACCTTGAATCATGATCATCTTCAAAAACCACTTCCAGAGCTATCTTTCCAACTGGGTAAGCCGATTTACAAGGCACCACTCCATGAAAAACAGTGTTTGACGGTCTAAGATTCTTATCTGTCAACCCCATACGTTGGAAGGTTTCATAGTACAAAATATTGATATTGCTCCCTCCGTCCATGAGTACTTTGGTAAACTTATAACCTCCCACCTGCGGTGCAACCACCAAGGCTAGGTGACCCGGATTGTCAACCCGGGGCGGATGATCCTCCCTGCTCCAGACAATAGGCTGCTCAGACCAGCGTAGATAACGGGGCACCGCCGGTTCAACAGAGTTCACTGCCCTTTTATGGAGCTTCTGATCGCGCTTGCACAAGCTAGTAGTGAACACATGATACTGCCCGCCATTCAACTGCTTTGGGTGACTCTGATAACCTGACTGTTGTTGATTCCCTTGATTATTTTGCTGGTTGTTACCACCTTGGTTGTTCTGATTACCCTGATTATTCTGAAACCCTGAGCTTGAACCGCCACCACCGTAACCCGGCCCATGGAATCCTGGACCGGAACCACCAGATGGACCCTGATCATACCAGAAAAGATCAGAGTTTTTGAATTCCCTCATGATGTGGCAATCCTTCCAAAGATGTGTGGCCGGAGCCTCCTTTGTCCCGTGCTTTGGGCAGGGCTGGTTTAACAGGCGTTCCAGATTCATTCCTCCGCCGTGCTGGGGCCGTTTACCCCTACGGTGCTGCATATTACCCTGCACATTGGTGTTAGCCACAAACTCGCAATTGCCCTCCAACGTCACAATTGTTGTATCCAGATTGATGCGGCCGGATGAATGCAAGATTTCTGAAACCCGGCATACCCAATGGGTAGTTGACTCGTTCTCTCCTTGGACACAAGCCGCCAGATCTACAATGGACATAGGTTGCTTGCATGTATCTTTGAAGTTTGCTATGAACTTGGCCTTCCACTCATCCCATGAATTAATCGAGTTAGCTGGCAGGCTCTTCAGCCAGGTGCGAGCCGTTCCTTCTAGCATCATGGGGAAGTATTTTGCACATGTCGCTTCATCCACATCTAGCATCTCCATTGCCATCTCATAACTCTCTACCCACGCCTCGGGGGGCTGATCAGCGGTATAGTTAGGCACCTTGCGCGGACCTCTGAAATCTTTGGGCAACCGCACATTCCGGAGAGCCGGGATGAGAAACGGTACTCCCCAGGAGCTGAAGGCAAGCCCGGTTCGTCGTTCTACTGACGCCACTGGTTGAGCCGGGGTGGGTTGATGATGACCCGCGTGTTGTGCCGCCAATGCAACCTCCCTTCGCGCTCTGCCATTATCCACCACATCCTGAGCATTCAAACCGTCGTTCGCCAGATTAGGCCCTCGAGGGGCATCAAGACGCCGCGCACTGCTTGACACGGCCGGTTCGTCCATGTGCCTGCTATAACTCTTGCTCGGACGAGGGGTTGAATGTATTCTATCTCGGCTGTAGGAATAAGCCTGTTGCTGAACAACAGCGGTTTGAAGAAGATCCCTGGCTCGTCGAGTCTCAATCACTGCTAGTGAATCACCCTCCATCGGAATAGCCGCCAATCGGTGATGCTGCCGCAATCATGTTATCCAAGGGGCTGTAAAAGTGACCCGGCGGTGTTGCTACATACTGCGGCGGGTTGTCCGTCCTTCGAGGCGGATCCATCGCCCGTGGCTGATTCGGCGCGGCCCCAGGTGCTTCAGTCCGGTTTACTCCCACCGGATTGCTAGGCCCAGCTCCTGGTGTGCCGAAGAGATTCAGACCCTCATAAATTTACGATAGTCTAGACCGGTGCTTCCTTCTCATAACTTCATTTGAGGCGTTTGATACGTCCATTTTGCATCATGCTTTTATATCGATATTTATCGCATTATGGGCTGTTATTTCACGTTATGTCACAATACTTATGGCTATTCTCTTTTATTTTACAAGGTTTACATGAAGAGGGAAAATGCCGGCAGCTGGAATCCTAGGATGGAAAAGGAGCAAATATTGGAGACCTATTCTGCACAACTCCAAAAGTCCTGAAACTCCACGGAATATCTTAAAATAAATAAATAAAAATTGTCGCCAAAGATGAAGGCCAGGGGGCCCACACCCTGCTCACGAGGGTGGGGGGCGCGCCCCCTCCCCCTGGGCGCGCCCCCCTACCTCGTGGGCCCCCTGGTGGCTCTCCGATGCCCATCTTCTCCTATATGAGCTCTTTAGATGAGAAAAAAATCAGAGGCAACTTTTCGGGACGAGACTCCGCCGCCACGAGGTGGAACCTTGGCGGAACCAATCTAGGGCTCCGGCAGAGCTGTTCTGCCGGGGACACTTCCCTCCGGGAGGGGGAAATCATCGTCATCATCATCACCAACGCTCCTCTCATCGGGAGAGGGCAATCTCCATCAACATCTTCACCAGCACCATCTCATCTCCAAACCCTAGTTCATCTCTTGTATCCAATTCTTGTCTCCAAGTCCGGGATTGGTGCTAGTAGGTTGCTAGTAGTGTTGATTACTCCTTGTAGTTGATGCTAGTTGGTTTATTTGGTGGAACATCATATGTTCAGATCTTTTATGCATATTATTACCCCTCTGATTATGAACATGAATATGCTTTGCGAGTAGTTACGTTTGTTCCTGAGGACAAGGGAGAAGTCTTGCTATTAGTAGTCATGTGAATTTTGTATTCGTTCGATATTTTGATGAGATGTATGTTGTCTAGCCTCCAATGGTGTTATGTGAACGTCGACTACATAACACTTCACCATTATTTGGGCCTAGAGGAAGGCATTGGGAAGTAATAAGTAGATGATGAGTTGCTAGAGTGACAGATGCTTAAACCCTAGTTTATGCGTTGCTTCGTAAGGGGCTGATTTGGATCCATATGTTTCATGCTATGGTTAGGTTTACCTTAATACTTTTGTTGTAGTTGTGGATGCTTGCAATAGAGGTTAATCATAAGTGGGATGCTTGTTCAAGTAAGAACAGCACCCAAGCACCGGTCCACCCACATATCAAATTATCAAAGTACCGAAAGCGAATCATATGAACGTGACGAAAACTAGCTTGACGATATTCCCATGTGTCCTCGGGAGCGCTTTTCCTTATATAAGAGTTTGTCCAGGCTTGTCCTTTGCTACAAAAAGGATTGGGACACCTTGCTGCAATTTAATTACTCTTGTTACTTGTTGCTCGTTACAATTTATCTTATCACAAAACTATCTGTTACCAATTATTTTAGTACTTGCAGAGAATACCTTGCTGAAAACCACTTATCATTTCCTTCTGCTCCTCGTTGGGTTCGACACACTTACTTATCGAAAGGACTACCATAGATCCCCTATAGTTTTGGGTCATCAAGACTCTTTTCTGGCGCCGTTGCCGGGGAGTGTAGCGCCTTTGGTAGGTGGAATTTTGTAAGGAAATATTTATATAGTGTGCTGAAATTTACTGTCACTTGTTACTATGGAAAGTAATTCTTTGAGGGGCTTGTTCGGGGTATCTTCACCCCGTCTAGTAGAGCAAAGAGTTGCTCCTCAACCTACTGAACCTATTGAAAATGAAACTCCTTTTGAATTTCCTTCGGGTATGATGGAAAAACTGCTAGCTAATCCTTTTACAGGAGATGGAACAAAGCATCCTGATGAGCACTTAATATACGTGGATGAAGTTTGTGGATTATTTAAGCTTGCAGGTATACCCGATGACGTTGCTATGAAGAAGGTCTTCCCTTTATCTTTGAAGGGATACGCATCACTACAAGAAATATGTCAACTTATGACCTTCTGTCAGTGACCCTGGAAGAATTGGTCATAGATTTATGACCATTTGAGACCAATTGGTCAAAAGCTATTCGAGGGGCTCCAAACCCTAAACCATTGCGACCATTTTGGTCAGAAAGGTCATAATTTCCTTACACGAAATGGTCATAAAGCAAACAGCGCTAGTCCGCTGCCTTATTTCTAGTTGTTAACGACCAATATAGATGGTCATAGCCTTGTAAATTGTGGTGGGTTGCTATGACTAGGCGCCACCTCATCAGTTTTGCCTATGTGTCATGTCCATGTGGCAGTTTTGCCCTAGGTTGTGAAGCAACCTATATTTCTGTAATTCCCCAAATTCCCCAAAAAATCTCATAAATTCTTTGGGTCATATCTTTGTCAAATATGTAAAAACTTTCCTTGCCTAGTTCAAAAATAATTCAAAAATATTCATTTTCCTATTCTGTTCAGAACAACAGTTTGTGAAGGAAGTACCACTTTGGCATGTCCAAATAGCATCCATTTTATACACTGCTTTCCTATGCCCAAATAACCATCCTCCACCAAATGCCAGCTCAATCCATTCATTATTTTGAACCGAGCTTCAACATTCGTAGTTATGTCCAGTGTGGTAGTTTGCAAAGCAAGTACCACCTAGGCTCCTCCTTTTGAGGTGAAAATTTGTGAAAACGGTCTTCTTTGTAACTGATCACCCTCAGCCAAAACTCACGCCCATTAGCCATGTACATTTCCTGTACCGCTAATCAAACACTTGGCTGCTAATTCATGTTTGAGCATCGATTGGTCTCCTCGTGAAAATCTTATGTTGTAATTTTCTTCCTAGCACCAACCTGGGGAGTGCCCAACCCACTAGACATGCCTAGGCCGCCCAGAACAGATGGCAACGCCACGGTCACGCGGTGACCACGCGGCAGGCATGCGAGTTTATGCGCTCTAGAGTTGGGGCCCTCGGCCACCGTCCAAACCTCGATGTATCGCCACCAAACCATGTATTTATGATTAAATAGGTCCTTATGTAACTAGAAATGATTTTTGGAAAAAATAAATAGCAAACTATGAGGCAGCTGCAGTTCAAATTTGACCCGCTTCCAGCTGAATCGGCAGAAATTTGTCTTTTTCACGAGAGGTGGATCAAACAATTTTACACCAGACCATTTTGTCAATTGTGCATTAAATATGGCCTAGTATTTTATAAAAATGATTTGGTCCAATTTTGCAACAATTATTTGGTAGTTCCTTCACAAAAAAACCTCCTTTCGGGCACTCGAAAAATGGAAAATGGTTTTTTCGTCCAACGAAAATGAAAACTTCCTTAGGCAACATTGTTTGCCATTCCAATATGCACCCTTGTGCACAATATGAGATCATTTGAACAAACTATGCCATGAATGTGGCCATAAGATTGATCATTTGGCTTGAAAGCCATGAATCTTCACACTTGATAGCTCATTTCTGAGAACACTTTTTTAAAATAATTACCGTATTACAATTTTATTATTTTTCCTGGAAACTTGGTCACATATAATGACACAATGCGAAGGTTTTC
>LR880970.1:31080770-31092391 GCA_904067115.1 Aegilops sharonensis | reverse complement strand
AGTCTAGTGGTCAAGTAGAATTGAGCAATAGAGAGCTCAAATTAATTTTGCAAAAGATTGTTAATAGGTCTAGAAAGAATTGGTCCAAGAAACTTGATGATGCATTATGGGCATATAGAACTGCATATAAGAATCCTATGGGTATGTCTCCGTATAAAATGGTTTATGGAAAAGCATGTCACTTACCTCTCGAACTAGAACATAAGGCATATTGGGCTATTAAAGAGCTCAACTATGATTTCAAACTTGCCAGTGAGAAAAGGTTATTTGATATTAACTCACTTGATGAATGGAGAACCCAAGCTTATGAAAATGCTAAGTTGTTTAAAGAAAAAGTTAAAAGATGGCATGACAAAAGGATACAAAAGCGTGAGTTTAATGTAGGTGATTATGTATTGCTATACAACTCTCGTTTAAGATTTTTTTCAGGAAAACTTCTCTCTAAATGGGAAGGTCCCTACGTTATCGAGGAGGTCTATAGTTCTGGTGCCATAAAAATCAACAACTTCGAAGGTACAAATCCGAAGGTGGTAAACGGTCAAAGGATCAAACATTATATTTCAGGTAATCCCATAAATGTTGAAACCAGTATTATTGAAACCGTAACCCCGGAGGAATACATAAGGGACACTTTCCGGAACTTTTCAGACTCCGAAAAGGAGTAGGTATGTGGTACGGTAAGTAAACCGACTCCAAAACAAGTTTTAAGGCAATATTTCTATGTTTTGGAATATTGAGAAAAATAGAAAAATAAGTAGCAGTCCGGGAAGGACACGAGGGCCCCACGAGGGTGGTGGGCGCGTGTCGGTGTCAAAACCGGTGGATCTCAGGTAGGGGGTCCCGAACTGTGTGTCGAGGCAGATGGTAACAGGAGACAAGGGACACGATGTTTTTACCCACGTTCGGGCCCTCTCGATGGAGGTAAAACCCTACTCCTGCTTGATTAATATTGATAACATGGGTAGTACAAGAGTAGATCTACCACGAGATCAGAGAGGCTAAACCCTAGAAGCTAGCCTATGGTATGATTGTTGTTCGCCCTACGGACTAAAACCCTCCGGTTTATATAGACATTGAATAGGGTTAGGTTTACACAGAGTTGATTACAATGGTAGGAGATCTACATATCCGTATCACCAAGCTTGCCTTCCACGCCAAGGAAAGTCCCATCCGGACACAGGACGAAGTCTTCAATCTTGTATCTTCAAAGTCCAGGAGTCCGGCCAAAGGCTATAGTCCGGCTATCCGGACACCCCCTAATCCAGGACTCCCTCAGTAGCCCCTGAACCAGGCTTCAATGACGACGAGTCCGGCGCGCATATTGTCTTCTGCATTGCAAGGCGGGTTCCTCCTCCGAATACTTCATAGAAGATTTTGAACACAAGGATAGTGTCCGACTCTGCAAAATAAGTTCCACATACCACCATAGAGAGAATAACATTTACACAAGTTCAATCTGCTGACGTATTCCGTGGTGTGACATCACACCACGGCCAAGCCTTTATTCGAATCGTTTTCACTGTCCCACCTCAGCGCGTTTAGCGAGGCGGTTTCCTTGGCACGTCTTGTCAAAGCAGAGATCGTGTCCCCTTATTCCGGGATTCTCATCAATACGGGCGTGGGTAACCCAATCGTGCCCATTGGCACGCATCCTCTATCGAAGGCGAGTCCCAAACGGTCACGGGGAGGGCTCCTGGTATTCAACCTCTTTATAAAGAGACCAAGGCCCCGGTCCTTTTTCTCAATCTCCATCGAATCCGCCCCTCGCTTCGAGTTCCAACACCCAAAGCTCCAGATTCAGGCGCTTCGGACCTTCGATGATGTCCGGCTCCGACCTCCAAGGCCGGTGGATGCCTTCCTCCATCACGGAAGAAGACGTCCTAAAGCTAAGAGATGCCAGGTATCTAACCGGCGAAATCTCGCATAGGCTGCCTGCTCAAGGGCAGGTTATTCCCACTCCCAAGCCCGGTGAAAGCGTGGTGTTCGCATCTCACTTCCTTCGGGGGCTAAGTTTCCCGATGGACCCCTTCGTGAGGGGGCTCATGTTTTATTACGGGCTGGAATTTCACGACTTGGATCCGGAGTCCATCCTCGACATCTCATCGTTCATTGTCGTGTGTGAAGCCTTCCTTCGCATTACCCCTCACTTCGGATTATGGCTCAAGACCTTCAAGGTGGAGCCGAAGATGATCAAGGGCAACCGGCAGAGTGCGGAGGGGCTGTTATAAGCAAGAATGCTGACGCTCCATGGCCCGAGGGCTCTTTTCAAGAGGAGCTCAGCCTATGGCAACAAGAGTGGTTTTATATCACAGCTCGCAGGGGCACCAAAAGGGTGGCTTCACCTGCCTTTCGCTCGGGTCCTCCACCGCGGCTGGCGTCATGGGTCAATAAAGGGCTTGACTGGGGGCCGTCCAAGGACGTGCCCTTGTTGCAGGGCCGTATTCGATACCTCCTAGAGGGAGAGATCGATCTGGTCGTAGTAGCGCAAGTCATGCTGATTCGTCGCGTCCTGCCCTGCAAACGTCGCCCGCTCTGCCTGTGGGAGTTCAATCCGGAGGGACCACGAGCTCTTCAACATTTTATGGGCGCAACGTCCGTGGAGATGTACAAACTGTTCTTCGGATCACAAGCAATGTGTCCGTACTTGACCGAGGACGCAGGTCTGAGCTGCAATCGCCCGGATGCTCAAGTAAGTAGTCCCGTACCCGGACACGGTATCCGTAAATTTATCATAAACTTGCCCTTAAAAGAGTTGTCCCCTAAACAGGAGTGGATAGCGAAAGAAAAACTGATCAGGTGTCCGGCCCCCCTCCCTGAGACCACGCCGGATCCCGTGTTAAACAAGATGCAGGAGGCTGCACCTTTAGAAGAAGGCGAAGGGGGGAACAAGGAAGCTACTGTCTCCGCGAAGGAGGTTATCAAGCAAGGAGGGATCGAGAATCCCTCCATCCAAGGGGAGAAGAGGACCGCCTCTGAAGATCCGGAGACCAAGGCCTCAAAGCGCGGGAAGAAATCCTTGCTAGAGGGTCCGGCACCGGAAGATGCCCCGGCCGCATTATTTCCCCAAGGAAATCAGCCCTCCAGCGAGCCCTAAGTAGAGAGGGGAGTTTTTCCTAAAATAAGAGACATCCCTGTTTTATCTCTGAAAATGACCAAAATTTTACCTTGTAGTTCGGATCTCAGCCCTTCTCAGAAGAGCTCATCTTCGGGGGATCTTCATCCGGAGATGATGGAGAGCGGAACGCCTCCCCCTGCCATACCGCCTAGCGAGGCGGACGATCCTGAGGTGTCGTCGTGGAGGGTTTCCCCGAATCCGGCAGGGGTGGAGGGCGGTCGTAGGGACCCCAGAGCCCTCCGTGTCCGGCCTTCGAAAAAGGCCATCAGACGAGTCCGGCACCTCCTGGTGCACGGTCGGAGGAGTTGAACGGTCTGCTCGGGCGAGTGTCTATCTCAGAGGATCACCGTGCATTGATGGGCACTGTGATTGAAAAGATTCCGTCCGCGGAAAGCGGGTTGTACGAGGCCGCCAGGAGTTTACTGACGGGTTTTGAGGTACGTGCAATGATGTACCTTTTGACGGTTCCGCATATATAAGATGCGCCCTGTGTAGATAGTAGCCCCTGAGACTCGGTGTGTTGATAAAAATGACGGCGTGCCAAGGATCATAATCCCAGCTATAATATTTCGCCTTCCTATGTAGGTGGCGGATCGTCTGGTGGTTAGCCGGACTGATGAATTTGCCGAACTAAAGTGGCAACTTGACGTGGCGGATGCCGACATCGCGCTTGTCAATAAGCGGCTGGACGAGTCACAAGGTATGCAGTTTCTCCGCGGACACCTAGTAAGGGAGCTTGATGCCCATGCCTTACAACATGTATGCTTGATGCAGATGGTGCCGCTGCCATGGAGAATCTTCGGGCGGAGCTTGCCCGAGCCAAGATGCAGGCCAGAAAAAGTGATGCGGCTGCCCTAAAGGCGGCCGAAGAGCTAAAAGCCGAACAGGCTGCTCACTGCCGAAGCAAAAAGGAAATGGCCGAAATGGCCGTGAAGTTGAAGAATGCTACCGACCGCTGCGAGCTTCTTGAAAAACAAAGTCGAGCGGAGCAAGAGGACCTGAAGAAGGCCACCACCGAGGCCAAGGATGCTCGCTCTGTGATGAGAGCTATGAAGGAGGAGCTACGTCAGGCCGGAGATATCGCGGCTGGAAAGCCTTTTCTGCTGCGGAGGAAGTTCACGGATCCTAAATATGCTCAGTTGGACCGGCTGTGGAGTAGTGCGGATGCTTATCTGGACTTGGCGGCGAGTGCCGCGGACGCAGCCGGACACTTCGGAGATAAAAAAGATCACGAGATGGAAGAGCTTTTTTGGTCGCAGTTCCGTAGTCCAGAGCGTCCACTTCCATTAACCGATCGTTTGGCCGAATGGGCGGAGCTGAATAGGTTGTCCGGACTTGCCATGAAGAATGTCGTGACTCATTTGTGGCCGAAAAGGCCCGAGCCGAAGAGTTATTTTGGCTTCGTGCAGCAGTTCCTTGGTGCGGTGCCGCATATCAAGGCAATGAGGCGGTCAGCATGCATAAAGGGTGCGCGGATGGCTCTTGCCCGTGTCAAGACATACTGGGCGGAGATGAAGGCCACCGATGTTGCATCCCAAGATTCGGACGGAAGCCGAGTACCTGTCGAGCACTATTTTCAGGAAGTTCTGCAGGGCGCTCGTTTAATAGAGACGCAGTGCTCGAAGGATATTATGTTCGAATAACATGTATTATTGTGAAACAATGTTTCGATGGAATATAAAATCTTTTTATACTTGTGCCTTCAAGAATTAAAAATACCTCCTGTGGGGCCGTTAATGTATATGTGTATATAACCTGAAAGATGGCAGTCTTTGGCTTCAGGCCCCACGCATATAATGCGGGGGTGTTTGCAGAAAACGCATTTTCACACTTGATCCAACGTCTTGGTCCTACAAAGGAGGTGGTAGCGCAGCAAACTAGGCAACCGGACTATAGTGCTTTATCACTTTCACTTAGCCATAGGAGTTCGACAGTGGGGCTACAATATAGCCCCTAGGGGCACCGCGCTCACCCGAATTCGGGGCGCGTATGTGCCTGGCCGGGAAACGGCCCTTCATCAATGCGGAGCAATTCTAAAGATTCCAGCGGGTCATCGAGTGGTTGACCAGTCTCATGCTATATCATGACGGTCAGTTTTCGGCTTTCTCTACTGAGGTGCTCCCCTGGCCGAACCGGGGGCACAATCGCAGTAGTTCTCCTGGTGCCGCATTAGCCGATAGAGCGGAACGTAAGGCAGCAAAACACAGGAGCCGGGCAAACCCAACATTTGACCAAAGACATTATTCGGAGCTGATGCATATAAGGCCTAACTCGCGACGCCGAACACTCCCTAAGGTATTCGGTCTTTATGAAAACGGGTCGAACAATCGCCCTTGGTAAAAAAGCCCCTGGTGTCCATGTACGCGCGAAATTCTGACGTGGCCTATGCCAAAACACCAGCCTCCTCCTCGGTTATAGTAAGAAACCAGGGGATGTGTATCAACAAGAGACAGTGAAAAAGGTTTACGCAGGGTCTTAATCTGAAAACAATCCTTGCAACGGGTCCCTATTGCACGTCTGCTCCTGTGTCTCTGTTGTGCCGTATCCTGGACGGGTATAGCACGGTGCTCATCTTTAAAAGAGAGGAACTTAGTTGGAAAAAATCATGCGAAAATGTACGTTATACTAAATAAACAAAGTACAATTCAAATAATGAACAAAATTGAGCTTTATTGTCTCTTGTTGTGGATGCGCGGAGCCCCTTGTACGGGGGTATGCGTCTAGCGAGCCCTTGTATGTTTACGCCCGGACTCGTCCGGCCGTGTCCGGGGTCTGGACGACCTATCTAAGTGCTTGTATTGGTGAAGCAGGTTTATTGTGGGGCTGTCAAGGCATCTGCACAATTTTCCGGACTCGAGGAACCCTCGATGTTTCCCTTTAATGAGATGAAGCCACGTGGACCGAGCATTTTAAGTGTAAGAGATACATAATGCGGTATTGCGTTAAAGCGGGCGAAAGCTTCGCATCCCAATAGTGCTTGATAGCTACTTGTAAATGGAGCGAGGTGGAAGGTTAACTTTTTGCGGCGGAAGTTGTCGGGTGAGCCGAACACAACTTCTAGCAGTAGAGAGCCCGTACAATGGGCATATGGGCCTGGCATTACCCCTTGAAAGGAAGTGTTGCTATGGCGAAATTTGGTTGGGTCTATCCCCATTTTGCGGATTGTGTCCTGGTATAGTAGGTTTAAATCACTGCCGCCGTCCATGAAGACTTGTGAAAATTGGAGTCCGCCAATTATCGGATCTAATATCAAGGCAGTCCAACCTGCGTTCTGTATACTTCTAGAGTAATCCCAATGGTCGAAGGTGATTGGTTTTAACAACCAGTGGCGGGACTCTTCCGGGATAGGCCGTATGGCGCGTACCTCTATGGGCGCCGCTCTATTTTTCCCTTTTGTCACGTGAAGTGAGTTCACTGTTTTGATTTCTTGTGGGAAATTCTTTTGTTTTCCGGTGCTCTGCTTTTGGGGTTCGTCATCGTCCTCGCTTGGTGTGCCGAGCCCCTTGTGTTCGGCGTTGAGTTTGCCGGACTGCTTGAAGACCCAACAATCTCTGTGGGTGTGGTTTGCAGGCTTCTCGGGAGTACCATGGATTTGGCATATCTTGTCCAAGATTTTGTTTAAGTTAGATAGATCGTCCCTGTTATCCTTAAGGGGCAGCTTTTTATGATTCTGCCGAGAGCTTTTGAATCCGGCGTTGACTGACGTGCTCTTTGGGCAGTTCCCCTTGGTCCGACGCTGGTCCTTGCTGCGTCGTGGTTTCCCATTTCCATCCCTGACTTCGGATGTACTTGGGTCGCTGGTGCTGCATCTTGCTAGCCAGCTATCCTCTCCCGCGCAAAAGCAGGTCATGAGGCTTGTTAATGCGGCCATTGTTCTTGGCTTTTCTTGGCCGAGGTGTCTGGCGAGCCATTCGTCTCGAACGTTGTGTTTGAAAGCTGCTAAGGCTTCGGCGTCCGGACAGTCGACTATTTGGTTCTTTTTAGTAAGGAATCTGTTCCAAAATTTCCGGGCAGACTCTCCGGGTTGTTGAGCTATGTGACTTAAATCGTCGGCATCCGGAGGTCGGACATAGGTCCCTTGAAAATTTGCCCAAAAAGCATCCTCGAGCTCCTCCCAACTTCCAATGGTGTTTTCGGGAAGGCTTTTAAGCCAATGCCTGGCTGGCCCTTTGAGCTTGAGGGGTAAGTATTTTATGGCGTGGAGATCATCTCCTCTAGCCATGTGTATATGGAGGATGTAATCCTCAATCCAGACTCCAGGGTCTGTTGTTCCGTCGTATGCCTCTATGTTTACAGGCTTGAATCCCGTTGGAAATTCATGATCCAGCACCTCATCGGTGAAACATAGGGGGTGTGCGGCACCCCTATATTTAGGTGTACCATGATGTTCGGATACTTGATGTGTTGCCTTGCTTACTAGAGCTTTCCTTCTTGGCCTGTAGATAGATCTAACTGGGCCATCTGTTTGATGTGAATCCTTGTGCGGATCGCGTGCCGGCTTGTGTGTGGCGCCGTTTGCCGCTTCTCTGTTTGCCATGGGGGCATCCATCCGACCGGGTGGCCTCCTTGTTTTTTGATTGTGGGGGCTCTACGGCCTCCTCATCAAATTCAGGCAGTAGTTTTCGCTTTGGGTAGTTCTTTGTTCGGCGACTGTCGCCGTATTTGTCTGCGGTGTTGAGTACTTTGCTCCATCTAATTCTGAGTGCATCTTCCGCTGTTTTGAGCTTCCGCTTCTGCTTTTTCAGGCTACGTGTTGTGGCGACGAGCCTTTTGTGGAGGTTCTTCTGCTCCAGCAACTTGTCCGGCGTGAGATCGTCCGGACTGTTATCTTCGCCGGGGACGGGTTGTTTATCCAGATTGTCCTGTTCGGACGGTTGCTCGATAGCATGTTCGTCGTGCACCGGTTCACCCTGCTCTATAGCTGGGTCTGTATGGTTGTTGTCTTTGTCGAGGTGGGACTTTGAGCGGCGCTTACGTCGCCGTTTTGACTGCTTTTCGAGGGAGCGATCCTTCGTAGCGTCCCGTTGTTCCTCGTCGTCGCTTCCTTTAGGTGTGTCCACCATGTATACATCGTGAGATGAGGTGGTTCTCCAGTGCCCTATAGGCGCTGGTTCATGCTCCTCCTCTACATCGTCGTCCATACCGTCGATGTCTTCGGAGTCGAAGTCGAGCATGTCGGTTAAATCATCGACAGTGGCTACGAAGTGGGTGGTGGGTGGGCTTTGAATTTCTTTGTCGTCCGCATCCCAACCTTCCTGACCATAATCCGGCCAGGGCTCTCCTGATAAAGAGAGAGACTTTATTGAATTCAGGATGTCGCCAAAGGGCGAGTGCTGAAAGATGTCCGCGGCAGTGAATTCCATGATCGGCGCCCAATCGGATTCGATTAGCGGGGGCGTGGAAGGCTCGGAGTCCGGAGAGGAGTCCGGCACCTTGGGGTCACGAGCTTCGCAAAGGATGGGGTAGGTGTACGGCTCAATCGCCGTAGAGATCGCAGCCCTCGAGGCGGTGTCCAGCCACCTGTCCTCGATCGGCGCAGTCGACTCCGAGCTAAAGGTCGGAGCGGACACTGGAGTGGCCTCCAGGACACTGTTCGGCGGCAGAGCTAGATCATGCCCCTCGTGACAGTGCTGCGCGCTTGGCTGTGGCTCGAACCGTTGAAGATCAAGTCTCCGCGGTCGTCAGTCGTGTAGTTCAAATGGTAATATTAGTAGACGTCAAGAAATGCCTATGAATTATTCACTTGTTATTGAACCATTTGATGTTTGGGGCTTTGATTATATGGGACCTTTTCCTGCCTCTAATGGATATACACACATTTTGGTTGCTGTTGATTACGTTACTAAGTGGGTAGAAGCTATTCCAACTAGTAGTGTTGATCATAACACTTCTATTAAAATGCTTAAGGAAGTTATTTTTCCGAGGTTTGGAGTCTCTAGATATTTAATGACTGATGGTGGTTCCCATTTTATTCATGGTGGTTTCCGTAAAATGCTTGGTAAATATGACGTTAATCATAGAATTGCTTCTCCTTATCACACCGCAGTTTAGTGGTCAAGTAGAATTGAGCAATAGAGAGCTCAAATTAATTTTGCAAAAGACTGTTAATAGGTCTAGAAAGAATTGGTCCACAAAACTTGATGATGCATTATGGGCATATATAACTGCATATAAGAATCCTATGTGTATGTCTCCATATAAAATGGTTTATGGAAAAGCATGTCACTTACCTCTCGAACTAGAACGTAAGGCATATTGGGCTATTAAAGAGCTCAACTATGATTTCAAACTTGCCGGTGAGAAAAGGTTATTTGATATTAGCTCACTTGATGAATGGAGAACCCAAGCTTATGAAAATGCTAAGTTGTTTAAAGAAAAAGTTAAAAGATGGCATGACAAAAGGATACAAAAAAAGTGAGTTTAATGTAGGTGATTATGTATATATTGCTATACAACTCTCGTTTAAGATTTTTTGCAGGAAAACTTCTCTCTAAATGGGAAGGTCCCTACGTTATCGAGGAGGTCTATCGTTCCGGTGCCATAAAAATCAACAACTTCGAAGGTACAAATCCGAAGGTGGTAAACGGTCAAAGGATCAAACATTATATTTCAGGTAATCCCATAAATGTTGAAACCAATATTATTGAAACCGTAACCCCGGAGGAATACATAAGGGACACTTTCCGGAACTTTTCAGACTCCGAAAAGGAGTAGGTATGTGGTACGGTAAGTAAACCGACTCCAAAACAATTTTTAAGGCAATATTTCTCCGTTTTGGAATATTGAGAAAAATAGAAAAATAAGTAGCAGTCCGGGAAGGACACGAGGGCCCCACGAGGGTGGTGGGTGCGCCCTACCCCCCTGGGCGTGCCGCCCTACCTCATGAGCACCCCGTGCGCCCTCCGGACTCCGTTTTCTTGCACGATACGTATTTTGGTTGGTAAAAATTCATTATATATTCTCCCGAAGGTTTTGACTCCCGTATCACGCAAATATCCTCTTTTCTTGTTTCTAGCTGTCTCCTGTCAGGGTTGTCCAGGCCAGGCATCATGTCGTCCCCCTCCTCCAACAATGGTGACAACGATACTTGGCTAATGAAGACAAAGCTGAAGTGGGAAGAACCCATGGAGATCAACAAGGATGAAGGGATCAAGAAGGCCACGGAGGACCAAGTTCCGGCAGCAGAAGACATCTTTCAATTTGATCATAATCTTCTTACCCCAACTGAGGTCGAAGCTTTCAAGATGATTGAGTTAGCTCGTATACAGAACAAGTATCTCACAAGTGAAAATATTTTGTTGAAGGAGAATATTGATGCACTCAAAGGCATTATCTACAAGTTGGAGGACCTCTTACGTTCGATGTGCGACTATCCATCATCACCACCATCCTCTTCACCAGCAAAGGAGACATAATCACTTGGGTATGGGCACTCCCCTTGGCAACTACCAAGCTTGGGGGAGGTGCCCCGGTATCGTATCACCATCACAACTCCTAACTTTACCGTTTTTCTTAGTTCAATCCTTTTAGTAGTATCTTGATTTAGTAGAATAAAGTCATGGCATGATCTAGTTTTGAGTTTTGCTTTATGATATCTCTTTGTAATCGAGTCCGTGAGCTATATATATAATAAAGTTAGTTGAGTCAAGGGCTTGATTATTTTGCCATGATCTTGGGTGAATAAAAGAAAAGAAAGAAGAAAAAGAATAAAAAGAAACAAAGAGTTCATATTGATCTTATTGAGAGTAATGACTTCACATAGAAAGAGTATGATGATTAAAGGTTGTTGGGAGTTGGCAAACATAGCTTTGGTTATCGTTGCAATTAATAGGAAGTAATAAGCAAAGAGAGGTTCCACATATAGATATATTATCATTGACATCTTTTATGATTGGGAGCACTCGTTAAAATATAACATGCTAAAGAGTTGATGTTGGACAAGGAAGACAACGTGATGAGTTATGTTTTCTTATATCTGAGATAAAGTATGTTGTCATGGATCCTCTAACATGTTGAGCTTGCCACCATATCTACCTATGGATTGAGTAAGATCCTTCAAGTAAGTTGTCATCGGTGCAAAGCAATAAAAATTGCTCTAAAACATGTATGATTGATTGGTGTGGGAGAAATAAGCTTTATACGATCTTGTGATGTGGAAGTAATAAAAGTGACGGACTGCATAATAAAGGTTCATATCACAAGGGGCAATATAAAGTGACGTTCTTTCGCATTGAGATTTTGTGCATCCAACCATATAAGCGCATGGCAACCTCTGCTTCCCTCTGCGAAGGGCCTATCTTTTATTATTATCCTCTACCTTATGCAAGAATCACGGTGATCTTCACCTTTCCTTTTACATTTTATCCTTTGGCAAGCCCAGCATGTTGGAAAGAACATGATATATATATATAATTGGATGTAGGGGATCTTGAGTTATTATTGTTGACATTACCCTTGAGGTAAAAGGTTGTGGGGCAAAACTATAAGCCCCTATATTTCTCTGTGT
>LR880970.1:31034484-31058334 GCA_904067115.1 Aegilops sharonensis | reverse complement strand
TTCTACATCATTTCTGATCAACAATATGTCAACAACATATACTTATCAGAAATTCTATAGTGCTCCCACTCACTTCTTTGGAAATACAAGTTTCTCATAAACTTTGTATAAACCCAAAATCTTTGATCATCCTATCAAAGTGCATATTCCAACTCCGAGATGCTTACTCCAGTCCTTAGAAGGATCGCTGGAGCTAGCATACCTTTTAGCATCCTTAGGATCAACAAAACTTTTCTGATTGTATCACATACAACCTTTCCTTAAGTAAACTGGTAAGGAAACTCGTCTTGACATCCATCTGCCAGATTTCATAAATGCAGCTAATGCTAACATGATTCCGACGGACTTAAGCATCGCTACGGATGAGAAAATCTCATCGTAGTCAACTCCTTGAACTTGTGAAAAACTCTTCGCCACAAGTCGAGCTTCATAGACGGTGACATTACCGTCGACGTCCGTCTTCTTCTTAAAGATCCATTTATCTCAATGGCTTGCCGATCAACGGGCAAGTCCACCAAAGTCCATGCTTTGTTATGATACATGGATCCTATCTCGGATTTCATGGCTTCTAACCATTTGTCGGAATTTGGGCCCACCATCGCTTCTCCATAGCTCGTAGGTTCATTGTTGTCTAGCAACATGACCTTCAAGACAGGATTGCGTACCACTCTGAAGTAGTACGCATCCTTGTCACCCTACGAGGTACGTCAGTGACTTGATCCAAAACTTCATGATCAATATCATAAGCTTCTACTTCAATTGGTGTAGGTGCCACGGGAACAACTTCCTGTGCCCTGCTACACACTAGTTGAAGTGATGGTTCAATAACCTCATCAAGTCTCCACCATCCTCCCACTCAACTTTTCGAGACGAACTTTTCCTCGAGAAAGGACCCGATTCAAGAAACAATCCCTATTGCTTTCAGATCTGAATTAGGAGGTATACCCAACTGTTTTGGGTGTCCTATGAAGATGCATTTTATCCGCTTTGGGTTCGAGCTTATCAACCTGAAACTTTTTCACATAAGCGTCGCAGCCCCAAACTTTTAAGAAACAACAACTTAGGTTTCTCCAAACGGTGTCGTCTCAACGGAATTACGTGGTGCCCCATTGAAGTGAGTGCGGTTGTCTCTAATGCCTAACCCATGAACTATAGTGGTAATTCGATAAGAGACATCATGGCACGCACCATATCTAATAGGGTGCAACTATGATGTTCGGACACACCATCACACTATGGTGTTCCAGGCGGTATTAATTGTGAAACAATTTCCACAATGTCTCAATTGTGTACCAAACTCGCAACTCAGATATTCATCTCTATGATCACATCACAGACATTTTATCCTCTTGTCACGAAGATCTTCAACTTCACTCTGAAATTACTTGAACCTTTCAATAATTCAGACTTGTGTTTCGTCAAGTAAATATACTCAACATCTACTCAAATCATCTGTGAAGTAAGAACATAACGATATTCACTGCATGCCTCAGCACTTATTGGGCTGCACACATCAAAATGTGTCACTTCAACAAGTTGCTATCTTGTTCCATCTTACTGAAACCGAAGTTTTTCAGTCATCTTGCCCATGTGGTATGTTTTGCATATCTCAAGTGATTCAAAATCAAGTGAGTCCAAACGATCCATCTGCATGGAGTTTCTTCATGCGTATACACCAATAGACATGGTTCGCATGTCTCAAACTTTTCAAAAACGAGTGAGTCCAAAGATCCATCAACATGGAGCTTCTTCATGCGTTTTACACCAATATGACTTACATGGCAGTGCCATAAGTAAGTGGTACTATCATTACTATCTTATACTTTTGGCATGAAAATGTGTATCACTACGATCGAGATTCAATAAACCATTTTTTTAGGTGCAAGACCATCGAAGGTATTATTCAAATAAATAGAGTAACCATTATTCTCCTTAAATGAATAACCGTATTGCAATAGACATAATCCAATCATGTCTATGCTCAACGCAAACACCAAATGATAATTATTCTAGTTTAATACTAATCTTGATGGTAGAGGGAGCGTGCGATGTTTGATCACATCAAAATTGGAAACACTTCCAACACATATCGTCAGCTCTCCTTTAGCTAGTCTCCGTTTATTCCGTAGCCTTTTATTTCGAGTTACTAACACTTAGCAACCGAACCGGTATCTAATACCCTGGTGCTACTAGGAGTACTAGGAAAATACACAATAACTTAATGTATATCCAATATACTTCTATCGACCTTGCCAGCCTTCTTATCTACCAAGTATCTAGGGTAATTCTGCTCCAGTGGTTGTTCCCCTTATTGCAGAAGCACTTAGTCTCGGGTTTGGGTTCAACCTTGGGTTTCTTCACTGGAGCAGCAACTGATTTGCTGTTTCATGAAGTGTCCCTTCTTGCCCTTGCCCTTCTTGAAACTAGTGGTTTCACCAACCATCAACAATTGGTGCTCCTTCTTGATTTCTACTTTCGCGATGTCAAACAACGCGAATACCTCAAGGATCATCATCTCTAGTTCATCACGAAGCTCTAGCAGCTTGGTGGCAATGACTTTGGAGAAACATCACTATCTCATCTGGAAGATCAACTCCCACTCGATTCAAGTGATTGTTGTACTCAGACAATCTGAGCACCAGCTCAACGATTGAGCTTTTCTCCCTTAGTTTGTAGGCTAAGAAAATCGTCGGAGGTCTTATACCTCCTGACGCGGGCACGAGCCTGAAATCCCAATTTCAGCCCTCGAAACATCTCATATGTTCCGCGACGTTTCGAAAATGTCTATGGTGCCTCAACTCTAAACCGTTTCACTGAACTATCACGTAGCTATCAAAACGTGTATGTCCGATGTTCGCAACATCCACAAACGACGTTTGGGGTTCAGCACACTGAGCGGTGCATTAAGGACATAAGCTTTCTACTGTCTGCATAATCGCTACTTTCAACTTTCAACTATATTTTCTCTAGGAACATATCTAAACAATGGAACTAAAGCGCGAGCTTACGACATAATTTGCAAAAGGTCTTTTGACTATGTTCAGGATAATTAAGTTCATCTTATGAACTCCCACTCAGATAGACATCCCTCTGGTCATCTAAGTGATTACATGATCCGAGTCAACTAGGCCGTGTCCGATCATCACGTGAGACGGACTAGTCATCATCGGTGAACATCTTCATGTTGATCATATCTACCATACGACTCATGCTCGACCTTTCGGTCTCTGTGTTCCGAGGCCATGTCTGTACATGCTAGGCTCGTCAAGTTAACCCTAAGTGTATTGCGTGTGTTCCGAGGCCATGTCTGTACATGCTAGGCTCGTCAAGACCCGTTGTATGTGAACGTAAGAATCCATCACACCCGATCATCACGTGGTGCTTAGAAGCGACGAACTTTTGGCAACGGTGCACAGTTAGGGGAGAACACTTCTTGAAATTGTTATAAGGGATCATCTTATTTACTACCGTCGTTCTAAGTAAACAAGATGCATAAACATAATAAACATCACATGCAATTATATAGTAGTGACATGATATGGCCAATATCATATAGCTCCATTGATCTCCATCTTCGGGGCTCCATGATCATCATTGTCACCGGCATGACACCATGATCTCCATCATCATGATCTCCATCATCGTGTCTTCATGAAGTTGTCTCGCCAACTATTACTTCTACTACTATGGCTACCGGTTAGCAATAAAGTAAAGTAATTACATGGCGTCGTTTAATGACACGCAGGTCATACAATAAATAAAGACAACTCCTATGGCTCCTGTCGGTTGTCATACTCATCGACATGCAAGTCGTGAATCCTATTACAAGAACATGATCAATCTCATACATCACATATCATTCATCACATTCTTCTTGGCCATATCACATCACATAGCATACCCTGCAAAAACAAGTTAGACGTCCTCTAATTGTTGTTTGCATGTTTTACGTGGCTGCTATGGGTTTCTAGCAAGAACGTTTCTTACCTAGCAAAACCACAACGTGATATGCCAATTGCTATTTACCCTTCATAAGGACCCTTTTCATCGAATCCGTTCTGACTAAAGTGGGAGAGACTGGCACCCGCTAGCCACCTTATGCACCAAGTGCATGTCAGTCGGTGGAACCTGTCTCACGTAAGAGTACGTGTAAGGTCGGTCCGGGCCGCTTCATCCCACAATACCGTCGAAACAAGATTGGACTAGTAACGGTAAGCATATTGAACAAAATCAACACCCACAACTACTTTGTGTTCTACTCGTGCAAAGAATCTACGCAATAGACCTAGCTCATGATGCCACTGTTGGGGAACGGAGCAGAAATTCAAAATTTTCCTACGTGTCACCAAGATCAATCTATGGAGATTCTAGCAACGAGGGGAAGGAGAGTGCATCTACATACCCTTGTAGATCGCTAAGCGGAAGCGTTCATGAGAACGGGGTTGAAGGAGTCGTACTCGTCGTGATCCAAATCACCGGAGATCCTAGTGCCGAACGGACGGCACCTCTGCGTTCAACACACGTACAGCCCGGTGACGTCTCCCACGCCTTGATCCAGCAAGGAGAGAGGGAGAGGTTGAGGAAGACTCCATCCAGCAGCAGCACAACGGCATGGTGGTGATGGAGGAGCGTGGCAATCCCGCAGGGCTTCGCCAAGCACCAAGGGAGAGGAGGAGGAGGAGAGGCAGGGCTGCACCAAGAGGAGAAGTTCTCATGTGTGTTGGGCAGCCCAAAACCTCAAGTATATATAGGGGGAAAGGGGGCTGCGCCCCCTTTAGGGTTTCCCACCCCAAGGGGTGCGGCCAGCCCTAGATGGGACTTGGGGGGCGGCCAAGAGGGGGAGGAGTGCCTCCCAAGTCAAGTGGAGGCCCTCCCCCGTAGGGTTTCCCCTTTCCCATGCGCATGGGCCTTGGGGGGGCTGGTGCCCTTGGCTCATTATGGCTAGGGCGCCCCCCTACAGCCCATGCTACTGTATTGGACGTGGTGGAACAATTTCCGAACCTCCGGACCCCTCCGGAATCCTCCGGAACCTTCTGGAAGCTTCCCGGTACAATACCGAAAAAACCCGAACTTTTTCCGGAACCCGAACAACAACTTTCCATATATAAATCTTTACCTCCGGACCATTCCGGAACTCCTCGTGACGTCCGGGATCTCATCCGGGACTCCGAACAACATTCGGTAACCACATACAAACTTCCTTTATAACCCTAGCGTCATCGAACCTTAAGTGTGTAGACCCTACGGGTTCGGGAGACATGTAGACATGACCGAGACGTTCTCCGGTCAATAACCAACAGTGGGATCTGGATACCCATGTTGGCTCCCACATATTCCACGATGATCTCATCGGATTAACCACGATGTCAAGGACTCAATCGATCCCGTATACAATTCCCTTTGTCTAGCGGTATTGTACTTGCCCGAGATTCGATCGTCGGTATCCCGATACCTTGTTCAATCTCGTTACCGGCAAGTCTCTTTACTCGTTCCATAACACATCATCCCATGATCAACTCCTTGATCACATTGTGCACATTATGATGATGTCCTACCGAGTGGGCCCAGAGATACCTCTCTGTTTACACGGAGTGACAAATCCCAGTCTCGATTCGTGCCAACCCAACAGACACTTTTGGAGATACCTGTAGTGCACCTTTATAGTCACCCAGTAACGTTGTGACGTTTGGTACACCCAAAGCATTCCTACGGTATCCGGGAGTTGCACAATCTCATGGTCTAAGGAAAAGATACTTGACATTAGAAAAGCTTTAGCATACGAACTACACGATCTTTGTTCTAGGCTTAGGATTGGGTCTTGTCCATCACATCATTCTCCTAATGATGTGATCCCGTTATCAACGACATCCAATGTCCATGGTCAGGAAACCGTAACCATCTATTGATTAACGAGCTAGTCAACTAGAGGCTTACTAGGGACATGGTGTTGTCTATGTATCCACACATGTATCTGAGTTTCTTTTCAATACAATTATAGCATGGATAATAAACGATTATCATGAACAAGGAAATATAATAATAACTAATTTATTATTGCCTCTAGGGCATATTTCCAACAGCATAGTGGGTGTGCGGCGCCTCTGTATTGAGCAATATCGCGACGTAGCTCGAGAGAGCGTTGTCTGCTGTGTTCGGCCCGGCCGGAGTAGTTGTATCCGGCGCGACGGTATTCGTCGTGGGTCTTGGGGCGCCCACGTGATCCATAGATAGATCTGGATTGTCTTGCCTTGTCCTCCAGTATATCTCGCAAGTCCGGCGCGTTCCCCCGTAGCTTCATGCTTTTTGAGCGATGCCTGGGTACGGTTTTGGTGGAGGGCTTGCACGCCTCTCTGTCGTGGCCACGAGGTGGTCGGTCTGCCGTATTGTGCGCTGGTGATGCAGGTTTGTACGCTTCCTCCTCTAATCGGGGGAGCAACTTGCGTTTTGGGTAACTTTTGGAGGGGCGTTCGAGTTCATACTCTTCGGCCGCGAGGACCTCGGTCCATCTGTCGGCCAGTAGGTCTTGATCAGCTTGAAGCTGTTGCTGCTTTTTCTTTAGGCTGTTTGCCGTGGCCATTAGCCTGCGTCTGAAACGCTCTTGTTCGACGGGATCCTCAGGCACGACGAATTCGTCGTCTCCGAGGCTTGCCTCGTCTCCGGAGGGAGGTAAGTAATTTTCATCCTCGACCTCTTCGTCTGCCGCCCTCTCGTGAGGGCTTGCTTCTGCCTCCTCCTGCGCTGGATCGTGCTGGAGGGAGTTGTCTTCGGCACTTTCTGGGGTGTTATTATCTCCTGTGCCGGAATCTCCATTCTTGCCGTGGCGGGATTTAGAGCGGCGCCGCTGACGTCGGCGCTTGGGCTGTTTCTTTAAGGAATCGGCCTCCGCTGCTTCTTCGTCGTCCCCATCTTTTGGGGTGTCCACCATGTATATGTCGTATGACGAGGTGGTCTTCCAGTGTCCTGTAGGCGCTGGTTCTTGGTAGTCTCCGGCATCGTCGTCCATACCGTCGATGTCTTCGGAGTCGTAGTCGAGTACGTCGGTCAAATCGTCGGCGGTGGCTACGAAGTGGGTGGTGGGTGGGCTCTGAATTTCTTCGTCGTCCGCGTCCCAACCATCCTGGTCGTAGTTCGGCCAGGGCTCTCCGGATAACGAGAGATGCTTCAGTGAATTTATGATATCGCCGAAGGGCGAGTGCTGAAAGATGTCCGCCGCGGTGAATTCCATGATCGGCGCCCAGTCGGATTCGACTGGCAGGGGCGCAGGAGGTTCGGAGTCCGGCAGGGAGTCCGGCACCTCGGAGTCATGAGCTTTATGCGGGACAAGGTAAGTGTTCGGCTCCATCGCCGTAGGAGTTGCGGCTCCCGAGGCGGTGTCCAGCCATCCGTCCTCGATCCGAGCGATCGGCTCCGGACTATGGGTCAGAGCGGACTCGTGTGCGGCCTCCAAGGTGCTGTCCGGCGGCAGAGTTAGGTCATGCCCATCGTGACAGCGCGGCACGCTCGGCTGTGGCTTAGATCCATCGAAGATCAAGTCTCCGCAGATATCGGCCGTGAAGTTTAGGCTTCCAAACCTGACTTGACGGCCAGGGGCATAGCCTTCGATCTGCTCCAGATGGCCAAGTGAGTTGGCCCGCAGTGCGAAGCCGCCGAATACGAAGATCTGTCCGGGGAGAAAAGTCTCACCCAGGACTGCGTCGTTTTTGATTGAAGAGGCCATCAAGCCTATCGGTGACGACACATAGGAACTCTCAATGAAAGCACCAATGTCGGTGTCAAAACCGGCGGATCTCGGGTAGGGGGTCCCGAACTGTGCGTCTAGGCGGATGGTAACAGGAGACAAGGGACACGATGTTTTACCCAGGTTCGGGCCCTCTTGATGGAGGTAAAACCCTACGTCCTGCTCGATTGATATTGATATTGTGGATGTTTACAAGAGTGGATCTACCACGAGATGAAGGAGGCTAAACCCTAGAAGCTAGCCTATGGTATGATTGTAAGGGTTGTTGATGTTCGAGTCCTATGGACTAGAGCCATCCGGTTTATATAGACACCGGAGAGGGCTAGGGTTACATAGAGTCGGTTACAATGGTAGGAGATCTACATATCCGTATCGCCAAGCTTGCCTTCCACGCCAAGGAAAGTCCCATCCGGACACGGGGAGAAGTCTTCAATCTTGTATCTTCATAGTCTTGGAGTCCGGTCGATGATGATAGTCCGGCAGATGATAGTTCAGCTGATGATGATAGTCCGGCTATCCGGACACCCCCTAATCCAGGACTCCCTCAGTCAGACTTGATGATATCCCAGAAATTTTGACAGAATTCTACGGGGAAACCATCAGGGCCTGGAGCTTTATTATGTTCCATTTGGAACACCGCAGCTCGTACCTCCTCGTCTGAGAATGGTGCCGCTAGGATATCGTTTTCTTCTGTCGTGACATGTGGAATATCATCTATTCGGGTTTCATCAAGCCCTTCAGTCGGCGCTCCAAAAAGAGATTTGTAGTATTTGGTGATATACTTTTTGCGCTCCTCCTGACCTTCGAAACTCCCCTCATCTTGTTGGAGACTGTAAATACATTTCTTCCTATGCCGCCCATTGGCGACCAATTGGAAGTATCTTGTATTACTGTCACCCATTAAAATGAAATCAGCTTTGGATCTTTGGTAGTATTTGATCTCCTCTTCTCACAGTAGACGGGCAACCATCTCATTAGATTGATTTTTCAATTCAATCTCTTGCTGAGATAATGTGCGCGTCTCTGCAATTTTGTTGAGGTCATCAATGATGGTACAGAGCCTTTGTTTTTCTTTTTTATAAATTTCGTTGGTGTGTTTTGCCCATCCAGAGAGGTGTCGCCTCATGGCTCTTATTTTAAAGATCCATCGTTGAATAGGTGTACGACCAACAGCGGGCCTCTCCCAAACATTCTTGATCATGTCTACGAATCCGTCCCTATTGAGCCATCCCAATTCAAATTTGAAAGGGCGCCGGGTGGTTGGGTTCGTAGAGTTAGAATCCAGAATGATGGGTGCATGATCCGATAAGGCCTCGATACGCTCTAGGGCTTGCACGGTTACCAGAGGAAATTTTAGTTCCCATTTGGTATCCATTAGTACCCTATCAAGCTTCTCGTATGTCGGCACAGATCGGTTATTCGCCCAAGTGAACTGACACCCCGACATACTGGCCTCCCGAAGATCCAAACTGTATATCACAGCATTGAATATGAAAGGCCAATGAGTGTCGAAGCGGTCATTATTTTTCTCTTCCTGGTACCTCATAATGTTAAAGTCCCCTCCAATAAGCATCGGGTACGGGTTATTCTTAGCCAGGTTAACCAATTCCCGAAGGAAAGCAGATTTATGCTCATCTTGGGCAGCCCCATAGACAGTGACAAGAGTCCATGTAAAATTGTCAACTCTATTCCGCAAGTGAAATTTTTATATGAAATTCACCGATCAAAAAAGCCAACAAGTCCATGGTTGTTGTCATTATCCCAAGAAGGATTCCTCCAGATCTTCCACGAGCTGGTAGACTATGCCATGTGTAGTCGAAACCACATGATAGGTGATCGAGGACATGCGGGCGAAAGTCACACTTGCCAGCCTCAGAAATTGCCACAAAATCCAAACCGTGTTCCTGGACACAATCACTGACGTGTTTATGTTTAGCTAAGTCTGAGAGACCTTTGCTATTCCAAAACATGCCTCTCATGTGGAAACTCGGGTTTGTGTTAAACTCTTCACCTTCTTGGGTGGTTTTTGTTTCTTTTTAGAGGAGTGCGATTTAGATTTTTCGCGAAGACGCCATGAGGTCACAAAACATGGACCCAGGTCTTGCATCATCCAATCCAACCTCCGTAACCTCACCAACCAAGTGGGATATAAGCGGACCATCATATTTGGCATCCGCTTCATCATCCTCCTCGATTTCGGGGTCAGGTATGGTGGTTTTACATTTCGGAGAAACCTTCAAGCGGTCGATCTCCATATGTTTAAGCACCCGTACCGACATGTCTTATCCTTTTATTTAAAGAAAAGAAAAGGAGGATGACCCCCGGCCTCTATCTAGGAGATGCACGCAGCCAAAAAACATGTCTTATCTTAGGCGCGAAAGGATCGCGGTCATCTTTTAGCTCAGCAATCATCTTACGTGCGGACATGACATCGCCAAGATAAGTGTTAGAATAAATCCGAGGCACACCGTCGATCATCCGAGGACCAAGCAATCACAAAAGCACGACACCGAGATTTGTTAACGAGGTTCACCGATATGGCTACATCCCCGGGGCCTGACTATGGGCGCTCCTCCCCATGATACCGCTACAATACCGCACCCGGTCGCCCTGGACACCGGCACATGCCGCCGGCTCCCCCTGCGTTCCGGTGCTATTATGTTGGCATAGGTTACATCGTGTGTCTACCCTCGCTATATAAGAGATCCCTAGGATACAAGTGTCCTATTAGGACACGACTCCATATCCTATCTAAACACAATACAACTCAGAGTCCAACTGTAACCTACCTTGTACACAATATTTGACACAACTCTAACAAACTCCACCTTGGCGAATATTCTCCACCACCTTGAATTCGTCAACGCATCAAACTTCCATGTACATTGGACTTGAGCTTATCCCATGAGCACCGCTGCTACTCCAAAGACTCCACGTGACTCCACCTGCAACTTGTAGTCCCTTCTTTTCTTGACCACAGTCAACACTCGAGCAAAATTAAGTTCCTTGTTACTCTAGTTTGTGCTCCCAGCTTCCAGAGCTCCGTTCAACGCCATCACACACTGATCACTGACCTGCGTGAAAATGAACAACTCACATATTGGGTGTCACACATAAGAATAACCTGAACTCAACGTCACCGCTCCTTTTTTGACCGCCTGTCTGAAACTTGAAGGAATTTCACCATTGCTTGTAGTCATCCCGAGTCAAATTCGCAGCTATCTCACCACATGTCTGACCACCAGAGCCCTGGCCCGTCTCCATGTCCCGTGCATACCACACGCCTCGTCGCTATTACCGCGTCGAGCCTCTACTGTCCCGGTCGAGTCCCAAGGGTCGCGAACCCACACCACTCAACCCCCACTGCAGAGTACCACCGATCATCACCGACCGATGACGAGTTTCACGCTTCCATCAGACCACTGGGCTCCAGTCTGAATTACGTGTCCCTTGCTTTTCCCCGCTGAATAGGCTTCGATTCTCTGGATCCTTACACCGTAGCCCCTCAATCCAGCTCCACCTTCAACATGACTCCATGGTAGATGATCAGTCCACCCTCGTGCTCCGTCGACTTCAAGCTTCGTGTGTACACCACCTTGAATCAACCCCGCTCCATAGTCTTGTCGAAGTCACACAAGCCCTCAGGCCCGTGCCACGTGTTTCCACGCCCAGAAGTCGGTCACGATCAGCATCACGCTCCTATGTCGTCATCGCCGATCCCACCACCGTCTTCTGTACCAACCGACTCACGTCGATCCGTCAAACCGATAAGTCTGACCCAGCCGAACATATCCGACTGCAACCATGCTCCACCCTGCATCATGACCACTCGCACATATGTGCATGTCTTGATGCCCTGTGTATGCATGATCCTGCCACGCCGCACTTCAGGCTCCTCCAAGCCTTATGCGTGTGTTGCCGTCCTTAACGTACACGCACCAAGCACTCTTAGCAAACATGACCCACAAGAGAAATTTTCATGCAAAACCAGACCGAGTGATCCCTCCACACAATTCGCTTCTCTTGTCTTGGTCCACTAATAGCTCCTCCATGCACGCACAAAAAACTGCACCTTTTTTTTCCACAAACAAATCTCGCGGTATCCTTGGATTTGCACAAGTTAGTACCATCACACGAGCAGCTTCAGGCCATCTGCCTTACTACGTGAGGCCTCCTTGTACACCATGCATGCAGCAGCCCCGTCCGTCTTCACGTCAAGCTGCTCCTCGGAACCCCCTTGCACTTGAGCAGCCACGCCTTGCCCTTGCCCTTTTTTCCTGAAAAAAACGGCCACGCCTTGGCCTTTGCTGTGTCCGTACGTGCCCGTACAAACCGACCGCTGCATGAGCCTACGCCTTGGACTAGAGGCCCACCTGGCGCTGCCTGCTCGGTCCGGATCGGCCAGAGCCACGCGCGAGCGCCCTTCCAAGTGCCGCCGCTCCGATTGAGACGCAAGACTCCTGCCGCTGCACGATTCCGTCGCCGCTTGCACGTGGATTGCTTTCCGATCTCGCCGATACGCTTCCAAATCACATGGATCTTCTTGACTTTCCGTCGACTTAATCTTAGAGATTGCTCCCGGGTTCCGATCGCTCGACACATCATAGATCAAACAATTTTTCTGCAACATCCGGCTCATCACCTCTAGATCAACGATCCACAGCCTCTCGAACCTTGCTCTGATACCACTTGTTAGAATAAATCTGAGGCACATCGTTGATTATCCGAGGACCAAGCAATCACAAAAGCACGACACCGAGATTTGTTAACGAGGTTCACCGATATGGCTACATCCCCGGGGCCTGACTATGGGCGCTCCTCCCCATGATACCGCTACAATACCGCACCCGGTCGCCCTGGACACCGGCACATGCCGCCGGCTCCCCCTGCGTTCCGGTGCTATTATGTTGGCATAGGTTACATCGTGTGTCTACCCTCGCTATATAAGAGAGCCCTAGGATACAAGTGCCCTATTAGGACACGACTCCCTATCCTATCTAAACACAATACAACTCAGAGTCCAACTGTAACCTACCTTGTACACAATATTCGACACAACTCTAACAATAAGTGTGGTGATATCACCTTATTGTGCAGGATAAGATGATCGGTTGACGGCGAGAGAAAGTATGCAAAGTGCATACATTTGTGCGGCTTCAAGATGCAGAGAAGCGATTGTTGCAGAGGCTGATTGCTCGTTGCAGCGCGCAGTTTCCAGGAAAGCTGGTTTCAGTTTACGAGAGTTGATCACGGTCTGCAAGACGAGATATCTGAAACCCAACCACTGACATTCGCAAAACAAAAGAAAAAGAGAGAAATACAACCACTGACAGACATGATCTTACACTCAGAATCCATAGGATCCTTTCATCAAGTTACCAAGAAGATGACAGACATGATCTTACACTCAGAATCCATAGAACCCAACCACGACAGACACAGACCACAGCACGCTGATTGTTTATCAAGTTACCAAGAAGGTGGCGGCGATATTTTCTCACCAACAACCTGAACCTGAAGGACGATATCTTTGTCTGTCTGTCTGTCTGTCGTGGTGTGGTTGGTGTTACCACCACGGAAACTTACGCACATGGAATTGGAAAACGCCCACATTTGGTCTGATTTCCCATCGGATGCAAATGCAATTATTGGTTGATTGATCGTAACGTACGCATTGCCAAATGGAAGCAAGAAAAACGAGAGACCAAATGTATGATGATGTGGGCTCCCCGGGAGTTGAATGCCTGACGCCGACAGCATTTTCAGTTTAATTCCACTTTTCATGTCCTAGATAATCCATCATCACCGTCGCGTCTGACTTGTCAAGTGTGGTCACGCGCTAACGGTTTTGCAGGATCGCTGTCAGCCAAGAACTGTTCAATTCAACATGCCGCACTGCACACGGGAAAAGAAATTCAGGCATGACATGCCAACAGCATTCAGGAACATGTATGCATTTCTTCTTCTTCTTCTTCTGTCTCTGATTTTTTACAAACGGACGGACTCACGGATCTCCCCCGGTTTCGAGGGGATCGATCGGAACTCTCTGATTCTCACTCGGCCGGACACCGGCCGCCTAAATTCGCTCGACGGCGCGCGCCGAACAAGGCCACGCAGAGCACGGCCAGCGCCGTCGCCGGGAGCTTCCCGGCGGCGAGGCCGGCGAGGATGACCGGGACGAACGCCGCCAGGGGGAACCTGCCCCCTCGCCTTTCCGTCTCCATCTTCATCTCCGCCGACGATTCTGTGCTCGGTTCCGACGGCGTCTGCTCGGCCAAGGAAGGTGCTGGAAAGGCCTCTGTTCTAACTGCCTCGATGATGCCGCCGCCGACGTCGTCCGGCTGCTCGACCTCGCCGCCGGTAGAGCCCGAGGCGTCCTTCGCCTTGGGCTTCTTCTGCAGCGTCTTGGAGATTATCTTCCTCAGCGACCTCCTCGCTTTCCTCTTCGGGCTGGCCGGATCTTCGCCGCCGGAGACGGGCTCGCGCCTCTCGGAGGGCCGAGGGGAGGGGGCCTCGCTGCTCTTGTCGGAATCGGAGCAGCCGGGCGCTTCTTCCACCTCCCGAATCGGCGAGACGGGGGCGCGGCCGCGCGAATCGGGCAGCTCCGCCGGGCGCCGGCGCCGGCGGGACGCCGACTCGATCCAGAGCAGCGACAGCGAGGCGATGGTGAAGGCCGCGACGGTCCCCTCGCTCCACACGGCGAGGAGCGCGAGCGCCACGGCCCCGCCGAGCGCGAGGAGCTCCGGGCGGGGCCGGAAGAAGGCGGCGCCTTTGGGCGCGTCCAGCCGCCGCACCACCGGGGCGGAGGAGTCCTCCACGACCACCGGCGACAGAGGTCCGGGCGATGTCGGCAGAGAAGGAATCTCCGCTACGTCCACCGGTGTCTCCGCCGGAGACGGAGGCAGCGCCAGGGCGGTGGGGCGGCGCGGCTTGCGGGGCTTCCTGAGGCGGCCATGGTTCTTGACGACGAGGTCGGCGAGGGAGGTGGGGAAGCCGGTCTGGACCGGGACGCGGGACGGCGAGCGGAGGGCGGCGAGCAGGCGGCCGAGGGAGGGGCGCTTCAGCGGGCTGGGCATCGCCGGCGGCGAGCATACAGGAGAGGAGGCGGCGGAGCTTGTGGAGTGTGAAGTGGGATGGTCTCTTTTGGTTTCCATTGGCTTTTATGGCCTCCTTTGGCTTTGGATTTCGTGAGCGAAGAAAACAAGGAAACCGCCGCTAGAGCAAACATTTACTACATACTCTAGTTTGAGTTGGATTACTTACAAAATTATGTTTGGATTTTGTGTGGTCTACAAAATTTGTAGTTGTTGAGATACAAAATTAATCATATCCAAAGTTGCCATCCAAAAGTCTCGTTGGCAAGTGTTCAAAAAAAGTTGTCAATTTAGTTAAAACATTCCGCTGCAAATCGAGCATTAGATTTCTGAACATGTCAAATCGAGCTACTGTCGTGAGGATGGCAATTTGATTTAGCAAATATGACAAATTTGATGGACAACGTAATTTGCCATCATAAACGTTCAATTTGCCAAGCTTAAAAATCCGACGCTGTAGTTGAAACATACTAACATTTATACCAAAAAATTGGCGGCGGGATACATTTACCCTTTTTTGTGATGCTATGCTATGTTTTGCAGCCATGAAATNGAGGAGTCCTCCACGACCACCGGCGACAGAGGTCCGGGCGATGTCGGCAGAGAAGGAATCTCCGCTACGTCCACCGGTGTCTCCGCCGGAGACGGAGGCAGCGCCAGGGCGGTGGGGCGGCGCGGCTTGCGGGGCTTCCTGAGGCGGCCATGGTTCTTGACGACGAGGTCGGCGAGGGAGGTGGGGAAGCCGGTCTGGACCGGGACGCGGGACGGCGAGCGGAGGGCGGCGAGCAGGCGGCCGAGGGAGGGGCGCTTCAGCGGGCTGGGCATCGCCGGCGGCGAGCATACAGGAGAGGAGAGGAGGCGGCCGAGCTTGTGGAGTGTGAAGTGGGATGGTCTCTTTTGGTTTCCATTGGCTTTTATGGCCTCCTTTGGCTTTGGATTTCGTGAGCGAAGAAAACAAGGAAACCGCCACTAGTGCAAACATTTATACTACATACTCTAGTTTGAGTAGGATTACAAAATTATGTTTGGATTTTGTGTGCATTTAGTCTACTACTACAAAATTTGTAGTCCTTGACAAACAAAATTAATCATGTCCAAAGTTGCCATTCAAAATTCTTGTTGGCAAGTGTTCAAAAAAAGTTGTCAATTTAGTTAAAACATTCCGCTGCAAATTGAGCATTATATTTTTGAACATGTCAAATCGAACTCCTGAGATGGAAAATTATGCTGTCGTGAGGATGGCATTTTGATTTAGCAAGTATGACAAATGTTATGGACAACGTAATTTGCCATCATAAACGTTCAATTTGCCAAGCTTAAAAATCCAACGCCGTAGGTAAAACATACTAACATTTATAACAAAAAATTGGCGGCGGGATACATTTACCCTTTTTTGTGATGCTATGCTATGTTTTGCAGCTATGAAATTGTGGCGTCATGCTTGTAGGTTTGCCTGTAGGCTGATTTTCGCAAGAGACCTCATGGAATAGTACGAAACAAGAGCAAGTCTAACAATTTTTTTGGCGGAAAAATGTGTTTGCGTTTATACCATAGTCACATGGCTGATTATGTCACATTCGCTTTAATTGATTGATGCGGGATAAGATTAACTGGGCACACTTAAGAAATAAAAGGCTCCTTTCAACATTAATACAAGATAAGATAAGATATCAAGCCTATAATAAATGTTGTTAAAGATATGATGCATTGATCCTCAATTTTTTTTTCCAAAAAGGGGATATAGCATGAAAATTTTGCCACAAATATATAAGACAGGCCATCCCTTGCCTATGAATTTCAAGATTTGTGAATTCATGGGTTCACTAAAGACCGTGCAGAACGGCTCACTTTTTACTGCAATTTTTTGCCTTAACTGGGCACACAATGCATCTACTTCACAATATAATACTCCCTCCGGTCCTTTTTAGTCCGCATATAAGGTTTGTCTGAAGTCAAACCTCGTAAACTTTGACCTAATTTATAGAGAAAAATACCAACATTCCGAATGTGAAAATCAACAACATTAGATGCGTTATGACTTTAGTTTTTGTGACGCCCGGATAATCAAGCTACAATAAACCTCTGCTAAAGATGCCACGTCACCTCTGTTACTGTTGCTAATCTCGCGTTAGTTCGAAACCGGTTCGAGTCCAAATTAAAAAAAATCAAACAAACAATTAGAGTTTTCAAATGTCAAAACTAAAATGTTCTAAAAGTGACAAATAAGTCATATGTAATATTGGTGAAGAAGCCAAGCCTTTATATAATGTTTAAATGAACTAAACTAACAAAAACAGTAGCTAAAACAATTATTTAAATGCCTTTCGTATTTTGTAGAATATTAAACTATATTATTTTGGGGTGAAACATTTTGTGGTTGTGACATAATTTGTAACAACAATTTAGGTGCCACTTTGGTATTTATTGAAACTAAAATAAATTGGAAGTTAAAAGAAAACATGAAATAAATAAAAGAAAAGAAAATACATAAAAAAAGAGACAAAGGCAAGAGGCCTCCCTTCCCCCACTGGGCTTCGGCCTAACTAGCCTCTGGGCCACCAGGCCGGCCCACCCCACTCCCCATATCCTCCCCTGTCGGCCGAAACCCTAGGGCACCCCCCCCCACCCCCCCGCCACCCCCCCCCCCCCCGACGCCCCTCCCTCTCCCCTCCCGATCCAATCGGGATTGAGGCGAAGCCCCCCCCCCCCCCCCCGGGCGCCACCCCCCCCCCCCCCGACGCCCCTCCCTCTCCCCTCCCGATCCAATCGGGATTGAGGCGAAGCCCCCCCCCCCCCCCCCGGGCGCCACCCCCCCCCCCCCCGACGCCCCTCCCTCTCCCCTCCCGATCCAATCGGGATTGAGGCGAAGCCCCCCCCCCCCCCCCCGGGCGCCACCCCCCCCCCCCCCGACGCCCCTCCCTCTCCCCTCCCGATCCAATCGGGATTGAGGCGAAGCCCCCCCCCCCCCCCCCGGGCGCCACCCCCCCCCCCCCCGACGCCCCTCCCTCTCCCCTCCCGATCCAATCGGGATTGAGGCGAAGCCCCCCCCCCCCCCCCCGGGCGCCACCCCCCCCCCCCCCGACCCCCCCCCCCCCCCCCACTCCCCTCGCTCCTCGCCCCCTCTGCCCGATCTGGATCGGGGCCCAACGCGCCCACGACCGCGCCTCGGCGCTCGAGGCTACCGCCGCCCGGATCGACACCTCCCCGGAGCTCCCCGCTCGCCAACGCCCCCGTCGCCTCACCTCACGGACCGCTTCGCCGCTCGACGTCGCCGGCATCAACTCATCGTCGACCCCATCACCTCGCACGCCGCTCGCCACCGACACCGGGGCAACCGAGCCCCCCCGAACCCGTCGACGCCGCCGCCGCCCGGAGGGCTACCTCGCCAGACCTCCCCCCTGCTGGATCTGGATCGGCATCCGAGCCGATCCCCGGTGCCCGCGCTCGCCGCCATTCACCATCACCACGCCGGCCCCCGTCGCCGCCCGTCGCGGGAACCTCCCCGCAGGTCTGCCTCCTCCTCGTCGACGGTCTGCTTCCCCTCCGGCGCCGTCGTCCCCGCCGCCCTCCTCACGCCCCGTTGCCTCGACCCCTTCTCCGCGCTGTGAGACCCCCGGCTTCTCCTTCTCCCCCTGTTCCAGGCCGCACCCTGGCCGCTCGCATGACGGCGCGGGCGCCCGCACCCCTCACCTCTGGTCGTGCCCGCGCTCTGCCGGAGCGCGCTGGCACCCGTGCCTGCTGACCTCCCTATGAACGCCGCCCCACGTCTCCGTCCTGCCGGCCTCGACCATGGCCTCGCCGGAGCCCGGTCCGGCCACCGCGCCCCTGCCCCTTCCCTGTGCGCGTTCGTGCACAGGAGGGAGGTGGCCTGAGCCACTTACAGGTGGGGCCCTCCCCCTTGTAAATCAGAAAGAAAAAAAAGAGAAAAGAGTAGAGAAAAACAAAAATGAAAATGAAATTAGTAAAAGAATTAATTAATTAATTAATTAGTGAATTAATTAAGTTAATTAATTTGGTTTAACTAAATCAATTAGAATTAGTTAACCTAATCAAGTAATTAAGCTAACTATCCTGTTTAGTTAATCTCAGTCAATGACAAATGGGACCCACCTGTCAGGTTGACCAGGTCAACGGTCAACGTTGACTGCTGACGTCATGCTGACATCAGCAAACACTATTCTGGATAATGTTAATTTAATTAATAATTAATAAATTAGAAAATGAATTAAAACTTTAAAAATTAATATAAAATAATCCGTAGCTCGGATGAAAATACTTTGTACATGAAAGTTGCTCAGAACGACGAGACGATTTCGGATACGCAGTCCGTTCGACCGCCACACCCCCCTAACCTATCGAACCCGCAACTTTCCCCCTCCGGCTCCTCTGCCCGAAAACACGAAACACCGGGGATATTTTCCCGGATGTTTCCCCCCTTAACCGGTACCACCTCATACCACGTTAGGGCACGCCTAGCATCGTTACTTGTCATGTCAAGCATCGATATGCATCTGTTTACATGGTATTCATTGTTTCTTCCCCCTTTCTCTCCGGTAGACTACGAGACCGATGCTGCTGCTGCCCAGTTCGACTACGGTGTTGACGACCCCTCTCTCTTGCCAGAGCAACCAGGCAAGCCCCCCCATTGATCACCAGATATCGCCTATTCTACTCTATACTGCTTGCATTAGAGTAGTGTAGAATGTTACTGCTTTCAGTTAATCCTATACTGCTGCATAGCCTGTCCTTGTTACTACTGTTGTTACCTTACCTGCAATCCTATATGCTTAGTATAGGATGCTAGTACTTTCATCTGTGGCCCTACATTCTTGTCCGTCTGCCGTGCTATACTATCGGGCCGTGATCACTCGGGAGGTGATCACGGGTATATACTATATACTTATACATGATACATGTGGAGACTAAAGTCGGGTCGGCTGGTGGAGCACCCGCGAGTGGATCTTGAGGCGGAGCGACAGGGCAGGATGATACCGCCTAGGAGAGAGGTGGGCCTGGCCCTGTTCGGCGTTCGTGGATACTTAACACGCTTAACGAGATCTTGGTATTTGATCTGAGTTGGCTACGAGCTTATACGCACTAACCAACTACGTGGGAAAGATATGGGCACTCGGCGTCGTGGTATCAGCCGAAGCACTTCAGATGTCAGCGACGGAGCGGCGCGCGCCGGATTGGACTGGAACGCCACTAGGCTAGGTCTGCTTCCGGCCGCCCACGCAACGTGCAGGTGTGCTCAGGGCGATGGGCCCAGACCCCTGCGCGCTTGGGTTCAGACCGGCGTGCTGGCCTCTCTGTTGTGCCTAGGTGGGGCTACGACGTGTTGATCTTCTGCGGCCGGGCATGACCCAGGAAAGTGTGTCCGGCCAAATGGGATCAAACGTGTTGGGTAAGTTGGTGCACCCCTGCAGGGAAGTTAATCTATTCGAATAGCCGTGATCTTCGGTAACAGGACGACTTGGAGTTGTACCTTGAGCTTATGACAACTAGAACCGGATACTTGATAAAACACACCCTTCCAAGTGCCAGATACAACCGGTGGTCGCTCTCTCTCAGGGATACGAGGAGGGGATCGCCGGGTAGGATTATTGCTATGTGATGTTACTTGGAGGACTTCAGACTGCCCTCTTCAACCTGTTGCAAGACAGGTGACCAGAAGCGTAGTCTTCGATAAGACTAGCTACCCCCCTCTTATTCTGGCATTCTGCAGTTCAGTCCACTGATATGGCCCTTTACACATATATCCATGCATATGTAGTGTAGGTCCTTGCTTGCGAGTACTTTGGATGAGTACTCATGGTTGCATTGTTTCCCCCTTTTCCCCCTATCTCTACTCGATTGCTGCAACCAGACGATGGAGCCCAGGAGCCAGAAGCCACCGTCGATGACGACTACTACACTGGAGGCGCCTACTACTACGTGCAGCCCGCTGACGACGACCAGGAGTAGTTAGGAGGATCCCAGGCAGGAGGCCTGCGCCTCTTTTGATCTGTATCCAGTTTGTGCTAGCCATCTTATGGCAACTTGTTTAACTTATGTCTGTACTCAGATATTGTTGCTTCCGCTGACTCGTCTATGATCGAGCACTTGTATTCGAGCCCTCGAGGCCCCTGGCTTGTATTATGATGCTTGTATGACTTATTTTATTTTTAGAGTTGTGTTGTGATATCTTCCCGTGAGTCCTTGATCTTGATCGTACACATTTGCGTGCATGATTAGTGTACGATTAAATCGGGGGCGTCACAAGTTGGTATCAGAGTCGACTGCCTGTAGGAATCCCCCTTCCACACTCCTTGGCCGAAGTCGAGTCTAGACATTGCAAAAAACTTTTACTAACTTGGTTGTGTGCCTTACGGGCCCACGTCGCCATCGGGTAGTACTAGGATCTTTTACTCCTCGACCTTTACTCTGGGACTCTGAACTCTCTTCTACTCGGGTTAAACGATTTTTACTAACTCTGGCTCTAGGTTCTCGATAATACTTTCTCCCGGAGAGCCCTTCAGGCCAGATGGTCAACGACTGCACCAGAAGATTTCGGAGATACTCCTTGATATTCTCTTGAGACTTTGTGCCCATCACTTTTGCTATTCCCGACTACCGATAAATCCTTATGGATAACTACTTACACTGCCATTCTTTTAACTGGAATTGGTTCTCGACCAATCCAATTGTCGTTGATTGTACCCTAAGGCTATTCAACTTATCCATCCCTAATCAGAGCATTGCTTCTGATCCCTTGATTTGGCAATCATAATTCCTTTGCATTTGACAATTGAGTTAGTCAGTTGTTTCTATAATTTGATCTCTTTGCATTCTTCTTCCTCTAGTTGAGTACCGATGCTCACGTCAGATCCCTTGTGGACCACCAGATCCTTTGTTGGATTTTATCTGACAACGCCCTTCATATTCAATAACCTTGTGAGCCTTTCCTCTGATACATAATGCCTTTGGTAAATTGTATCCCCTGCTTTCTCAACCATGCTCTGCCTTCGAGCTTGAGTTAATTATTTCTAAAGATTCTGGTATATGATTCCAAGAAGCCCCTATGGGTTGAACATATGCCTTCACTAAACCGTGTGAACCCGAAAGTTTTCACGAATCATACTCTTCTGGTGCTTCGCCAGATAAAACTTCAACACTGCAACTTCATCGAACGTGAGAAGTGAACGAAAGGTTATGCATTGGAGAAGTGGGAGTCGACCTTGAACTTGTGTTCATGCCCATGGACACGATGTAGATCTTATCGTTAAAGCTTCTCTTAAATTAATTATTCCTTTGGTATAAGTTCATCTTATATCAGGGATCTGGCCTTTTGCAATCGTGGTTCCGACCATGTTCTCTTTTAAATACCATTTCTCGTGCAAGTTTTAGCACTTGTCTTCTGTAGAGCAATACCCCCGTCCAACCTCTACTTTGATATGTCATCGAGTGTTACCCCTGGTATCTCGAGATTATCATGGAACTGCATAACTTCTTATGAGTTCTTCATCAAGTGCTACCTTCCCACGGATTCCAATTTTTCACGGGCTCTGAGTTATTAAACACTCATGGACACCGATAACTGAACCGAGTCCGCACTATGGTTCAACAACTCTTTAGTAAGCTTCTACAAGTACGAGTTTGTACCCGATCACGCCGCTCCTAGCCTGATCGGCTACCTCATTATCGAGCTAATTTTAACTGTGCTACCTGGTCCTTATTCTCGGAGCACCAATTTGCGACGATAGCTAAACTTACGTCGATTTTCCTCGTCATACCCTTTCACCTTAAACAACAAGCTTGAGTTCGAGTTTGTGTCGTAACTGTGGTTCCAATAACCTCTTGCTTCATCATTCCTTCGGCTTGATGTCATCGCTGATTGATTACACCTGCATGAAATCTGTCGACAAATGTGCCGTGATCCACATCAACCTTATGAGCTCTTCCAGGGTATCAATTGAGATCATGATGAGAAATACCATCCTTGCCCCCGATGATTTGGGTTATCTTTGACCACTTTATTGCCTTCCGTTCAACACAAAATTGTTCGTGTTTCGTGTTATACCTTGAGATCCTTACTTATGTTCTCCTTTAGCTTGGAGTATTACCCTCTTTTATGACAAGAATGTCATGAGGATTGCTCCACCTCTTAGAAATTCTCAGTAAGATGATACTTTTCACCATCACCATTCTTCCTTGGTCCCCCTGTTGTTTTTAACCGGGATACCAATATGCTGACGATGCTGCTTGAGTTCTGTACTTCTAGCAACCCTATTGCTTTGAAGTTAATGATCGACAGTTTGATCTTAGACTGTTGGATATTGAATCGTCACTCTAACAGTGATCTTGCTATCTAAGGTCATATTTCGGTCACACCTTTCAACTAATGATTAATGGAGTATGTTTTCCTCGAGCATACAACATTATATCATTTGAATTGACAAGTGTCATCTTCTTGCTCACATTATTATGGAAATCCATCCGTTTGGAATTCTCGATGAATTGTCGCTGAGCCCGTCAGCCATCTCGTCATCCTCTCCTTGGGTTAATGATGAACTCTTGTTAACGGAAATCACTTCATAGTTCATTTCCCGAGAATCTTACAGTGTCATCCCGTCAATTTGTGTTGCACCTTTCTTCTCAGGCATCCTGAGCTTGAGGTATCCTGACACCAATCATACCTGAATCTCCGTCAGATATGATGGTTGGGACAACTTTCCAAGAGTTATGATGTTGATCCTTTGATGACCCGGTAACATGATGTCATGCCTAGCACCCCCCCCCCCCGGCTGGAGGACCTATCATTATAGATTCCTTTTCAGCAAGGTTATCCATTCATCCATGAGGAAATTGTAAGACTTATTCTACAAGTTATTCCTGATGGATCCTTCGTGTTTCCAAAGTCTGATCTTCACCTGAAGACCTTGTCAATGCTATCTCGAAGCATGTCAATGGTACTCCGATTTTCAACAGGAACATTTGAAGCACGATGCTAAATTTTAATTATCATTTATTCTAACACCG
>LR880970.1:31009245-31023424 GCA_904067115.1 Aegilops sharonensis | reverse complement strand
TCTTGAAAATACTTTCTCAAAAGCATTCATATTCTAGCATATTTGATACTTTTCAAAATAAATAAAATACAGCGCACTTGGCGAACTCGATTACTTTCAGATGAAAGTAATAATAATGAATTTCTTGCCAGCAAAATGGCTTGATAATGAGCAACTTTGACCACCAATATAGCAAAGTATATGGATTGGGCATGTATAAACAGTATGGTCATATTTTCTTGTAAATTAGTTTTATTTCATATATCTTTATATTAATTCTGAAGACATACTATAAGTGAAAAATCATTGTTAAAGTTGTGTGTAGAAGAAGGTAAGCATGGCTTACATTTTATGAAGGAGGGAGTACACTACATCATATGAAAATGGCCAGAAATGCGAAACTACGTTTTTCACAATATTCATTTAACACTATCACAAAAATAGCTAGAAAACATGAAAAGTTTCCATGCTACCCTTTTAATTGTGTGCTAGGATCACGGAACGCTAATATCATACTCGACCCACAAAACAGTGCGTGTTACAACTATTTCTCATTAGGGAAAAGAGTCATCTTCCAGACAATCTTCTCTTCTTCTTCGTTCGGTGGCAAGCCCGTGATGAACTTGGCAACAGTACAACAATGGATCTGGGTGGAGGCGAGACGAGGTTTGAGCTGCGGCCAAAAATGATGTGGGGTGGCGTCGCTGAGCAGAGACAAGCTTTAGAGATCGAGTGGGGTCGACGACAACAAGACATTATTGGAGTCAGAGGGGCACGGCACTAGCACCAGCAGGGGTACGATCTAAGTGAAGATAAGACAACGATATAGGAGTTGTGCTCTGCCCCTCAGGAAGCACGTGCCCGATTTGAGGACGGTGGTGGAGCCGCTCAAGTGGAGGAAGAAGAAGACGGAGACGAATGGGATTTGGACTTGTCTTGTAGGAAGATGGACAATTCCGCTTGCAAGTGCGATCCTAGCCGTCCAATCTCAATCTACCCATGCAAAAGAATTTAATCCAACTTTGAAGTCAGTCAAACTGTTCAATAAACAGACCCTCCCCATCAAGGTTTTTTTTATTGGATCCATATACATGCAACAGTACAACTCTGAAGATGGATTGGTGGCAGATGGCTGCGGCGGCCTCATACCCGGCAGGCGTCCTGGTTTAGGAATGCGCCGGATTTATAGATGCCACATACCCGGCAGGTGTCCTGGTTGGGACCTCAGGTCTTAGATGTTTAGGTTTGGCTGAGATGTATGTTTGGTATTAGGACCAGACTATCTGCGCCCCTTCATCAATTGGATAGGTGTAGCAACAGTTGTTGCTTAGACGGTGGCTTTAGTCTTGCTGTTGTTTGGCTTTATAAGGTCTTGTGAGAATAATTAATAAAATGACCGTATGCATCACCCAGATGCAAAGGTCGGGGTCATCCTCCTTTTTAAATTTTTTTTAAAAAAATCAAGGTTTTTTTTATTGGATCCATATAGAAAGGCTACTAGCTATAACCATTTGCCTTTGGTCAATAAAGTACTTGTTCATTCAATCAATATATTAAGATGATACAATCACATTGAGCAAATGTCTGACCTCTTGCATAACACGGTGCACATAACCAACATGCCCAACGCAATTAAAATGAAAGAAACTCGTATTACCTCAAAAATAAAAGGTCCAGCTTAGGAAATAAAAAAGTCGATCCTAAAACTGCTAGCTAGGTAGCTAACCGGGATGGCCCAGCAAAAAAGGAAAACAGCACTTCTATGCTGTGTGTGGTGAGTCATGTTATCCCAACACAAAAAAGGAGAGTGACAAAGCAACGTCCTGATATATTATTGGCCGTCGAGTTGCTGCAAGCCACTCCTAGTTAACTAGTGAGGTGCACCCTAGGATTGGCCTTTTCAGCTGGTTAGAAATATCTGAACCACACTACGTGGGCACGTACGTGTAGGCAGGAGCAGCACCGTGTCGATCCTAGGTGTCGAGAGCTGAAAGTTCCAGAATGGCTAGCTAACCTTTGCATGCATGCATGCACGTAGATAGATGGACGGGCGCACGTGCACAACATGTTTCCCGGCGAGCATATACAGGAAGCGGTCGAGCTTTTCTTTTTCTTGCGAGGACAACATGGCTAGCTAACCTTTGCATGCATGCATGCACGTAGATAGATGGACGCGCCGCACGTGCACAACATGTTTCGCGGCGAGCATATGCACGAAGCGGTCGAGCTTCTGGAGTGTGAACCGTTATACTGTTGTATCAAAAGGATATTGTTTGTTACAAAGAGGTAGAAAAAAAATACATATATGAGCAACGTAGTTGTACTGTTGTATCTTGGCTTCCACCGACTATTTTCTTCTTCTTCAGCCTTGTGGAGCTTGCAGTAAATTTGTTCCAAATCATGAAAAGGGATCACTATCACTCCATGCATGTCGGTCCAGAGACCTATGAATGCGACTGCAGTTGAACAAAATCTCAGGTCATTCCTTTTCTCTATAACCTTTTGCGCACCTCACCTTTTTACCTTGTTAATTCCAACATTCCATTGGCTTTACCGTTGCATCTTCACACTTTTCGCACCCTTCACTTGCAGCTGCTTGCTTCTACTCCCTTCGTTCCAAAATAGATGACCCAACTTTATACTAACTTAATGTAAAGTTGAGTCGTCTATTTTAAAACGAAGGGAGTACGAATATTCCTACTTACCAGGCGATCAGCTACCCAGATCCTCCGCAGTCGAAAAGGAAAAGGAGAATCTGCCAACTAGCAACGCATGCGACTGGTATATACTCTACGTCGCCCTTTCTCAAAAGCATTGATATTGTAGCATATCTGATGCTTTTCAAAATAAATAAAATGCAGCACACTTGTGCGAACTCGATTCAGGGCCGTACCTGAGAATTTGGGGGCCCTGTGCAAAATCTGAGTCTGGGTCCTAGTCATTAAGAAGACTAGTTAGTATGACCTTTCGCATTTTCAACATACAGGCAACAATTTTTTAGAACTAATCTTAACCTTTTTCAAGAAGTATATGTTGAAAATACGTAAAATCGTGAATGCTTAGTTTTTAAGTGATATATTGTATTCCCTCTATTCGGATTTGTAAGGTGTGCGCACTGATTCTTTAGGTCTTCAATTTATCTACTTCGGAAATGTGTTAGTGAAAGATGAATTATGCCACCAAAAATACATTATTGGACTCGTCGACGGATGAATATTCGTCTTAATGCAAAAGACATGCAACTTTTAAATTTAGAGAAACATTTGTATGCCGAGTAAATTGCACAAACCCACCACAATTGAGGACCCTATTTCATAAAACCACCACCATACGTTTTTTTTTCAAAAAGCCACCAACATTGTGCTGACAGTTTTCAAAAAACGCTGATCGCACATATAAGCACTTGCTAACGCTAAAACTGACATATAGGTCCCACCATAAATGACGATGTGGCAAACAAAACTAACGGCGTTTGACCTACCGTCAAAATAGACATGGGACCCGCATGTCAGTGTGAATTAAAAAACACATCTATGTGTCCTCCTCCTCTCGGTCCACTGTGCACGCAGTGTGCACCGCCGCCGCCCCGATCCGGAAGGATCCCACGCCGGACCGCAGGTCGCCGCCGGCAAGCCAAGCCGTCGCCGCCCCGCCCTTATTTCTTCTCCATCTTCCCTTCTACCTTGTCGCCTGGTCTAAGCCGCGTCATGTACGCTGCCGCTGGTCTTCTCTGAGCCGTCCGAGAACACTGCCTCGCCGCCGATCGTAGCCAGCGTAGCCACCGCCGACGAACCGCTGCTAGACTATGTCCCTGAGCTCCGCCTTTTCGCGCTGGAATCCATCGCCGACGGGTTCGAGCAAGGAAGCCCGGAGATGGCCGAATCGAGCCTTTCTACGTCACCTGCACCGGCCGCTTCTCGCCCTCGATTCGCCGCCTCCAAGCCTGCTGCGAGCCCACTGAGCTCCCCTGCTGCATCGAAGTGAGCTCCTCTCTATTTCCCCCAATCTCCCCTGCTCTATTTCACGCTATGGCGCCATCCCCTGCAAGCTCCGAGCACGGCGCCGCCATGGCCGACGAACTCAAGCAGTTCGGGCTCCCCTGCCCCCTGCCTAGTCCAGTAGCAAGAGGCGAATCCCCGTCATGGTCTTCTTCCGACGACCCCCCTGCGGTCCAGCACCACCCACCGTGGTCTGCTCCCGACGCCCCCGAGCAATCCGGCGACGGCCGCTTCGCCACCCAGAGGCCGGCACAGGACCTCCTTGCCCTGTCCTCCATCCGTGTTTGGCTTGTGGCCGGGAGCCATGGCACCCGAGCGTGGTGCAGAAGCCGGTGGTGCTGGGAGGCTCGTCAGCCGGCGGCCTGCCTGGCCGGAGCCGCCGACCCCCATGCGTGTATGGAGGGGCGAGAGCGCGTGGAGAAAAGTCGTGAGGAGACGGGGTTGACCAGTTGCCGCCGTCTCGCCTCCACCACGTGGACCTGTCATAGGGGCCCATTTTTCAGGTTCTCAATTAAATGGTTCTCAATTGAAAACTGTCAGCACAATGTTGGTGGTTTTTTTAAAAAAAATTGAATTGTAGCGGTTTTGTGAATTAGAGTCCTCAATTGTAGTGGTTTTTTGTAATTTACTCTTGTATGCCAGCGCATCATTACCCAAACTACTGCTGTACTTAACACGTGAATTAGTATTTGACTCCGCCCCCAAGTACTGTCATACTCCGTAACTGATGCTGTGATATACATTTACTAGTACTTCTTTTAGAGGCAAGTGCTGCCATTGGGAAGACCAAAGGTAGCATGTGAAAAGACATGCATCTCTCTGTAACTAATGCTGAGCAGAGTCCCCAACTCCCCAAAGATAATTTGCGAAGGAGAGATGAGGGAAAGACAGTGTGGAGTAGGGAGACTCCCACGGAGTACATGCTCTCTGTACATAGTTTTCAAACGAATTTGCCTACTCTTCATAAGTTTGGGGGCCCCGTAAACATAACTTCAAGAATTAATATGGGGGCCCCATTTTTTGGGGGCCCTGTGCCAGTGCACACCCTGCACCTGCCTCCCGTACGGGCCTGACTCGATTGCTTTCAAAAGAGGAATGTTATGACAATAAAATTATTGCCAACAACCAGGCTTGTTAATATACTCCATATTCTTTTTTTGAAAAGGGGGGAAAACATATACTCCAGTTTTGGCTTTGTGTCGTCTACTCGTCTTTAGTGTCGTTTATGGAAGTTAATCATTTTCTTTTGTGAATGGACATTAATCATTTCGTCATTTTCTTTTAGATAACATGATATTCTACTATTCAGCCCCAACTCCCAACCGACGAACAACATCAGTTTGTAATTGTTCTGCAGATTTGATCCATTAGAAAATATGAAAATGGCTAGAAAACGTGAAATAACACTTTTCACAGTCCAAAAAATGGCTAGAAAATGTGAAAACTTTTGACGACGCCCTTGTAACTGTGTAGTAGGAACACAAAACACCATTATCATCTTAGGACCCCAAAACAGTGTGTTAGCTGTTTCTCAGTAGGGAAACGAACTATCTTCCCGACAATCTCCACTTCTCCTTCATTTGGTGACAAGCCCGTGCCGTACCTAGCAATGATACGACAATAGATCTCGGTAGAGGCGAGGTGAGGTTCGAGCTGCAACCAAAGATGACGTGGGATCGCATTCCTGAGCAGAGACAAACTTCAAATATTGAGTGGGGCTGACGAAAACAGGACATTATTGGAGTCAGAGCGGCGCGGCAATGGCACCAGCTGGGGCATGGCCTAAGTGAAGGGAGACAACGATATAGGAGTTATGCTCTGCCTCTCATGAAGCACGTGCCTCATCTGAGGAGGACGGTGGTGGAGCCGCTCAAGTTGAGGAATAAGAGGGAGACGAATCGGAGTTGGACGTGTTTGTAGTAGTGCATGCTCTAGCCAATGCAACCAAAAGACGGCTCTAATGAAAGTCAGGCAAATTATTCAATAAACAGACTCTCCCAACAAGTTAATTCTTTTTATTGGATCCATATACATAGAAAGGCCACTAGCTACAACGATTAGCATTTTGTTGAAAATTGCCTCGGTTTCAAAAAATAAAGGACGTTTTCATTCAAAAGTCGATACATCACGGTGATAGTACAATCGTACTGGACGAATGTCTGACCACTGCCGACACGTCTAACATAATTAAATAGAAAAAATCGTCATACCACAAAAATAAAAAAGGTCCAGCCTAAAACTGCTAGCTAGGTAGGTGTTCACCATCTCATCAGCAAACCGGGATGGCCCAGCAAAAAGAAAAACAGCACTTGTATGCGGTGTGTGATGAGTCATGTTATCGATCCCAACACAAAAGAGGTGAGTGATAAAGCAACATCCTGATATATTTATTGGCCGTCGAGTTTCTGCAGGCCACTCCTAGTTAACTAGTGGTGTGCATCCTATGATTGGCTTTTCAGCTGGTTAGAAATATCGGAAGCACACTACGTGCGCACGTACGTGTCGAGAGCCCGAAAGTTCCAGGATAGCTAGGTAACCTTCGCATGCATGCATGCACGCACGTAGATAGATGAACGTGCGCACAACATGTTTCGCGGCGAGCTTCTGGAGTGTGAAAGTGGGATGGTCTCTTTTGGTTCCGGAGGTTTTCTTTGGCTTTACGGGGAGAGAGTCTTCTTGTTTCCATGGCTTTGGAGTTTGTGAGCGAAGAAAACAAAGAAATCGCCGAGTCCAATAATGTTACATCTTTTGTAGCGGTGCATTGGACATGGGTTGTGCTTGGTGACTAAAGCAGAGGGAAAAACGATAGTGCAATGAGCTTTGTTCATGGCGCGCCACCTATGAATCCTGGTGAAAAAAATACTTCAGCACCCTCAAGGACTTTAATGGCTGATTATGTCACATTCGCTTTAATTGATTGATGCGGGATAAGATTAACAAGGCACACTTAAGAAATAAAAGGCCCCTTTCAACATTAATACAAGATAAGATAAGATATCAAGCCTATAATAAATGTTGAAAAAGATATGATGCATTGATCCTCAATTTTTTTTTCAAAAAGGGGATATAGCATGAAAATTTTGCCACAAATATACAAGACAGGCTATCCCTTGCCTATGAATTTGAAGATTTGTGAATTCATGGGTTCACTAATGACCGTGCAGAACGACTCATTTTTTACTGCAATTTTTTGCCATAACTGGGCACACAATGCATCTACTTCACAATATAATACTTGTGCAATAAAATCACTAGCATTATCCTGTATATTCTTATTTTATTTAGGTTAAAATCAAACAAAAATGCAATGTGAAATAGAAGCACATGATTAAGGGAAACCAAGCGAATTGTTCACATCTCCCTCCACACACGATTGTGGGAATAGTACGTTTTCAGCCCCCTCACCGGCATCGACGTTGTTCTGTCCCGTCTCCAGTGGTCCTATTGGACCTGGATGTGTAGCATACTCCAGCCCCCGCCGACGAGGGGTGCTTCGTCGTTGCTTTAGGTAGTTTTAGTTTCTTGGTCGGGACGACGAAATGGCGGCATACCAAGGTTAGAATAATGTGCTCTTGTTTGATCCTCTTAGATCTGGTCGGTGTTGGTCTCCGGTGGGTCTGCTTGAATCTGGTCGGCTTTTGTCTTCAGTTGATCCATCTTGATTCGGGTAGCCCTTGTTTTCGTTGGTCTTTTTGGATGTATGACCCTTTTGATTTATGCTTCTCATCCTTGACCACTATCGTTGTTTTCGTGCGCTCGTTCTTTCGGCCTTAGGATGATGACTTATTAGAACATGGTTTGCATGGTTTTCGTGAGGGAAGGACGATGATGACAGTGTTCTCGGCTTGCCCCAATGCTTGTACTTGTAGTTCGTTGCTAGATGGTTTATGGACTTGGTTATATATTTTTTTACTTCAGGAGATCTTTGTGTGCCGTCGGCACATATTGTTAATAGATCAAATGATTTTTTCAAGGAAAATAATAATCATACACAGGTATCATGAGGCACTGTGTTTTTGTTGGAATAATAATAATATTTTTTAATGAAATTCTACATACCTAAATAATTGATCTTCACTATCTCTAATTCCCTCAATATGCAGTCTTCCACTTTACCAAGTGTGCCACGTAGGCATCCATTAACACTATTATTCAGCCTCATGCAAACCACATATACTATATACGTTCGCACATAAGGCAAGTACAGATCATATCTACATTTAAAAATCGTTGCTTTTGATTTACACCATATTTTTCGTTCATAATTTAGCTGAAATCAAAGCAATCATTAAATTCCCGCACAGGAAAATCACTTATAGTTTTAATAATTGAATTGATTGATTCACTGTACACGTACCATGGGGAGTCGTGGTCAGTGTTAGTTGGGTGTCTGGTTGACCAAGACTTGTCCCGTGGCCAAGCCCAAGGGCACCAGCAGGCAGCAGGCATTGCATTGCATCCATGTCCAAATCAATCCCGCGTGTTAGGTCATTCTTATCATAGAAAAACAAAATGTCTTTTAGCAAGAGGAGGCGGAATGAAACGAGTGATGCTTCGAACTGGTCGTGCCAAATATTGTTCGGTCGCATTCAGCCGGCAATAGCCGGCTACGAAAGGAAAAACTAAATAGTGGGTACGAGTATTATTTTTCACAACTACATTTGTTCATCGGATGACTTAGAGCTTGCGGTTGCAGTGGCTGCATTGGTCGTTAATGACCACATTGCTAGGCAGCGGCCTTGGTTCATGGGATCAATTCTAGATCATGCTTCGGCCTTGAACCGCAATAGGGAGAGTGGCCACGCCCTGCTCTATGCCGATTACTTTGAGAATGCTGCGCTCTTCAAATCACATCAATTCCCCCGCCGCTTCTGTATGGCGAGACATGTGTTCAATCATACTGGGAAGGAAGTGGTAGCATATATATGACCCATACTTTGAGTGCAAAGAGGATAACCTTGGCAAGTTTGGCTCCTCCTTACAGAAATGCACTACGGCGATTCACATACTTGCATATGAAATTTCGGACGATCTTGTGGAGATAGCAAACCGCCGCTTATACAGAAATGTTGTTGGCGATTAATGCCGATAAAGGCTTTTCGGGCATCCTTGGTAGTATAGATTGTATGCACTAGAAGTGGAATATCTGTTTATTTGCTTGGTAGGGACAATACAAGGAGCATGTGAAAAGGTGTCACTGTCATACTAGAAGTGATGGCTTCACAAAATCTTTGGATATAACATTCTTTCTTCGGCATGGCTGGTTCTCACAATGATATCAACGTGCTTCAGTGTTCTCGACTGTTTGCAAGGCTTGCAGAAGGCCACTCCCCAGAGGTCAACTTTAAGATTAATGGCCACCATTACAACAAGGGATACTACATAGCTAATGGTATCTATCCTCAGTGTTAACTCTCGTGAAGACAATACCCAATCCACAAGGAGAGAAGAGACAGAGATTTTCCCAAATGCAAGATAGTACTAGGAAGGATGTGGTGTGTTTAATCTCGATGGGGTATCATTCGAAACCCTGCACCGACATAGAGCACCTAGAAGCTTTGGTAGGTGATGACTTCTTGTATGATCATGCACAACATGATTGTGGAGGATGAGCGTGATGATAGCATCTACGATCAAGGGTTTGATTTTCAGGATGAAAATGTTGAGTCTGAGCACCAAGAACTGGCAACGTTTGAACAGTTTGCCCAATTCTATCGTGAAATGCATGATTGGCATACTCACATGCAGCTCCAAGATGACTTGGTTGAGCACATGTGAAATCACATTGGCAACCAGTAGATGCATCGGTTATTTTTTTATCTATTGAAGACAATTTCGATTGGGTAGTAAAACTATTTGATTGTGTTTTTTTTCCAGATGTGGAACTATTTGTTTGTAAAATGATTTGCAATGTTTATTTATTTGGTTGTCAAAAATATTTTACAGTGTGTATAGTTCATACATAGGAGCTCCAACTGCCATGGCGGACTAGATGCGTCCGTGGGTTGGGCGCACGACTAGCACATCCAGGAACGGCTGGACGCCATCCCATTGCCCTGCCCAAACAGACAAAATCTAGACAAAACGGACGCTCGTTTAGGTTGTCGTGGAGTTGGCCTCACGGGATGAACAACAAATTAGAAAAAAAAATCACCTCCTGTTCATTTGGGAGCTAAAATGCTCTATGATCCATGATCTAGAAAACAAATTTAAATGCTGTAAAATTTTCTGAAAATAAATTTCAATATTCACATGACATTTTCTTCAATATCTAAGAAATTTAAATACAAATTGAAGATACATGTTAAGAAATAAAAATGACAAAACCATATGAATAGTGCCACAAAATACAAAAGCAAAAAATATGCACTATTCTCATCCTGATCTGTCTTTTTTGTTTTCCCATGTGTGTTTCTAATTTGGATTTGTTTTTTTAGGGATTGTAGACACATGCCTTGTGAACATTCACAATTTACTTTAGGATTTTTAGAAAACAATATTTATCTAAGGTGTGGAAGCCCAAGATATGCACTCACGTCAATGCTATCCTATGCTAGTTGTAAGTAGTATAACCATTTCACTTGCCAGGTAGATCTTCTTCGCGAGAGCAAGTATTTGGCAAAACTAATTTGTATTGAAATAATTTTGAAAAATCATGTTTGGAAGTTGGAAAAAAATCTTGAAAGGATATTGTTTGTTACAAAGATGATTTTGATAAATATGTTAAATTTGAAGTTCAAACTTATATTCATTTTATTTGGGAGGTAAAAAAAATTACATGTGGTCGCTACTTTGTTTGTTACAAAGATGTTTTTACTTTGGGCAGTCTGGAACTGCAGGAATGATTTGGTTCTTAACAGAACAATAAATACTCATTTTTTGCAGGTTATCTTCCTAGCCACTACGTTGATCCGTATGTGATCGCTACTCACTCAGATGGAGGTCAGGGAGCATTTGGTTACTGGATCTACCCGGTGGAAGATGGTAGCTCGGGCTATATTCAGCCGGTTTGGATGGCGGTCATGTAATAGGATAGGCAATTAGTTTTCCTGTCTCTTTTTGCCTGCCGGTTGTGGCTTTTATATTTCGCTCTTCGTGAGCCGTTTTGTGGCTCGTTCGTTTAAGACATCATGACCTTTGTTGAACTTATTTGATTCTAATAAATGTGGCCGGATGCATCGTTCTGATGCAGAGACCGGGGTTACACCCCTTTTCCAAAAAAAAAATTACATGAACAACAGAGTTGTTTTGTTCGTCAGTATTTGTTGTTGAACTTGTTTCTAGTAATTCCCAATGAATATGATTTTAAATTAGAAATTATATATGTTTGCAGAACACCTCTTCAACATACTATATATTTGCGAACCAATCTGTGGTTGGATGGTGAGGAGAACGATGGTAGCCCGAGCCCACCAGAGTTCAAGTCCTTGACTTACATTGGTGCTCGCATTTGCCTGAATTTATTTCAGGCCTTCGGGCGATGTGCGTTCAGTGGGAGAAGAGGTTCCCGTCGACTACGAAGGTGTGTGTGGCGACTTCGTCAATCTCAAGATGACCTGCCGGAGAGTGTGCGTGCATGTGTTCATGGGGATAAGTGTTTGCTCGTGTATGTGAGGGACTTCGATTGTACTGTGTTAAAAAAACATACTATACATTTTCTCACGATTTTTAGAAACTTGAAAAGTAGTTTTCACTGTATCTTGGTTTCCACCGACTGTTTTCTTCTTCTTCAGCCTTGTGGAACTTGCAGTCAATTTGTTCCAAAGAGTGAAAAGGGGCACGGAGACGAGGACCACTACATGCATGTCGAACCAGAGACCTATGAAAGCGACCGCAAATTGAACCAATATTTCTTTACGGAGGGAGTAATTCCTTTCCTCTGTCACTATTTGTGCATCTCACCTTTTTACCTTGTTAATCCCAACATTCCCTTGGCTTCATCATTGTTTCTTCACACTTTTCGCACCCTGTTCGTTTGTTGCTTCTACGAATGTTCCTACTTATCAGGCTATCAGCTACTCAGATCCTCTGCAGTTGAAAAGGGACAGGAGAATCTGCCAACTAGCAAAGCATGCCACCAGGCTGCGGCTGGCATATACATCGCCCTTTATCAAAAGCATTCATATTCTAGCATATCTGATACTTTTCGAAATAAATAAAATGCAGCGCACTTGGCGAACTCGATTTCTTTCAAAAGAGGAAAGTAATAATAACGAATTTCTTCCCAGCAACCTGGATCCAATATATAAGACCGTGACGAACAGATACGACAATGGAGCTGGGTAGAGGCAAGATGAGGTTCGAGCTGCGGCCAAAAATGGTGTGGGATGGCATCGGTGAGCAGAGACAAGCTTCAAAGATCGAGTCCGGCCGACGACAACACGACATTATTGGTGTCAGAGCGGCGGGACAATGGCACCAGCACGGGCATGCCCTAGGTGAAGGTAAGATAACAATATAGGAGTACCGCACGTACCCAATCTGAGGACGGTGGTGGAGCCACTTAAGTGGAGGAGGAAGAAGAGCGAGACAAATCGGAGTTGGACGTGTTGAGTAGGAAGATGGAGAATTCCGCTTGCAAGTGCGATCCTAGCCATCCAATCTCAGTCCACCCATTCAAAATAAACTAATCAAGCTTTGACTAATTGAAGTCAGTCAAACTGTTCAATAAACAGATTCTCCCCATCAAGTTAGTTCTTTTTATTGGATCCATCATCCATATATAGAAAGGTTACTAGCTATAACCATTAGTTTTTTTTTGTCAAAGATTGCCTCCGTTTCGAAAAGAAATAAATGACTTTTTTTTTGCGAAAAAAATGACTTTTTCATTCAATCGATGTATCAAAGTGATATCATCACATCGAGCGAATTCCTGACCACTACATAACACGATGCACATAACGGACACGTCCAACACAATTAAATAGGAAAAAGGTCGTCTTACCACAAAAATAAAGAAGTCCAGCTTATAAGAAATAAAAAAGTCCAGCCTAAAACTGCTAGGTGAGTAGGTGTTAATTAATCATCTCATCAGCAAACCGGGATGGCCCAGCAAAAAGAAAAACAGCACTTGTATGCGGTGTGTGATGAGTAATGTTATCCCAACACAGAAGAGGCGAGAGACAAAGCAACATCCTGATATATTATTGGCCGTTGAGTTGCTGCAAGCCACTCCTAGTTAACTAGTGGCGTGCATCCTATGATACGATTGGCCTTTTTTCAGCTGGTTAGAAATATCTGAACCACACTACGTGCGCACGTACGTGTAGGCAGGAGCAGCACGATCGGTGTCGAGAGCCCGAAAGTTCATGCATGCACGAATGGCTAGCTAACCTTTGCATTCATGCATGCATGCGCGTAGATAAATGGACGTGCGCACGTCACTAGTAGAAAACAGGACAATGGTCCAGGCTCGGTCAGCCCATTAGTCCCGGTTCAATCCAGAACCGGGACTAATGGGGGCATTGGACCCGGTTCGTGAGCCCCGGGGCTGGCCGGGCCACGTGGGCCATTGGTCCCGGTTCGTCTGGACCTTTTGGTCCCGGTTGGTGGGACGAACCGGGACCAATGGGCCTCGCTCCTGGCCCGAACCATTGGTCTCGGTTGGTGGGACGAACCGGGACCAAAGGCTGCCCTTTAGTCCCGGTTCAGGTCACCAACCGGGACCAATTATGGTTATGTTTCCTAACCATGAACAAGGAGTTGTTATTTGATTAACAAGGTCACATCATTAGTTGAATGATCTGATTGACATGACCCATTCCGTTAGCTTAACACTTGATCGTTTAGTATGTTAATGCTTTCTTCATGACACATACATGGTCCTGTAACTATGAGATTATGCAACTCCCGTTTACCGGAGGAACACTTTGGGTGCTACCAAACGTCACAACGTAACTGGGTGATTATAAAGGAGTACTACAGGTGTCTCCAAAGGTACTTGTTGGGTTGGTGTATTTCGAGATTAGGTTTTGTCACTCCGATTGTCGGAGAGGTATCTCTAGGCCTTCTCGGTAATACACATCACTTAAGCCTTGCAAGCATTACAACTAATGAGTTAGTTGTGAGATGATGTATTACGGAACGAGTAAAGAGACTTACCGGTAACGAGATTGAACTAGGTATTGGATACCGACGATCGAATCTCGGGTAAGTAACATACCGATGACAAAGGGAACAACATATGTCGTTATGCGGTTTGA
>LR880970.1:30936165-30956300 GCA_904067115.1 Aegilops sharonensis | reverse complement strand
TCATCCCCGACACTTTGCTGGATCGGAGTCCGGGGATCGTCATCGAGCTGAATGTGTGCAGAACTCGGAGGTGCCGTACGTTCGGTGCTTGGATCGGTCGGATCGTGAAGACGTACGACTACATCAACCGCGTTGTTATAACGCTTCCGCTTTCGGTCTACGAGGGTACGTGGACAGACACTCTCCCCTCTCGTTGCTATGCCATCACCATGGTCTTGCGTGATCGTAGGAAAATTTTTGAAATTACTACGTTACCCAACATGAAGTTGGTTCAAGTCTTATGGACAGTCAATGGACAAATGATTTGTAGAAGTCCTTCGCCATCATTTTCAAGTGTGACCTACTCGTCGTCATCTTATCCTGAACTTTGCATGTGCAGATTTCGTTGGACAAGCATGTGACAACCTACTTTGACTTCCCTCTAGCTGCATGTACACATATTTTAAAAAGGTTTCATATTTAAATATGATTGTAATAATCGTTTACATATAGTATTTTGTCATCATAACACACATGAACTCTTGAAGAATCGGGGCACAGTAGGACTACAAAACTAACTACCTATTGGTTTACAGGATATTTATTAATTATTAACACAAAATCAAAGGATATTTCTTAATGTTCACAACTTATATAATCAGAATAACTCACATTATAAATAAATTTCCACCAAATATATTCTAAGATCTTTACTAGATGTCTATATATACAGAGTTATTCTCATCATAAAAAATAGAGAATATGGTGTGGCATTTGGTAACACAACCGGGGAGTGCAGGTCAGCTTCATTAGCCAAACCTACGTCCAGGTTCTCAATCTTTCAGCTTACCCCACGCGCCTTGTCTATAGTATACATCAGAGCTTCAACCCAATACTTTGATTTTTCTCCAACCTGGATAAATAATTAAGAAATAAAAATTACCTTCTTATGTTTGTTTTTAGTTGTCATAAAAAGTCCGTAGTTTTCCTTGAGCTCTTATGACATCCTAACCAACCCTCCTAATTCTTGTGGTTAACAGTTTAACACCGGGTTTTTCATGTTCCCAGCCGTGGAGATGCACAGACTGTAACCATCCCCGATTTATCTCACCAGAGGCAGGTTCTTGGCAAATACAATATCTGAAGGAAACAACAATAAGAATATGGCCATTGAATTCGACACCCTCCAATAATAATACAATAACATCTCACCTGGAAGGTTGATGTATGCCAAATAGAGTTGGAGCAATTAAAACCTTGACATCAGAAACATCATAAAATTTAAAAATCGTCCTATGTCTCTCAGATGGAACTCGGAACTAATGTGAGATCTCATCTGACAGAAAAACGGCTGTCATGAGAAAAAGCAAGAAACTGAACATCCTAGATTCAGATTGATCCAGAAGTCAATCAGGAAACGTGCCGACCTAAGTGAGTAAGATGCAACAAGAATCATGGTCCCTAGCACAACAAGGAGAGGAACACCACATGCAAAAACCAGTGCGACGGCGGCGAACTACGACGTCGGAGTGACCCACAATATTTTGATTCAATTCACAGTGTGATGTGGACGAATCAACGCCTTGTATATTTGTTTTTCGCATTTTTCACTTGCTAAATAACCTGCTAGATAGGATGCAATTATTTTAAACAGTTATAGAGAGTAACATCATATCATACGATTTAAAAGTATTGAGATTAGGCATAAATTAAATTACACGAGGTATATGAGCAAACTCATAATAAACTGTCTGTTGGCCATTGGATACCGACAAATTCAGATGGAAAAGGGTAAGAAACCCAACAATATGTGCTTGAATTCGTCTTGTACAGAACCTGCATTTTTTTTAGTGGGCACAAAGAACAGCATCAGTAAACAAAACAAATTCCAAAGACGGAGGAAGAATTAGGGGAAGATAAGATGCAGGGAGGGAGAATTGGACCGAATTGGGGACCTGAGAATCACCCATCGTTGCTTGATAATGGTTTTTGGAAGTGAGGAGAATGGGGAACGAGCAGCGGCACGTTTGGGATTATGTAGGCATGTACTACCTCCTTTCCGGTTTATAGGGCTCAATTCAAAAATCTCATCAACCAAGCTAGATGGTGAGTGGTGGAATAATTTTTGTAGTTTGCAAAAACACTCAATTAATGCACTCGTTTTTTTAAAAAATTTATGTTTACCAACGCATCAATTGCAATGCATGCATGCATGAAGTCCTTGCATTGGTTAATTTTCTTTAATACTTGCATGCAATGATTTAATGCACCTTGAAATCTGAATATGTGGTAGGGAACCATCAAATTAAGACTTATAAAATGAGAAATCTAAAATTTTAAGATAAGCCCTATAAACCGAAAAGGAGGGAGTCTAAGTTAAATGAAAATTAATCACCGATTGTAACGGACCTACAATAACCAGCAGTCCACGAATTGACTGGTAGTAATGGCCGGTTAAACTCTCAATCAATCATCATCTATTTGGCAATAGAACTTCGGACGCATGCATTGCTGTTCGCACTCGTTTACAACGAACTAAGGCTGATTATGGGTGATCGAGAGCAAATCTGACGGCCATAAATGCATTAAGCTGAGGATCCAACGGCTGAAAACGCTAATGGCTTGAGATGGCAGGAAAAATACTCAGTTATAATGTATCTAAATGGAGGGAGCTGAGCAGATTAATCTCACGTCGTATAGATACTCACCCAAAATAACTAGTTAAAGTAAGCATCAAAGAGTTAAATTCCGTTTATTTTTTATTCCGAAGCCAATGAAAAGTAAGTAGAAGCTACAAAAACAGGGTTTTCTATTGATGCCTTGTAGTGAGAAATCAAATAGTGAGTCGTCATCAGCGTTGGTTGGGTGTCTGATTGACCAAGACTTGCTCCGTGTGGGGCCAAGGGCACCAGCACGCGCCGCACCGCAGCGCGTTGCATCGCATGCATGTCCAAACCATTCCGTGTGCCAGGTCCTTGTCATCGTCGAAAAGATTAAAGGGATGGATGATAGATTTCCCAACAACTTGCGAGAGTGATACGTCCAATTGGTCGCGCCAAATGCACACACACCAACCTTTGTGTGGTCGCATGCAGCCTGCAATAGACGGCAACAAAAAGAGAGGAAAAAAATCATTTGTCTTGGTAAAGAAAAGGTGCTGGTACTGATATTAAAAATAGCAATGAACTTTGAGTTTAGTGCTCATTCGAGAGCATGTGACCTCGGGAGCCAAATGCTAAGCGAGTTACAACTACTTCATTGGTTGGGTAGATCTTCTCCTGAAGAAAATATATTCCATGAAAACAAATTTACTACAACGAAACCTTTTGTGAAAACCAAGTTTGGAAGCTTTAAAAATTATCAAAAATTTACTACGTGTTAGGAAAAAATGTTTTATATGAGAAAACCACGCATTTGGAGCGGTCCGCACTGTTTCCGCGCCAAAGTCCCGCACTTTCTTCACCTTCTCTGCTCCGACCGTCGGCGCTCTCCACCCCAATATCCGCCCTTTTCGAATCCACTGCCACATGGACCCGGCCGACGAGCTGCTGGAGCCGGTGGAGGTGGAGGATCCACAGAAGGCGGAGGCCTGGAGGATCAACTTGGTGACATGACAAGACTGCCGCCTCAAACAGAAGGCAAAGGAAGGCGCTGACAAAAAGGGCGTCGGGGAAGGGCGGCGGAGCGGGGGACGGGTTGCACGGGCTGAGCGTGGCCGAGGACGCAGGGTGCCGCCGTCGCAACAGCCGTCCGTTCACACATCATCCTGGCTAGAGAAATATCAACGACGACCAAGATGGCGGAGAAGTTCAAGGGCATCTTGACGAAGAAGGAGGGGGCATGCATCAAGCTCTCCGAAATGGACAAAAAAGACGGAGAGGTCTAACATATAGATGGCGGTCGTCTGCTATCCCTCTCCCACATAATTTCATATTTCTGTTGACCTCTATGACGTTGACCATGTACCTCATCAAGGTGTAGAAATAAAGGACGGTGGTCCGACCGAGGTGAAACCAGGTGCTGCGTCCACGCATACGGGAACACGTCCCTCCATTCATTACTACCACATGACCAGTCCAGGCATACACAGACGTTGCCATTCTCCCGATGGCCATTATCATATGTATATGGCGCACCCAAGAACCCTAAATCAACAAGTTCGCATACCAAGAGTGTATCTCGAAACACCTCCATTTGGTTCTCACTTCTACTTGTTCTTGAAAAGTGCCCATGCTGCCATAGAGCTTGGTTGAAATCTCCACAGACCAGCCAAGGTAAGTTTGGCATCGCCCTAAGCCTGACTTGATGCTCCCTTCAACAATACTCACATCAATATACGGTAACGATGCTCCACGTGTGGTTCTCCATCGACAATAAAGTTGGAACGCCAAGACTTACCAGACCCTTGGTCAACAATACTCACATCAATATACCTCTTGCACGAATCCAGAACCGTCACTTGGAGGGAGTCATCCCAGAACAATGCTAAACCCCCTCCAAGACCCTCAGTATCAACACCACAAAATCCTTTCGGGCCTATCTTCCACTTTAAACGTTCCATCTTTGCACATGTTTGCCTTGTTTCAGCCAGGAAGACAAATCTGGTGCAATGGGGTTTTACAAGAGCCCCAACTTCAGGAATTGTCCGGCGGTTCCCCGCCCTCGGCAGTTCCAGAATAGGTGACTCGTTGGGACTAGCAGCGGTCCGACCGGTAGCCCGCCAAAATATTGTCAGAGTTTGAGTTATCACCATCCTCTTTGGCCGCTTACTTCCAATGCTACTGCTTGGTGACACCTCTGCATCACCATCTTTTCCATCAGTTAACAACAACAACTTCCCCTCTGGGTCTGAACTCCTGCAGCCTTAGTTCCTGCCAAATCCTCTTCCATGTTCGGCCTTTTACGGGAAGGTTTATTCATCTCTATATCCAGGTTCGGTGGTGGCTTGGTCGGGCTAGAAGCCGTATCTTTTAACTCACCATCAACCTTATTTGCCTGCATGTTGAAAGGCAGTTGAGGATGAGAATCAAACCTCCTTTCTGCCTCACTCGGCTCCCAGTCAGACCGGGTATGCAACCGGGGGGTGGGGGGCGGGGGGTCAGCATACAAATAGTTCCCAAATTTGAGATCCTTTTCAGCAAAGACTGCAGTACCACACTCCTTGTGATCATGGCAAATGATGCCGCAAGCATTGCAGAATTTGGCCAGCTTCTCATATCAGACTGCATAGATCTTTCGATTCTTCCCCTTGACAGTACTCACGAACTTTGTTAGAGGCTTTGTAATACCATGCTTCACTCGAACACGGACATAGTCCCCTCTGGAATTGCCAGAGATTCTACTTTCAAGGATCTGCCTAGCCGATCTAAGTAATTTTCCAATCAAATCTTCCCTACAGTAACCATCCGGTAACTTGCGAATTTGTAACCAAATTGGCATGTGCACCATTGGCACTTCCTCCGCATCCGTAAAACCATCATAGGGCACCAGAAGAACAGCCATGTTGCGGAAGAGCCATGGACCCTGGGACATTATACGATTCCAATCACCTAGAAAGGATGTTTGGACCACAAACAAGTGCGATCCTATCGGACGAAAGCGAACTAGCTGCGCTGTATTCCATGCCGCCCGCATGTCCTTGAAGAATGCAGATTGGCTGAAGTTCTTTGTTGTATGAACCCTAGCTAGAACTATTCTTTGAGACAATCTGCTTGCCTTCTGGATTTGACGATCCTATGCTGAACGGGCGACAATATAGAGTGGTGGCGTTGGTTAGAGGCGAGATGAGGTCCGAGCCACAACCAACGACGATACGGGGTCGTAGTGCCAAGTGGAGACAACCTTCGAGGTTGGAGTGGGGCTGACAGCAACCGGATACAATGTGAATTAGAGTAGACTAGCAAACATGCCCGTGCGTTGCAACGGGAGAGAAAAAATTTACATGCTAGCCAAATAAGTTTGACTCAATACCCTGACATATGAGCGTTCTCTATTTTAACACAGTGACTCGCGATGTTGCGAACATGTCTTATAGTTTGCGAACAGTTTTGTAAAATCTAATATTTATTGAAACAACGAAAACTTTATGATTTCCCACACATTTCTGAATTCACAAACATTTTATGATTTCTCAAACATGTTTTTCAAAATTTGCAATGTTTTGAAATTTGGAAATATCAAATTAATTTAAAGAAGGAGAAAACAAAAAAAGAAATGAAAAAATAAAAGAAAAAGACAAAAGATGAAATGAAAAAATAGGGGAGTCACGCCCTGCGCGCCGGCCCATGAACATGCACTGGGGGAGGGGAGGTGCATCACAAAAAGAGGGGAAAAATCTGCAGAACCTGAGGATAAAGAATTACACTCTAGCCAAATAAGTATGACTCAATACCCTGACATATGAGCGTCCTCTATTTTGACACAGTGACTCGCCATGTTGGAACTTATCTTTTTTCCAACCCTCACTGATGATAGATGCGATATCGACATGATCACATTGTAGTCGACATGGTAAATCCCAAGGCAATAAGCTTGCCATTGCATGACACACTTTTAAACTTTTAAAACAAGTCTCATCGACCACAAACTTGCAATTTTTTTGAGTTTTTCAATATTTTCTAAAATTTCATGTACATCTCTTTCATATTCACGAATTTGTTTTGAATACATGATTATTTTTCAAAATCATGAACATAGTTTTATTTCCTGTCATTTTTTTCCAAATTTTGATTTTTTTAATAATTTGTGAAAACTCTTCTAAAATCACTAATATTTTTAAAACTGTGATTTTTTTTATGATGTCCCACACATTTTTGAAATCACAAATATTTCATGATTTCTCGAACATGATTTGAAATTTTTTGCATTGTTTTGAAATTTGGAAATCTCAAATTAATTTAAAGAAGGAAAAACGCAAAAAAAAAGAAATGAGAAAAAAAAGACAAAAGACGAAATGCAAAAAAAAAGAAAAAAACATAGGCGTCACGCCCTGCGGGCCAGCCCATGAACGCGCACTGGGTGTGGAGGGGAGGTGCGTGACAAAAATTGTTTGGAAAATTAGTAGATCCTGGGATTCGAACCCCGGTGTCCAGGGCGGGACAGAAAGGCTTGAGCCACTGGGCCATCTCCAAGTTTCTAAAATATGTGCAGTATCACCTCTATATAAGAACTCAGTACGACGACGAATTTGAAAAAAGAGAATCATTGTTTAATTTCACTTACGAGTGGCATTGGTGGGTAATTCTTGCCAACTTCGAAGGTATTTTTTATGACGTACGACTAGAAACCTAATTTGCTTTATTATTAGGTAGAGATGACTACGTTGGCATGGCAGTGCCAGCAGGGGCAAGACGAAAGTGAGGTAAGGCGAGGAGGTAAGGGGCCTCGGGCTTGTCCCTAGAGGAAACAACAATTTTTATCTGATGGCCTCTCAACGGTGGTGGAGATGGGAGCCGCTCTAAGAGAAAGAAAAGGGTGGTGACAAAGGTGACTTTGGCATGTCGAGTAAGGACATGTTCGGTTTGCAAGTGCGATCCTGGCCATCCAATCTCAATCCAATGGTGTAAAGGATTAATTAATCCGACCATCGCCAACTGAAATAAGTCTAACTTGTAATTAAACAGACTCTCGCCATCAGGTTAGTCTTTTTTTTTATCCATCGACATAACAACAACAACAACAAAAGGTTGATAGCTAGTTGGTAATAACCAGGTAGGTGCTAATCTTTATCCTCTTTTCGGGGGAAAAAGTAGATGGTAATCATCTCATGATCAAAGCTGGATGGTCCAGCAAAAGAAAAGAAATGAAAGCAGCGTTTTTCCATGCGGTGTGTGATGAGTATGGTATGTAGTGGAACACAAAAGAGGACGGTGACAAAGGCAACGTCCTGAATTGCCGATATATTATTGGCCCCTGAGCTGCAAACACGCTAATAAAATAGTGGCGTGCATCTATGATTGGCCCCTTTTAGCTGGTTATTATCAATATCTGAACCACATATACGTACGTACGTGTAGGTAGCAGCGCCACCATGTCGATCCTAGGTGTCGAGACCCCAGAAGAGATCTTTTCCAGAACGGCTAGCTAGCTAGGCCTTTGCATGCATGCACGTTGATAGACGGACGAGCGCACATGCACACCGGTGCACCCACCGAACATGCAAAGGAGTGCATGCATTACCTGTCTATCTCATAGTGTAACTTTCTTTCACAAATAAAAGCCCGTACTTGTTGGATGTCTCGGGAGTCCATTTTAAGGCCACCCGAAACTTTACATATATAGATTCGGACTGTCCGAAATCATGTTATATGTTTCCGAAATTGACGAGCCTCCATCGGTGTTTGGCACGGGTTACATACCGTCAACCCTGCCTTGTCGATGATCTTGCCGGCGTACATGTTCTGCGCGATGGTCACAACAGCTGCATCCCGGCGCACTTTGATGCCGAGGTAGTAAAACAACAACCAAAGATCACCCATTCATAATGTGGCTTTCATCGCCGTCTTGAACTTGTCGATTTCACCGGCGTCAGCTCCGGTGATCACCAAATCACCCACATACACCCCCAGAAAGTAGGAGCTTGTGGCCTAACCCGCGTACGTAGACATCGTTCTCGTAATTGCAGCGCCTGAAACCCATGTCGACGAGCGCGGCGTTCCAGGCCCACGACGCTTGATGCAGCCTGTACATGGCCTTGCATAGCAGCATAGATGCAACACCTTATGCTCGGTTGATGGAGACGAATCCTGGAGGTTGGCCGACGTAGACCTCCTCTGCGAGTTTGCCATTAGGAAAGCCGATTTCAGATCCATGTGATGGATCGGCCACCCTTGGTGCGCTGCAAGCGTGAGCACTGAATTCACGTGGGCTACGTACCGAGGCATAGACCTCGTCGAAGTCGATCCCCTGCTTCTGCACAAACTCCCTTGCGACAAGACGATGGTGCCGTGAGAGTCTCTCTTCACTCTGAAGACCCACTTTAAGCCAATGGCGCGGTATCTAGTGGGGATCGAGATCGGCAAGCTCCCGTGTGCCGTTCTCCTTGATCGAGCCCATCTCCTCGAGCATCGCCATGTGCCAGCTTGGACCGTGCCGTTCCCCTTCTGCAAGCAGAAACCATTTTTTTTTGTTTTTTAGGAAAAAAAAAACCTTTTTTGTGAAGAGGGGAAAAAAGTGGATGGGCTCTGATGGCCCATCTATCTACATGGAAACAAGACCACCGCTGGAACCGTGGTCACTGGTGGTATGCGCCCCGTCAAAAAAAAAGAAAGGAAAAAAAACTGGAGGTATGCGCGACAGCTAGGGTTTCAACTTGTCGCGCCGTCTCCCGTCTCCCATCCTTGTTCTTGCTTCAACCCCCCACCACCCCTCCCGTACCAGCTGAGAAGAGAAGAGAAATCCAAAGAAACTAGGGCTGGGTTTCCATGGCGGCCGCCTGCTGCGTCCTAGTCGATTCCGGGGCTTACATCGACAACACCAGCGACAGCACCAACGACAGCACGGCCCAAACGTTTACCAGTACAGGCAATCAGATCGTTGTTTCCCTATGGCCTGCTCACCCGCCGATCCCCTCCCGTCTCTCCGTGCACCTCAAGAAGAGGATGCAGCATCCCGGCCAAGACTTCCTCCAGGAACCCAAGATCCTCTGCACGGCGGACTGCTTCTTCGTCCTCCGCACCGCCATCGGCCGCGGCCCCCCACCCTTCAACATCACGCAGAGGATGAGCGACTACTTCGTCTACCAGCCAGCCAGCTCCACAGGGGGAGGCCCGTCGCTCACCCTCACCCTCACTTGTTCGGAGACGGCGAGGTTGGCGTCCTCCCCCGCGGCGGCGGCCACCACTTCACCATCGCCGTGCTGTCTCAAACCTCGTATTACAAGTTCGTGCTCTACCTGTTCAAGTCCGACGACTGGTGTTGGACCTCCAAGAAGGTGCTGGTGGACTTGCCACGGTTACCCTTCCCCATGCCGCTGCCCCCTGACCATGTCCATGGCCACTTTCAGCATGTTACCAACTCTGTCATCATCATCGGGGGGGAGCAGGGGAACCATTGGCTGGGTTGATCTCTGGCATGGAATACTGCTCTACGACGTGCTCCGTGACGGCAATGACGACGACGACATAATCCGCCTTGTGCCGCTGCCGGTGAGGCCGGGAAGCCATTGCGGCAAGGCGCTTGATTGCTGTCCAAAGCCTTACCGAAGCGTCGCTGTCGTGGGGGATTGCCTCAAGCTTGTCGAGTTGGAACCCTTCGGCGATCGTCTTCCTGGTAAAGACCCCGAAACCGGGGGCCCCAAGCTCAGAATTGATGACTGGACACTCAGCACCTACAGTACCAAATGCAACATCACCGGCAATCCCCCCGAGGATTGGAAAATCGACTTCACCGTCAATGCATCCGCCATCCGGATTGACACAACAATGCGGTCTGGATTGGTTCGCTGCGGAATGCTGCTGCGTAACAGTGATGAGGCTGCAAAGAGAAACTTGAAAAATCTCTGGACATGTCAGCCTGTTGTCAGCCTGAATGATGATGAAGGTGCTGTNTTCGGCCAAAAAACTGGATTTCGGCCGAATTTCGGCCATCTCGGCCTGGGGCGAAAAGTATACTTAGGCCGAAATTGCTAAAATTTGGCAAATTTTGGTCAAATTTAAGTCAAACTGCAGTCAAAATTTGGTCAAATTTCAGCTGAAATTTTTGAAAATGGCCGAAATTCGGCCATCTCGGCCTAGGGCGAAAAAAAGCTCAAACCGAAAATCAAAACACAGCTGCTGGTAAGGTCGGGAAGCCATTGCGGCAAGGCGCTTGAGTGCTGCCCAAAGCCAGTGATCCAGAGGTCGAGGGCCGGCACAGTCAACGCGGACGAGCATTTCACGGCAGCTTGTGAACTTCTTGGCAGCGTAGAGTGGGACAGAAGTAAATTGTCCGGTGGATTAACATGTAGACGAGCCCTTGGATGTACGGTGAAGAGAAAAATGTATTGTGAGAAAATAAAACTGAATTTTCGTGTCTGAGTTGAAACAAACAAAAAGCAAACCACCCTCCAAAAGTTAAATACATAAGAGTACTTCCACCCCCACAAAAAATGTAAGTAGATACTTAATAAATAATATTATAAAGTAAAAAGGAAACCTCATAAGAAAATCAACCATGGAAACCAGCAACAAATTTATGTACGTCACGTGAACGTTACAAAATAGCTTCATCTCAAACCAAACGATTCCTCTCAAATTAAGTTGCCTTATTACTAGACCACCCATGTGAGAGTTTTTCTAGTATTTTACCAGCATTCATTTTTGGCTGTTGGTAGCCAATATAGTTTCCTGACAAAGTGTATGTTTTTTTTTGATATTGATGCATGCACCAACCGATGCAAAGCTCTGACATTATCCCATTTTGAAGAGGAATAAATAGGGTTGCTTGATATACTCTATGGTTTCCAGCTGCTTTGCTGTCCAGACTTCCAGTGAAGTTTCCATTGCCAGTCGTTTGTGCTTGTGATAAACAGCAAATATTATGCAACTACAGTGCATGAACGAGCTAGACACGGTAGTGCGGTCTCAAACTGGAAAGCCTTCGCCAGAAAGTTAGTCATCTTTCCCTTGATGGGTTTCTAATTATGTCTTTGGGTCTACCATTTGGCATGTTGCTGATGGTGACAAAAAGTTCATTATGAGATCATTTTGTAGTCTCTCAGCAGCCATTTTAGTTAGCCAGGGGAAGCACGGTGACAGCCGGTGGTCGTCAACGAGCGTGTGTGCAATGATGATAGGCAGTCATATATGCACCATTAACGTCTTGATGACAAGGGTGTGCGGAACTTCAATGTAGCCTAGTGTAGTCGCCGAGATATTTTGCTCTCTATGAGTCGTTGGGTCTCTCACTACTAGGGAAAATCTCATACACATAACTTTAGCAGTAGCGCGTGTTAAAAAACCACGCTAGTGTTAAGTAGCAGTAGCGCGTTGGCGTAAACCGCGCTACAGACACAATTATAGCAGCAGCGCGCCTGAAGATAAAAACGCTACTACTAAAATTCCCACTGCTTAGCCGATAGGCTACACATAGTAGTAGCGCTCTACGGCGAACAGCGCTACCGCTACATGCTTTGTAGCAGCGCGTTTACGCAGAAAGGCGCTACTGATAAAGGAAATAAAATTAAATGGAAAGCAAATAGAAAAGTAAATAAGAATGAAAGAAATAGAAAAAGGAGAATGGAAAAAAAATAAAATGTAAAGAAAAATAAATGAAAAAGGGGGAAAAAAGAAAGGAATAGCAGTAGCGCATATCCAGAAACGCGCTATAGCTAACTTAGCAGTAGTGCACTTCACTACAGGAAAAAACTTATAAGCCGTGTATCTAATACACTCGGCTTACGCCTGTTTAAACTCGGTTTATGTATAAGCCGAGTAAAATACCCGGCTTATAGGACACGGTTTACAAGTGACCGGCTTATACGGTATAAGACGATTGCCCAAACAAAAAAACTCGGTTTATGTATAAACCGAGTGTTTTCACAAGGCTCTCGGTTTAATAAACTAACGTGCCGGCGGCCGGGTGTTAACGGCCACGTGTTACAGTCTATATAAGCCGAGTGTGTCTGTGCGCTACACGGTTTACCTATAAGCCGTGTGCCTCCTCTCAATGCACGCTTTACATATAAGGCAAGTGCCTCCGCTAGCTGATGAAGTCATGTACCTAGGGTAGGGTCATAGACCTGCCCAAAGGTACCCTCCCCAAGGACACTCGCGAAAGAAGCGACCTTCCAATCGACCTGGTAGGTTTCCACTCGACAGATTCAAAGACACTCGACTATGAAGACCCACTCGACCACCAGGAATCCAAGAGCCACTCGGTGTCCAAACAGTCTGTAGTTAAATAGTCTTTATGGTCATAATGATACTTTATGTAAGGCGTTACCAGTAACGCCTAGCCTTAACGTACCTTAAACCCTCCGCTACGTGGGCTGGCTGGGGTCCTGGCGCACTCTATATAAGCCACCCCCCTCCACAGGTAGAAGGGTTCGCACCCTGTAACACATACGCATACAATCCAGTCGACCGCCTCCGGGCTCCGAGACGTAGGGCTGTTACTTCCTCCGAGAAGGGCCTGAACTCGTAAATCCCTTGCGTATACGACTGCTCCATAGCTAGGACCTTGCCTCTCCATTCCTACCCCCCATTCTACTGTCAGACTTAGAACCACGACAGTTGGCGCCCACCGTGGGGCGGGTGTTCTAGCGATTTGTTGGAGAAGTTGGGATTCTTTCGATCTCCTACATCATGGTTTCAGGTGGAGTTCTGGTCGAGGGCCGCGAGATCCGTCTCGGTGCGCTCATGTTCGTCGCCGACGACTCCGCTTGGCTTCAGGAGGCTCCACTAGACATGGACGCGCTCCCCGTCCGCGGGGCGATGCACTTTCGCGCGTGTGTCCGCGGCGTCCTCCTGCGGCAACCGTCGACCCAGTATGGGTCAGCTCCTGTGTCATCATCGCCTCCAGTTTCCCGCCGAAGCAAGCGTTCCGGTCGGTCGAGGCTTCAGCGGTGGGTGAGGCATGCGGCGGCCCGCCAGTCGGCCACCCCCAAGTTGCGGCAATCGAGCCCGACGAATCTCTCTACGGCCTGTTCGACCTGTCGACTGGCTCCGCAGAGACTGCGTCCGAATGCGATAGCAGTGACCCGGCGGCAGAGGTTCTGATGGTCGATGGACCATGCAGTCCCCCCGGATTCACCCGTACCAACGGAGGTGACGGTGGAGCCGATCCGGAGCAAGCCCACGAAGAGTACCTGCCCGAGCCCCTCACTTCACTTCAGAGGGAGGAGCTTCGCCGTCGGAACATGGATGCGCTTCACACTCCTATCGTTGGAGAAACCCCCGAGGCTCGTGCCTTGGAGGATGCGCGCTTGGCCAACCTGGCTGAGCGCACTCGACTGGAGAACCTTCAGCGAGTACTCGACGAGCGCGCGCGACCAAGGGTTCCAGAATCCAGTCGAAGTCAGCTCTTCCAGCCACCAACTCAGGTATATCGAACTCTGATCCAGAATTTAGCAGCTGCCGCCCGTATAGCAGAGTCAATTCAGCCTTCCCAGTCGCAGGCGGGTAGAGGTTTGCTACAAATCAGAGATCTGCTCCGGGCAGCAGGAGACCAAAACTCAGTCGTATCTCAGTCGCGGAACAGGATTCACAGCCGATCCGTCGCTGCGAATTCAGTCCAGTCGGCCCATAGTCTGAGATCGCCCCCGAGGCGTGACGAACGTGGAGGCCGGCGTGATGATCATTACAAGAGCCGCGAGCAATATGAGCACCGATTCGATCGCAATGATCGATGTCGAGTGCCCACTCCTCCCCCAAGGGGTGGATCATACGCTCCTCGGCAGCAGGACGACAGACGCCAGCACAGTGTTGGGCGAAGAGTTCCAGTCGACCCCAGGGAACCAGGCTTTGACGCAAGATCTATCATCGTTCAAGGTTTGGTCGACAGGAACAGAGCTCACCGAGACGACCATGACAGAGATGTTCCCTCCAGCAGCAGAGTTCATGTCTCAGGGCCAGAGTGTTTCAGTAGAGCCATCAGAGCCGCGGTGATTCCTCCCAACTTCAGGTTGGCGACTGGAGTCAGTAAGTTCACTGGTGAATCCAAGCCTAACACTTGGCTTGAAGACTACCGAGTGGTTGTTCAGATCGGCGGCGGCAACGATGAGGTAGCCATGAAGCATTTGCCTCTTATGTTGGAGGGCTCAGCCAGAGCGTGGTTGAATCAGTTAGCACCCAGCAGTATTTACACTTGGGAAGATCTTGCCCGAGTGTTTGTCAGGACATTCGAAGGGACTTGCAAACGACCAGCAGGGTTGACGGAGTTGCAGTCTTGTGTACAGAAGTCGAGTGAAACTTTGAGAGATTATATCCAGAGGTGGATCACTTTGCACCACACAGTTGAGAATGTATCTGATCACCAGGCAGTCTGTGCCTTCAAAGAAGGTGTCAAGAACAGAGAGTTGAGTTTGAAATTTGGTCGAACCGGAGATATGACCCTGAGTCGGATGATGGAGATTGCCACCAAGTATGCAAATGGTGAAGAAGAAGATCGGCTCCGGAGTGGTAAATACAAATCGGCCGCTAATGAGGCCGGCGGAGGAAATTCCAGTCGGAAGCAGAAGCGTAAAGCCGAGCCAGCTGCTCCCGGAGAGGCCTTGGCTGTGACCCCATGAAAGTTCAAGGGGAAACCCAAGGGTGCTTGGAACCCCAAGAAGCTGAAAGATCAGGATGGAAATGACGTGTTGGATTTGCCATGTCACATTCACACGAAGAAAGATGAAGAGGGTAAACTCATTTACCCAAACCACACCACTCGACAGTGTCGAATCTTGATTCAGCAGTTCCAAGGGAAACAACCCAAGGATAAGGATAAGGAGACAGACAAAGTTGAGGACAAAGATGACAACGATGATGGATATCCCCAGGTCAATTCCACCCTGATGATTTTTGCTGACGTTGAAAGCAAAAGTGGATTGAAGGTTATCAATCGGGAAGTGAACATGGTCGCTCCGGCGACACCCAGCTATCTGAAATGGTCCCAGACCCCCATCACATTCGAACAGTCCGATCACCCGACGCACATTGCCACCCCCGGGAGGCAAGCGTTGGTGGTCGACCCAGTCGTCGAAGGCACTCGACTGACCAAAGTTCTGATGGATGGTGGTAGTGGCTTGAACATATTGTACACAGAGACGTTGAAAGGGATGGGCATTCCGATGTCCAGACTCAGCGCCAGTAGCATGAGCTTCCACGGAGTCATTCCTGGAAAGAAGGCTGAGTCACTCGGCCAAATTGCTCTTGATGTAGTTTTTGGTGATTCGAAGCATTTCCGGAAAGAAAAGTTGACCTTTGAGGTCGTGGATTTCCAGAGCGCTTATCACGCTATTCTGGGAAGGCCAGCATATGCACGTTTCATGGCCCGACCATGTTACGTGTATCTTAAACTGAAGATGCCTGGTCCCAAGGGCGTGATCACTGTTACGGGCAATTGGAAGAAGGCGGAAGAGTGCTTCCAGAAGGGCTCTAAGATCGCCGATGCTCAGTTGGCAGTGGTAGATCTACAAGAGTATCAGAAAACTGCAGATCCGAGTGATTTGTTGCGAGCTAATAAGCCCGCTACGGAGTCAGCATTCCAGTCGTCCGGAGAGACAAAACAGGTTCATATCCACCCGACTGATCCCAATGCTGCTCCGACCAACATCTCAACAACACTCGACTCAAAATAGGAAGAAGCGCTCGTCCAGTTCCTCCGTGAGAACTGGGACATCTTTGCATGGAAGCCTGCTGACATGCCGGGTGTTCCCAGGGGGCTGGCTGAGCACCGCCTACGAGTCGACCCAAAAGTTAAACCGGTTAAAGAATATCTTCGACGGTCCGCCGTCCATAAGAGAAAGGCCATTGGTAAAGAGGTGGCTCGGCTCTTAGCGGCAGAGTTCATCCGAGAGATCTACCACTCCGAGTGGCTCGCCAATGTCGTCATGGTCCCCAAGAAGGACAAGTCGTTGCGCATGTGCATCGATTTCAAGCATATCAATCGGGCCTGCCCGAAAGATCATTTCCCTCTTCCTCGCATTGACCAAATAGTCGACTCAACTGCGGGGTGTGAGAGGTTGTCTTTTTTAGACGCCTATTCCGGGTACCATCAGATCCGTCTGTATGGACCCGATGAGATCAAAACAGCGTTCATCACTCCATTCGGGTGCTTCTGTTATGTCACCATGCCATTCGGTCTCAAGAATGCCGGAGCCACATTCATGAGGATGATTCAGAAGTGCTTGCTCACTCAAATCAGTCGGAATGTGGAAGCATACATGGATGATATAGTGGTCAAGTCACGAAAAGGTTCCGACCTGTTGAATGACCTTGCTGAAACGTTTGCCAATCTCAGGAGGTATGATATCAAGCTTAACCCATCAAAGTGCGCATTTGGAGTTCCTGGTGGAAAGTTACTCGGTTTTCTCGTTTCTGAGCGAGGAATCGATGCTAACCCCGAAAAGGTTGGCACTATACTCCGAATGAAGCGCCCTGTGCGCGTGCACGATGTCCAGAAGCTTACTGGATGCTTGGCCGCTTTAAGTCGATTCATCTCTCGCCTCGGTGAAAAGGCATTGCCTCTTTACCGACTGATGAAGAATTCAGACAAGTTCGAGTGGACTCCAGAAGTTGATGCAGCGTTTGCAGAGCTAAAAGCTCTGCTCTCCACCCAGCCGATGCTTGCTGCTCCTATCAGCAAAGGGCCTTTGTTGCTTTACATTGCAGCCACTGGACAAGTCGTCAGTACCGTACTTACGGTCGAGCGGGAAGAAGAAGGAAAAGCCTTCAAAGTTCAACACCCAGTTTATTATCTTTCTGAAGTGTTGACCCCATCAAAGCAGAGATATCCTCACTATCAGAAGCTTGTTTATGGGATTTATTGTTGGAGAACGTTGCCGAAAATTAAAATTTTTCCTACGGTTTCACCAAGATCCATCTATGAGTTCATCTAGCAATGAGTCATGGGAGAGTGATTGCATCTACATACCCTTGTAGATCGCTAAGAGGAAGCGTTCAAGTGAACGGGGTTGATGGAGTCGTACTCGTCGTGATTCAAATCACCTATGATCCTAGTGCCGAACGGACGACACCTCCGCGTGCAACACACGTACAGCCCGGTGACGTCTCCCATGCCTTGATCCAGCAAGGAGAGAGGGGTTGAGGAAGACTCCATCCAGCAGCAGCACAACGGCGTGGTGGTGGTGGAGGAGCGTGGCAATCCTGCAGGGCTTCGCCAAGCACCTGCGGGAGAGGAGGAAGTGTCACGGGAGGGAGGGAGGTGCAAGGGACTCAGGTGTGGCTTCCCCTCCCTCCCCTCCACTATATATAGGTGCAAGAGAGGGGGGGAGGGTGCAGCCTTGCCCCTTCCTCCAAGGAAGGGGTGCGGCCAAGAGGGGGGGAGGAGTCCATCCTCCCCAAGGCACCTCGGAGGTGCCTTCCCCCCTTTGGACTCTTCCCTCCCCAAGTCTCCTTGGCGCATGGGCCTCTTGGGGCTGGTGCCCTTGGCCCATATGGGCCAAGGCGCACCCCCTTCAGCCCATGTGCCCCCCCCCGGGGCAGGTGGACTCCCCCGGTGGACCCCCGGACCCCTTTCGGCACTCCCGGTACAATACCGATAATGCACGAAACTTTTCCGGCGACTAAAATAAGACTTCCTATATATAAATCTTTACCTACGGACCATTCCGGAACTCCTCGTGACGTCCGGGATCTCATCCGGGACTCCGAACAACATTCGGTAACCACATACAAACTTCCTTTATAACCCTAGCGTCATCGAACCTTAAGTGTGTAGACCCTACGGGTTCGGGAACCATGCAGACATGACCGAGACGTTCTCCGGTCAATAACCAACAACGGGATCTGGATACCCATGTTGGCTCCCACATGTTCCACGATGATCTCATCGGATGAACCACGATGTCAAGGACTCAATCGATCCCGTATACAATTCCCTTTGTCTAGCGGTATTGTACTTGCCCGAGATTCGATCGTCGGTATCCGATACCTTGTTCAATCTCGTTACCGGCAATTCTCTTTACTTGTTCCATAACACATCATCCCGTGATCAACTCCTTGATCACATTGTGCACATTATGATGATGTCCTACCGAGTGGGCCCAGAGATACCTCTCCGTCACACGGAGTGACAAATCCCAGTCTCGATTCGTGCCAACCCAACAGACACTTTCGGAGATACCTGTAATGCACCTTTATAGCCACCCAGTTACGTTGTGACGTTTGGTACACCCAAAGCATTCCTACGGTATCCGGGAGTTGCACAATCTCATGGTCTAAGGAAATGATACTTGACATTAGAAAAGCTTTAGCACACGAACTACACGATCTGTGCTAGGCTTAGGATTGGGTCTTGTCCATCACATCATTCTCCTAATGATGTGATCCCGTTATCAATGACATCCAATGTCCATGGTCAGGAAACCGTAACCATCTATTGATTAACGAGCTAGTCAACTAGAGGCTTACTAGGGATATGGTGTTGTCTATGTACCCACACATGTATCTGAGTTTCCTATCAATACAATTATAGCATGGATAATAAACGATTATCATGAACAAGGAAATATAATAATAACTAATTTATTATTGCCTCTAGGGCATATTTCCAACAGTCTCCCACTTGCACTAGAGTCAATAATCTAGTTCACATCGCCATGTGATTAACACTCACAGGTCACATCGCCATGTGACCAACATCCAAAGAGTTTACTAGTTCACATCATCATGTGATTAAGACTCAATGAGTTCTGGGGTTTGATCATGTTTTGCTTGTGAGAGAGGTTTTAGTCAACGGATCTGAACCTTTCAGATCCGTGTGTGCTTTGCAAATTTCTAGGTCATATTATAAATGCTGCTTCCACGCTCCATTTGAAACTATTCCAAATGGTTGCTCCACTATACGTATCCGGTTTGCTATTCAGAGTCATTCGGATAGGTGTTAAAGCTTGCATCAACGTAACCCTTTACGCCGAACTCTTTATCACCTCCATAATCGAGAAACATGTCCTTATTTACTCCAAGGACAATTTTGACCGCTGTCCAATGATCCATTCCTGGATCATTCTTGTACCCCTTGACTGACTCATGGCAAGGCACACTTCCGGTGCGGTACACAACATAGCATACTATAGAGCCTATGTCTGAAGCATAGGGGACGACCTTCCTCCTTTCTCTCTTTTCTGCCGTAGTTGAGCTTTAACTCTTAACTTCATACCTTACAACTCAGGCAAGAACTCCTTCTTTGACTGATCCATCTTGAACACCTTCAAGATTATGTCAAGGTATGTGCTCATTTGAAAATACCATTTAGCGTTTTTGATCTATCCTCATAGATCTTGATGCTCAATGTTCAAGTAGCTTAATCCAGGTTTTCCATTGAAAAACACCTTTCAAATAACCCTGTATGCTTTCCAGAAATTCTACATCATTTCTGATCAACAACATATACTCATCAGAAATTCTATAGTGCTCCCACTCACTTCTTTGGAAATACAAGTTTCTCATAAACTTTGTATAAACCCAAAATCTTTGATCATCTCATCAAAGCGCACATTCCAACTCCGAGAT
>LR880970.1:30900402-30926869 GCA_904067115.1 Aegilops sharonensis | reverse complement strand
AAATAGTCGACAAGTGTGAAGGGTGTCAGTTCTATTCCAACATGTCACACAAGCCCGCCTCAGCCTTGAAGACCATTCCACTCGTCTGGCCCTTCGCTGTTTGGGGGTTAGACATGATTGGACCGCTGAGAACTGGCAGAAGCGGCTTCACTCATTTGCTAGTAGCAGTCGACAAGTTCACCAAGTGGATCGAAGCCAAGCCCATCAAGAACCTTGATGCATGCACTGCTATCAGTTTCATCAGAGAGTTGATATTCAGATATGGAGTTCCGCATAGCATCATCACCGACAATGGGTTAAACTTCGATAATGACAAGTTCAAAGCCTTCTACGCCTCTCAGGGCACGCGGGTCGACTATGCTTCAGTTGCTCATCCTCAGTCGAATGGACAAGCAGAGCGTGCAAACGGCCTCATTCTCAAAGGGCTGAAACCACAGCTGATGCGTGATCTCAAGCACACAGCAGGTGCTTGGATCGACGAACTTCCATCAGTTCTCTGGGGATTGAGGACCACTCCTAATCGGTCGACTGGGAGAACTCCATTCTTCCTGGTCTATGGAGCTGAAGCAGTTCTGCCGAGTGACCTGCTCCACAATGTGCCCCGAGTCGAACTATACTCTGAAGAAGAAGCGGAGCAAGCCCGACAAGATGCAGTCGACCTCTTGGAAGAGGAGAGGAGATGGCCCTGATTCACTCGACTATTTATCAGCAAGACTTGCGTCGATTCCATGCCAGAAATGTGAAGAGTCGAGCCTTTCAAGAGGGAGATTTGGTCCTCCGAGTGGATCAACAGAAACCACACAAGCTCGCTCCCACGTGGGAAGGTCCCTTCATCGTCACAAGAGTTCTCCACAATGGAGCATATCATCTCTACAACGTTGATCGCCAGATCGACGAGCCTCGAGCTTGGAATGCGGAGCTGCTCCGCCCCTTTTATACTTAAATACTCACTCAGTTGAGATGTAATAAAAGTACTTTTGTAGTCTGTTTATCTAAGACAAGAATGTTATAATTTTCCCAGTGATTGTTATTACTTTTTTGTTATAATTTCCCCCAGCGGGTGGCTTAGTTGCGAATCCGGTTCGCCTAAGTTTGTAAAAAAAAATCCTTTCCGAGTGGCGAGCCAGTCTCCCACTCGGGGGCTTAGCTGCGAATCCGCTTCGCCTAAGTATTCAAAATCCTACCGAGTGGTGAGTCAGCCTCCCACTCGGAGGCTTAGCTGCAGTCCAAGTACTCGCCTAAGTAATCAAAATCCTACCGAGTGGTAAGCCAGCCTCCCACTCGGAGGCTTAGCTGCAGTCCAAGTACTCGCCTAAGTAATCAAAATCCTACCGAGTGGTGAGCCAGCCTCCCACTCGGAGGCTTAGCTGCAGTCCAAGTACTCGCCTAAGTATTCAAAATCCTACCGAGTGGCGAGCCAGCCTCCCACTCGGAGGCTTAGCTGCAGTCCAAGTACTCGCCTAAGTATTCAAAATCCTACCGAGTGGCGAGCCAGCCTCCCACTCGGGGGATTAGCTGCAGTCCAAGTACTCGCGTAAGTATTTAAATCCTACCGAGTGGAGAGTCAGCCTCTCACTCGAGGGCTTAGCAACAGCCCAAGGATTCGCCTAAACATACAAAATAATGAACGCTTCGCAAGGACGACGAGGTGCAGGTCAACTGCTACCTTCTCCTTCAAAGCTACACCATAGAAATCCTACCGAGTGGAGAGCAAACCTCCCACTCGGGAGCTTAGCTGCAGTCCAAGTACTCGCCTAAGTAATAGAAATCCTACCGAGTGGAGAGCAAACCTCCCACTCGGGGGCTTAGCTGCAGCCCAGTGCTCGCCTAAGTATTAAAAATCCTACCGAGTGGAGAGCAAACCTCCCACTCGGAGGCTTAGCTGCAGCCCAGTGCTCGCCTAAGTATTAAAAATCCTACCGAGTGGAGAGCAAACCTCCCACTCGGGGACTTAGCTGCAGCCCAGTGCTCGCCTAAGTATTAAAAATCCTACCGAGTGGAGAGCAAACCTCCCACTCGGGGGCTTAGCTGCAGCCCAGTGCTCGCCTAAGTGATAAAAATCCTACCGAGTAGAGAGCACACCTCCCGCTCAGAGGCTTAGCTGCAATCCGCAAGGACGACGAGGTGCAGGTCGACTGCTACCTTCTCCTTCGGAGCTTCGCCACAAGTACAACGTGCAGTCCATCCCAATCCGCAAGGACGAAGAGGTGCAGGTCGACTGCTACCTTCTCCTTCGGAGCTTCGCCACAAGTACCACGTGCGGTCCATCCCAATCCGCAGGAACGACAAGGTCAGTCGCAGTCTGTGCTCCATCTCTACCTGCAAGATAGATCAAGTACAAGTCAACTGCAACAAGGAAATATATTCCGAATGAAGAGCAAAATTCTCTCGGAGGCAAATAAAGCATGTTCAAGGATAGATCAAGTCCGGATAAACGTCCTACGGATCCAAAAGAGCTCAGGCATTAAGCCTGTTAAAGTTTGTCGGTTACAAAAACCACTCGGCATTCCGAGGTAAATTTAAGGCGGGACTTAGAAGTTTTTTACTCCTCCCGTGGAGTACTGGAAGGTGCAACAAACTGGTCGAGGTCGATTCTGTCGGCAATACGGGTAGCAGCAGCGATGAAGGTCTCCATGAAAGATCGGAAGTCGTACTTTCTGGTGTTGGCAACCTTGAGGGACGCCAGCTTGTCCTCTTGCGCTTCCTTGCAGTGGACACGGACCAGAGACAGAGCGACATCAGCACCACACTTGGCAGAGGACTTTTTCCATTCTTGCACTCGACTTGGAATCTCATTCAGTCGAGTCATTAAGGATTCAAGGTCATTCTGAAGCATCTGATCTGGCCAGAGGATTGAGTCGATCCGCGACACCGCAACTTTCAGTCGAGCAAGATAATCCACCACGCTAGCAACGCGAGACTCCAGCCGGAGCACATTCATGGCAGCTTCGTCCTTCACAGGAGAGTTGATGGGGTCCTGGCTGGTTTCCACTCGACTGGTTTCTTCTTCGAAGTTTTGACAGAATTCTGAAAACACAGCCCGGACTCAAAATAACAATCATGCGAGGAGCATGTGATAGAAAGACAGTCGGGTAAAAGAGATTACCTTCAAGCATGAGAAACAGGTTCTTGGCAAGCCCTCCAAGATAAATCTCCAGGTCATTTCGCTTCCCCGCCAGTTGGCCAGCTTTGTCAGACAGAGCAATCTTGTCGTTCTTCAATCGACTAACTTCCTTGTTGGCCGCGTCAAGAGCGGCTTTCAGCTTGGCATTTTCATCTTCAAGTTTTTCGACTGAGGCAAGTTTCTCTTCAGCGAGCTTTGTTTTCTCCAAAGCCGCCTTCTGTGCCTCTGCGAGGTCAAGGTCCTTCTTCTTCAGAGTCTCTTCCAGTTTATCTACAAAGCAACAATGAGAACAGAGTTGAAGAATGAACAGAAAAACAAAGACAGTCGTCAAAGTTCTCACCAGCCATACCTTTTGCTTCATCCTTCGCCTTCTGCAAATTCTCCTGAGCAAGCTTCAAGTCAAGGTTGAGCTGGATCTGTTTGTTCTCTAACTCAGTATAGCGAGCCACAAGCTCGCAAGATTTCTACAAAGAGTCAATCAACAAAAGACATCAAAGATAGGTCACTTCTGAGCGACTAAGGAAAAATCGTAGCATTTCTTAGACTACAGTCGAATCAAAACATTCGACAGTAGTCTCGGGGACTACACCCAGCGGGTGCACTCAGCGTGCCCCCACTGGTTTTACCAATTTGGTTCGACCAGTCGACCAAAAGAGGCAAAAAGGTTATGATTCCAAAACCATGGCTAATTGTCAGCGGTCAGCCGCAGTAAAAAAAACAGTTCTTTAGACTATAGTCGACTGCACGCAGTCCACCATAGTCTCGGGGACTACACCCAGTGGGTGCACTCAGCGCGCCCCCACCGGTTTTACGGTTCCATTCGACTTGGTCCGACCAGGTCGAGTGAAGAAATTCACGGTATAAAGACTATAGTCGACTACACGCAGTCCACCATAGTCTCGGGGAATACACCCAGTGGGTGCTCTCAGCGTGCCCCCACAAAAACTCAATCGACACACTCACCCAGTGGGTGTACAGATATGGAAATCTTCAGAAAGAAGCAGTTTCAGGTAGCATGTCCTAACAGAGCAAGCAGTTTCAGGTAGCATATCCTAACAGAGCAAGCAACGATCGACTTACTTGGACATTGCTCTGGAGGGCTGAACTAGCATCATAGGCCGCCTGGCTGGCCTCTCGGACCGCCTTCACTTGCTCCATCATGATCCCTGCCTGGCGTATAGCCTCCTTAGCAGCACTCACTTGGTCTTCCGGGACGTGGTGTATAGCAAAGAGGGATGGTGGATCAGCAGTCGACGAAGAGGGTCGGGCACTCGTCAGCGGTACAGCAAAAGACACAGAAGCCCGAGCGGGGTTGCCTCCCTCGGAAACCAGCGTCTCAGGTATCGTCACAACTCGAGCAGCCTTGCCAGCAGGCACCCTCTTGTTCTTCCTCTTCCTCAACGGCGCTTCCTCGTCATCATCGGGGAGATCAATGACATGAGGCGGAACTACAAGAAAGATTCAAAAATAAACATGGAAATCCAATCGACTAAAAGCGAAACTACAGTGATCATACCAAGGTCAGAAGTGGCGGCATCTTCCATTTCCTGATCTTCGTGCTTGGCTGAGGTCTCGGAGGTAGCAGCACTGCAGATTTGAAGAATCGGCTGATCAGTCATCAAGTCGACCAAAAGTACACTCATGTTGAATAGAGGAATACTAGATTCTGCTGGTTACCCGGAGATGGTGGGAATGACCATCCGCATCTTGGGCAGGGCCTTCGCCGGTTTTGACGACGTTGCTCGAGGTTGCTTCGGTGGTTTCTCAGTCGGCGCAGGGGAAGTTGTCCGAGGTCGCTTCATCGACTGCCCAGTGGGCGCAACAGCTTTACCGCGCCCGGCCGCCGGGTCATGCGTCAACTTGGACCTTCCTTCCGAGCGGGGAGGATCGACGTCTTCCTCCTCTTCTTCCTCCTCCCCCTCTTCATCAGAGCTGTCGTCCCCCTCATCCTCCTTGCCGTTGGACTCCCATTCCTCCTGGCTTTCACCTCCGCTTCCTTCTTCTTCTTCGACTGGGTCCTGCGCCCCGTTGGGCATCGAGTACATCTCAGTGGTGACCTAGAAGACAACGAAACAAGGCAAAAGTCAGTCGACGAATTGGCATCTAAACAGAATGAATACAGCCGAATCACAGTCGGAGATAAGTGGTTATACCTTGTCCGCATCGTAAGTCTGGTCGAGTGGTGCAATCCTCCTAGCTCCGCGAGGGTTATCTTTGTTTCCTGTGATGGCAGTCATCCACTTCTCTAGCGTGGCGTCATCGACCTCCTCTGGATGGGCCCGAGTGGTATCATCCGTACCGGAGTACATCCACATCGGATGGTCTCGGTATTGGAGTGGCTGAATACACCGTCGGAGGAAAACTTCCAGAAGATCCATGCCAGTCACCCCATCGCGAATGAGCTGGACTACGCGTTCCATCAACAATTTTCCTTGGGCCTTCTCCTCTGGTAGCACCTTCAGGGAAGATGGTTTGTTCACTCGACTCATGGAGAAAGGAGGGAGTCCAGTCGACTGCCCCGGTGTCGGCTGGTCTTGGCAGTAGAACCAGGTCGACTGCCACCCTCTAACCAAGTCAGGGAGAGTCATAGCCGGAAAAGCGCTCTTCCCCCTCATCTGGACCCCGAGTCCCCCGCACATCTGGATTACTTGGGTTCTCTCGTCATTTGGGTTCGTTTTCTTCACCGTCTGAGAGCGACAAGTGAATATATGCTTGAAGAGGCCCCAGTGCGGCCGACAGCCCAAGAAGTTTTCGCATAACGACACAAAAGCGGCAAGATAGACAATGGAGTTGGGAGTGAAATGATGGAGTTGCGCTCCAAAAAAGTTCAGAAACCCCCGGAAGAAAGGATTCGGCGGCAGAGAAAATCCCCGATCTACGTGAGTGTCTAGGAGGACGCACTCACCCTCTTCCGGCTGCGGCTGCCACTTCGATCCCGGAAGCCTCGCCGACCCATGGAGGATCAGTCCCTCGTTGGCCAGATTGTTGAGGTCCTTCTCGGTGATGGTCGAGCGGATCCAATCTCCTTGGACCCAACCTTGCGGCAGCTTGGACCGCGAAGAAGATCCGCCCCGACTGGGCGCTCTCCCCTTCGCCTTCGCCGCCGCCTTCTTCACCCGCTCCAAGGCCGGGGTCTTCTCCTTCACCATGGTCGCCGGCGTTGCAGGTACTGAGCTGCGGCGCTGAGCAGGCTAAGGACGCAGCAGGAAGATTTGGAGGCGGAGGGAGGGGAAGATTGAGATCACACTGTTCAAAATACCCCGTCCGATGCTTTATATGGGGCTGCTTCCGAGTGGCTGACGGGTAGGCCCAGGCAATCCCATCAAATCCCGCAACAGGCGCGCACGCGATACGTGGCCAAAAAGGCGGCGCGAAGATCGAGGCGTCATCGTCTTATCCCATCCGAGCGCCGCAGTTCTCTCCGCTTCGCGCGCTTCCCAAAATTCAGATCCCGCGAAATCCGCTAACCGCAGAGCAACCTGTCAGACAGTAGATTTCCTCCGATCCGTCGCTCGGAAATCCTCAAGTTCACAAGGTTCACTCGACAAATGTGAAGAATGGATCAAAGCGACTGAAAGAGAAGTTGACGCCATCACTAAAAGGTCGTTGATCCAGAGTAAGACACACTCGCAACACGAAGAACAGGTCGGAAAGATTATCAACTCCTTCCTCACTCAAACCTCGATCCATTCGGGGGCTAATGATGAAGTCATGTACCTAGGGTAGGGTCATAGACCTGCCCAAAGGTACCCTCCCCAAGGACACTCAAGAAAGAAGCGACCTTCCAGTCGACCTGGTAGGTTTCCACTCGACAGATTCAAAGACACTCGACTATGAAGACCCACTCGACCACCAGGAATCCAAAAGCCACTCGGTGTCCAAACGGTCTGTAGTTAAATAGTCTTTATGGTCATAATGATACTTTATGTAAGGCGTTACCAGTAACGCCTAGCCTTAACGTATCTTAAACCCTCCGCTACGTGGGCTGGATGGGGTCCTGGCGCACTTTATATAGGCCACCCCCCTCCACAGGTAGAAGGGTTCGCACCGCTGTAACACATACGCATACAATCCAGTCGACCGCCTCCGGGCTCCGAGACGTAGGGCTGTTACTTCCTCCGAGAAGGGCCTGAACTCGTAAATCCCTTGCGTATACGACTGCTCCATAGCTAGGACCCTGCCTCTCCATTCCTACCCCCCATTCTACTGTCAGACTTAGAACCACGACACTAGCCGCACGGGTTATATATAAACCGAGTGCCTTATAGCTGTTGTACACGGTTTATTTATAGGCCCCCGTGGCTTCCATATGGCCTATAAGCCGAGTGTTTTTGGCTGAGTTACACGGCATGTTATGGCTTCTACTTGGCCTATAAGCCGGGTTCCTTTGGCTGAGGTACACGGCTTATAGCCTACCCGTGGCATATGTGACCTATAAGCCGGGTGCTGTTCGCTGGGGTACTTGGCTTATAGGCCATATAGCATTTTTTTTGCTTCCTTCAGGGAGCAGCAGAATATACATATCCAAGAATACATGATCAATCAAAATATATCCAGCAATATATATCCAACGAAGGTTCACAATAACAATATAACAACGAAAACCGGCCCTGAGTTCAAAGTCCGCACATGCATACATACGCAACACAAGTTCACAAACGAATGGACCGTGAGTTCCAGTCCGCACATGCATACATATCCAACGAAGGTTCACAACAACATACATACATAGGCATCCAGAGTTCACAAATGAAAGGACCGTGAGTTCCAAGTTGACACCAGGCATGAACCTAAAAGATGCAATGAGCTCCACCGCAGCATGTATGCCCACTCCCAATGGCATCCACGATGCAAACCTATAAGTCAATTATCACACGCATGAGTTTACAAAGTTAAGTTGCAAAGATAGATAAGACACTGGACTCTTCGAGCATCAACATATAAGGTTCAGATTGAAGCTAAGATGTATGAACAATATAAGCATCAACACTTGTGGGCTCTACCTTCAACAATGCACAAGTTGTAAGTTGAGAAGCACAAGCAACAACAAGACGTAACCATCAACAATGTACAAGCATAGACAACTACCTCGAGTGATCATTCCTGCTGTTGAAATAGGGCTTGCTGCATTTTCATGGTTTGCTCCTGTTTAAGCACGGCATTGGCATAAGCCTCCTACCGCAACCTGGTTTCTTCCTCTAGGCGGCCCTACAATATGCCATCGCAACAAGTTCACCATCATTGCAATACAAAGAAGAAATCACAAGGAAGGTCAATGAAGCAAAACATACCTCGAATTGATGGAGCATGTGCAGCCCAGGCTGTGGGCAACGCTCTATAGCAGGACTTGAACTCGATGTGGTAGCACGGAGGTAGGAGAGTTTCGGAATGTCCTTCTTCCGGATGGCGTCGTCACCAACGTATAACCGGCCACCCTTCTTGCCTTGTCCCGACTAGACGGAAATCGTAGCGTCAATGTCCTGTGAGGCCAGATCAGAGTCAGGCCCGTTATGCTGTTTGAACTTCCCACCGTATACATCAATCCTCAAGCCAGCACCTTCGTTAACCCACCCCCTTCTGGTTTCTTTGACAAGCGGGAGAAACATAATCCCATAAATGCATTGAGTGGCTCGGTGCCGGTTGTCCCTCCAACAAGAAGCACTGCAACGACGGTCCCGTCTTCAAACTAATGCATGTCCTGTAATAAACTGCAAACTGAGATCAAACATAAAACAAAAATGCTTCTTTTATCATCAAAAAGCTCTTCGCAAGGAATAAGCTGCATCTCATACACTTTCCTGTGTCCATCACAATCACATTCAAAAAAAATTGCAAACTATTTAAGTGCTTCTTTTAATCAGTGGACACTCACACACAATTTTTTTTGGCAAGATGAGAATTTTAATATTGATTTATAATTTACAGGGATATATGAACTTGGGATTCGATCATTCGAGAAGGTTCATAGAAGAAAAATCTCCACTCCGCATAGGTACTGTTTCTTCTCGACTCCCATAGCCTAACAATTTTTAGTTAGTACAATCATTTCAGATCAATGAATTTCAATCTTAAGTTATTAAATTTCAAATATGAGGCTGTTGTTGTTCTTGACTCCGCATAGATACTGTTTCTTCTCTATTCCTATAGCCTAACATTAGGTACTGTCATCATTTTGCTTCCTGAAGATGTAATTGGGGGAGGGAGCAGAACCAAGACCTAGTTGCTGCTGTTGTTGTTGCAGACGGGGAGGGGACCAGCAGAGGCACCTTGCTGCCAGAGCACCTTGCAGAGGAGGAGGAGATCAGCAGGGGCAACTTGCCACCGGAGCACCTTGCACATTATTTGTCTTATTAGTTTCTACTAGCAGTAGTGTGTATAGTCAAACGTTGAGCAAAATTGTTTCTTTAATCATCAATGCTCTTCGCAAGGAAGAACACACTGTATCTCATAAACTTGTTGCTGTGTCCATCAAAATTGCATCAAATAAAACTGCAAAACTACTATAATGGACGGATGCAAACTGAACCGAACCCACTGGAGCTGAGCACCTTGCCACCGGAGGAGCCGAACCGGATTTGGGTCACCTTCCGGGCGTCCTTCTCCTCGGCAAGCACCTTGCCGTCCGAGGAGCCGAACCGGATCTGCAGAGAACACGGCCGGTCAGAGAGAGAGAGAGAGAGAGAGAGAGAGAGAGAGAGAGAGAGAGAGGCACCTGCCGACGGAGGGAAGGTGGCCCGGCGGCCTCAACCCTAGCGGACGGCGAGGGGCAGCGAGGCGGCGGCCGGTGGGAGGGCCTGCTCGGGGGAGCTCATGCTCGGCGGGGTGAGGGGCTGTGGATCTGCTGCATGAGAAGGGTGGGGGTGGCGGCGCGGCGGCCGGTCGGTGCAGACGGCGGGGTGGGCACCGGCGATTTGGGTGGAGGGGGCGGCGCGGGGGGAGAGACGGCAGAGGATTTGGGGGCAAATGTTGAGCGCGCCTACAATTTCGCGAAGTCCCGCGCTTTCTGCGCCCTGACGAAGCCGAGTATCTTCGTGCCACACACGGTTTACATTTTTTTATTTTCTTTTTTATTTCATTACAGAAAGTATTTCCCTTTTGGTTTCTCAATTTTTACTGTATTTCAATTTTTGTTTTGTTTTCAGGTAGCTTACCACATGGACCATGTTATTTATTGTATTTTATTTCATTGTTTTTAGAAATGAAATCCCCCTTTATTTCAATATTTCATACATATATTAGGTCGTTGTGACATGTCATATCAACATTGGGCCATAAGCAAGTGGTGGTGGTTTTTCGACTCCCCACGTATGTTTTTCGGCCAAAACCTTGATAGATGGGGCCCGCTAGGTCTAGTACTGCTTTGACCGCATCCAAATTAAGGGGGTTGACCATGATGCCTTGAACAAGGTGCCGAAAATTGCAGGTCTGCAGACGAGGGAGGGGCCGGCCAGCCACCGGGGGGCGAAATTACCTCAGCGGCCCAGCCATCGAGGTAGTCTTGATACCGAGAGGGGACGTGTTGGGTTTGTGAAGGAAGTGTGAGTCATGTTACTCTGTTGGCCTCAAAACTTCTCGTGCTCTCAAAGGAGGACATCGAATGACACGTGCCACGCCCCCATATTTTTCGGACCTGCTTGCAATATGTCAGCACCTAAAATTGCAGATCTGCAAGGCGGCACATGAAATCATGCCTAGAAGCAGCATGGAAAATTCTTTGTNGGGGAGCTTATGCTCGGCGAGGGAGGTGGTGGGGTTTGGATCTGGTGCAGAAGGGGCGGGCAGCGCGGGGGCGGCTGGCGGTGCGGCCGGCGGTGGGTGCAGGCAGCGGAGTAGCGGGCGATTTTGGGTGCGCGAGGTGGGGGCGGCGCGGGGAAGAGATTTGGGGGAAGATGAGCGCGCCTGTGTTTTGGTAGGTCCCGCGCATTCTTTTTCCTACTAGGGAAGTCCCGCGTTTTGTGCTTCTGTTTTTTTATTAGGGTAAGCCGAGCACTACACAAGATTTACACTATATATATTCGGTCTATTTCGTTAAAAAGGTACTCCCTCCGTCCCATAATGTAAGACGTTTTTTACACTAGTGTAGTGTCAAAAAACGTCTTACATTATGGGACGGAAGGAGTATTTCCCAATTGGTTTCTCAATCTTTTCGTATTTTCTTTTATTACATTTTTTAACTTTTTTATTTTGGGTTATTGTATTTTTTGCATTCCTTTTTATTTCATTGATTTAGAAATGAAATCACCCTTTATTTTGTTATTTCGTACATATATTATGTCACTGTGACATGGCATACCAACGCTGGGCCATATGCAAGTCGCGGCCTCACGACATGCGTAGGCCTTGTGCAGCAGAAGTATCTGAACACTTCCCTCTACGCGGATTGCTCTTCGCATGTCTACGGTTGTGGCCGGCGGCCTCCGGGGGCTAGCCATGCCGCCAAATCTAGAAGTGTGGTGGTGGGTGCCCACACCCGGCACGCGTCTCCGGAGTGTGACCCCCTTCACGGATGGCGCCGCCGGCACCTGGAGGGGGAAACGGCCGCGTCGGGTCGACACGGATGGAATCTTGCGGTGGGTTTGGCCCGGAACTTGTTCCGAAGTGTTCCTATGGGCTGACCTACCACAATCGGGTGGAGAGGTCTATTTATCAAAGCACGTCCGGCGAAAGTCAAAGGGTTAGATCTCCTGGTCAACCGCTCCAGGGATAGGCGGAACGGGAGCCTTGGGGGTAGCAATGCGACCGGAGCACCGCGTGGGGCCCTCATACATGCCTTCAGATGTGTTGGCATGTCTGAATAGGCAGCACACGGCTTCGGGGTGTGGCCTCCCTCATGGACGGCGATGACAGGATATAGTAAACATTCTGCGGTAACGGTGCAGCATGAATATTATTGAACACTCGGAGCGCGATAAAATCATGATCTTTTACACGGCGTGGGCACATGTGATATAGGACGGATGGTAATTTTTCATAATTTTTGGTGATGCAGAAGTATCTGAACACTTCCCTCTACGCGCATTGCTCTTTGAGTGTCTACGATTGTGGCCAACGGCGTCCGGGGGCTAGCCATGCCGCCAAATCTTGCGTCGGTGCCTCTTGCACGTCTAGAAGTGTTGTGGCGGGTGCCCACACCCAGAACACGTCTCCAGAGTGTGACACCCTTCACGGACGGCGCAGCCACCGGCACCTGGAGGGGGGAAACAGCCGCGTCGGGTCAACATGGAGGGAATCTTGCGGTGGGTTTGGCCCGGACCTTATTCCGAAGTGTTCCTATGGGCTGACCTACTACAACCGGGTGGAGGGGTCCACTGGTCAAAGCCCGTCCGGCGAAAGTCAACGGTTTAGATCTCCTGATCAACCGCTCCAGGTTTAGGCGGGACGAGGCCTTGGGGGGTAGCAATGCCGTCGGAGAATTGTGCGGGGCCCTCGTACATGCCTTAAGGTGTGTGGCATGTCTGACGAGGCAGCAGGCAGCTCCGGAGTGTGCGCCCCCTTACGGACGGCGATGACATGGTATAGTAAATGTTCTGCGGTAACGGTGTGGCGTGAATATTATTGAACACTCGAAGCGCGATAAAATCATGATTTTTTTACACGGCGTGGGCACATGTGATATAGGACGGATGGTAATTTTTCATAATTTTTGGTGATGCAGAAGTATCTGAAAATTTCCCTCTACGCGGATTGCTATTTTTTTGAGCTAAATGACCCTGAAATTGAAAAGCACTACAAATAAAGTCTGAAAAGGTTGAAACTTGGCATGGTATCTGAAGGAAATATGCCCTAGAGGCAATAATAAAGTTATTATTTATTTCCTTATTTCATGATAAATGTTTATTATTCATGCTAGAATTGTATTAACCGGAAACTTAGTACATGTGTGAATACATAGACAAACATAATGTCACTAGTATGCCTCTACTTGACTAGCTCGTTGAATCGAAGATGGTTAAGTTTCCTAGCCATAGACATGATTTGTCATTTGATTAACGGGGTCACATCATTAGGAGAATGATGTGATTGACTTGAACCATTCCGATAGCTTAGCACTTGATCGTTTAGTATATTGCTATTGCTTTCTTCATGACTTATACATGTTCCTATGACTATGAGATTATGCAACTCCCGTTTACCAGAGGAACACTTTGTGTGCTACCAAACGTCACAACGTAACTGGGTGATTATAAAGGAGCTCTACAGGTGTCTCCGAAGGTACATGTTGAGTTGGCGTATTTCGAGATTAGGATTTGTCACTCCGATTGTCGGAGAGGTATCTTTGGGCCCTCTCGGTAATGCACATCACTATAAGCCTTGCAAGCAATGTGACTAATGAGTTAGTTGCGGGATGATGCATTACATAACGAGTAAAGAGACTTGCCGGTAATGAGATTGAACTAGGTATTGAGATATCGACGATCGAATCTCGGGCAAGTAACATACCGATGACAAAGGGAACAACGTATGTTGTTATGCGGTTTGACCGATAAAGATCTTCGTACAATATGTAGGATCCAATATGAGCATCCAGGTTCCGCTATTAGTTATTGACCGGAGACATGTCTCGGTCATGTCTACATAGTTCTCGAACCCGTAGGGTCTGCATGCTTAAAGTTAGATGACAGTTATATTATGAGTTCATGTGTTTTCATGTACCGAATATAGTTCGGAGTCCCGGATATGATCACGGACATGACGAGGAGTCTCGAAATGGTCGAGAGATGAAGATTGATATATTGGACGACTATATTCGGACACCGGAATAGTTCCGGGGGTTATCGGATATATACCGGAGTACCGGGGGGTTACCATAACCCCCCGGAGGTTAATGGGCCTCATGGGCCCAAAGTGGAGAAGAGGAGGGGCGGCCAGGGCAGGTCGCGCGCCCCCCTCCCCCTCTAGTCCGAATAGGACAAGGAGGGGGGGCGCCCCCCTTTCCTTCCTCCCCTCTCTCCCTTCCTTCCCCCTCTCCTACTTGGACAAGGAAAGGAGAGAGTCCTACTCCCGATGGGAGTAGGACTCCTCGTGGCGCGCCCCCTCCTAGCCGGACGCCCCCTCCCCCTTGCTTCTTTTTATACGGGGGCAGGGGGGCACCTCTAGAGATAACAACAATTGATCGTTGAGATCTATTACCCGTGTGCGGTGCCCCCCTCCACCATATTCCACGTCGATAATATCGTAACGGTGCTTAGGCGAAGCCCTGCGTCGGTAGAACATCATTATCGTCACCACGCTGTCGTGCTGACAGAACTCTCTTTCGACACTCGGCTGGATCGGAGTTCGTGGGACGTCATCGAGCTGAACGTGTGCAAGAACTCGGAGGTGCCGTGCTTTCGGTGCTTGATCGGTCGGTCCGTGAAGACGTACGACTACATTAAACGCGTTGTTCTAACGCTTCTGCTTTCGGTCTACAAGGGTACGTGGACAACACTCTCCCCTCTCGTTGCTATGCATCACCATGATCTTGCGTGTGCGTAGGAATTTTTTTGAAATTACTACGTTCCCCAACAGTATCATCCTTTCACCCATACATGGGTAGGCCATTTGCACACAAGGGAGGGGCAGGCCCAACCGGGGATAAAATTACCTCAGTGCCATGCCTGATCCAACCACTTAAATCCTCAGAAAATTGTATGATGTCGGGAATCCTCGGGAGCTGGCACGGTGTCATCATATGGCCCTCATAGGGTGTGGTAAAATTTTGGGCGCGTTTCGAGTAGGCCTCACCTGAGGCTGCTTGTAAACTACACCATCTCTGATGTAGTCTCTGGGTATCAAGAGGGAACGAGTCGGGTATGTGAAGGAAGTGCGGGTACTGTTGCTCCGTTGACCTCGAAACTTCTCGTGCTCTCAAAGGAGTTCATCGAATGACACGTACCAGGCCCCTGCATTTTTCAGACCCGCCTGGAATTTTTGTGACATTTATTGCACCGCTAGTGTTTCGGCACCAAAAATTACAGATCTGCAAGGCGGCACATGAAAGCATGCCCAGAAGCGGCATGTAAAATCCTACGTAATGTCTTTGCGACATGCGTATGCCTTTTGCAGGCAAGAGAGGGGCAGGTCCAGCCACCCGGGGAAAAAAATTACCTCGACGCCATGGCTTACTTCGCGTTACCGAGTGCCCCTGTCTTGGCTCTGGACGAAGAGCAAAGCACTCGGCGTAGAGTGAACTTTCAGTAGTGATTTTTGCATGTCATCATAATATGGGTACGCTAGGGGGTCGAAAGAGTCATCAAAATATTAAAGTGGCGTTCAAATTGAGAGTTTCACAAATAAGACCAATGGAACCTAGTCGACAGGAAATAGGTGAGAATAATAATACTAATTAAGTAGTAAATATAAATGCAATGAAAACTATCTTAAACCAATTTCGCATAAATGTTACGGGTTGCAAAAAATCCGCAGAAATGTAAGCCTAGTGCTTTCATCGGGCACATGGCTTATATGTCCTGTAAGCCGAGTGCTTACGCAGGGCACACAACTTATAGACAATGTAAGCCGAGTGCTTTCGTCGGACACATGGCTTATAGGCTGCTCCATGATGGCACCGTCAACTACTTCCGTTGCAGACATGTGGCAGATGTCTTTGCCGAGTGTGTGCTGTAAGCCGGCTGCTTTTTCCCGCACATATCGTGTGTTTCATATAAGCCGAGAGCTTTTTTGCAACACTCGGCTTATAGATGACCATAAGCCGAGTTCTTCGTATTTACCAGGTGTTTTTCTAGCGAGACTCGGCTTAGAGGAGCATAAGCTGGGTGCCCGAAAAATAGCACTCATCTTATAGGCTAACACACGGGAAAACATGATTTTCCTGTAGTGCTTCCTGGAAAGCGCTACTGCTACTTTTGACTTAACCACGCGGTTCGTTCTTCCCCCCGGCCACTTCCCCCAAATCCCAACTCCTCCGCTGTCGCTGCCGCCATCGCCCCTCGGCCGTCTTGCGCTCTCCCGTCGCTCTCCGCACACCCTCAATGCGGCCCCGACCCCAGGTTCGACGCCGCCCCCGACCTTGACGGCCCCGCCCTCCGCCGCGCGCCCGAGCCCCGACCCCGACCTCGACGCCGCCCCCGACCTCGACAGCCCCGCCCTCCGCCGCGCGCCCGAGCCCCGACCCCGACCTCGACGCCGCCTGCCCCTCCCTCACCGCTGGCACCCGAGGTGAGCACGCCTGCTCCTCCCCCTCCCCTAACTCTGCCTAGGGTTCTTTAAATTTTAATTGCGTCAAATTAGTTAGGGTTCATCTATTGCATCAAATTTCGGATTATCCGCTACCACTTTCCACCCCTAGGGTCATCAAATTAGATGGTAATTAGGGCAGTAGTTCCTAGGTACTAATTAGTTAGTAAGAACTAGGTACTAGTTTATTTTTATTTACAGTAAGTTTAGTTTTAGTAAGAACTAGTTGAATTAATAGAACTAGTTGAACATGTCACATTTGTTGTTATTTTTTTAGTTAAAGCAATTATTCCCGCATCGACGTCGACGATGCCTATCCCGCATCCTCGTCGTCGACTCGGTGGAGGACACCTGGTTGACCAGATGGGCCATGTCCGGGAATGGGATCCGCGGGGCTAGTACTGGGAGGCGCTACCTACCGGAGGGCGCACCTTGGTGAGGACTCAGCCCGTCGTTGACCCAAACCTTCTTTGGTGGCGGTTGCGTGGGCCAGTGACAGTCCAGAGGCTTGAGGACCCCGTGGAGGTGGTACGACACCGTGTTAGCGAGGAGGATGCACACGTCCGTCGCTACTTGGTTGCGTTGGAGCACATGTTCTCCAATACCTGGCAGGTTATCCAGGGATCTCACTGGAGCTATGATCCTGTGATGGTTCCTTCTCTTTGGGTGTCCACCGCCCGCGCCAATACCCGTCGTTTGCTAGGGTTTTCGTTGTATTAGTGATGTTATATGTATGATACTATTCGGGATGTATTAGTGATAATATTCGATGATGTACGGATGCAAGAGATGATTTACTTTTGCTTATTGAATGCATGCTAATTTTGAATACTTATTTATTTACGATTTGGTTTTGCTTATTGAATTCTCATGTCAATATGAGTCCTATAAGATATTTTGAAATGTATATCTTGTGTTGCTAAAACAGGATATGTGCTTGCCCAAGTGGCCGGTCATGTTTGCAGGTTACACCTCCGAGTGGCCTATGTTTTGCCGGAGTGTTGATTCATTTCCGTTCCGGCAAATTTCAGGCGCTCGATATGTCCTATTTTAGCAAAGGTCATGCCGAATTTTTCCGTGAATTTTGGCATGTCTTGTGCCAGAATATGTAGGAAATATCGAGTGCCCCGGATTTTTGTGTTGAGTATCCTGGTAGTTGCCTTCGATCGATTTTCAATTAATGTTTCAACTATGAACATAGGAAATGTCTGACGACGAAAAGGATTTCGGTATTTGCAAATACTGCAAAGACGAGCGCGACCCGTGCGACAGAATCTTCCTAGATGATGATAGGCGCTTCAGCATCAAGCTGGACGAGAACTTCGAAGTGGATACAGTAAGTCACAACGACAAGTCTTTTTTCGTAATTAAGCATGACATCTGCTTCATTTGCTTCAACTTATAATTTAATTTTTTACTATTCTACTAGCATATCCCCTGCCATGCAAGAGTTTTTGTCTTGGATAAGATAGGTTTCAGTCCTATGAAAACTACTATGGAGGTAAAGAGAGTTTACTTGAAGACCAAGCATGGTTATAATTTCCACGCAAAATTATACAACGCAGACACCTACACCTATTTTAATGCACAGCATGGCAAGCACTATGCAAGACTTATGCATTTGAGCCTAATATAGTTATCACCTTTGATATTCGTTCGGAAGATGATATTGAAGGTAATATCGACATCTGGGTCGATGTGCAGACGTCTCCAGTTATACCATTATGTGAGTTTCTCAATCATATTTATGTCTTTGATATTGTTTATTCAAAAATAGTTGACAACTAATTTCTATTGACAGCTTATTTCCATTCAAGCAAACATGTCCGGCGCTTGGTAGACATGACAGCTTATTTCCATTCAAGCAAACATGTCCGGCGCTTGGTAGACATGACCGTCCACTGTCCCAGGGCTGAACTAATCTGCGAGGAGATAGGTCATTATGTTTCATGGCTTGAGGATCTTCATACTGTCAAGAAAAAATTATTTTCCTGGACTTAAAAATCTTAGTACTCAAAACGTGCGACCAATAGTGTTCATATTGAACTACGGTCACGTCTATTTAGGAAAGATGGTAAAATTTTTACTATTTGTCCTCAGTGCATCTTTTGCATAAATTATAAGCTAAACTTCATTGCTAAGTATGTTACTATACGATGTTCTTCAACAGGGACTCCCGATGAATGTTGTGCCTCATTGGATCGATACTAAAGGTCGCATGAGAATGGTTAGCTTACGTCCAAGAGATCCTACAATGGACTTTAGTGCATTCAGTATTTCTAAAAGCGAGGAATGCTTAATAGTGAAAGACTGGAGCAAAATTGTGAAGGATCGCAGAGAAGTACTAGGGGGCAGCAATCAGAAGCGCAGCCCACGATTAGGAGACAGGTTCATCTGCATGCTGCAACATGATGAAGCAGGAGTGCTACACATGTTTTATGCTATTTTACCTAAGAGAGAGCAGTATGAGTGATTAGCTAGCTAGAAATGAGTTTGAAGATGATGATGTGCTACACTATGACTATGATGATTAAATAGCTAGTGTTGGTGGTAATAACTATGATAATTATTATTATCTAGTGTTGGTGGTGATTAGATAACTACCGCAGCTAGTGTCGGTGGTGATTAGCTAGCTAGAATGAGTTTGAAGATGATGATGTGCTACACTATGACTATGGTGATTAAATAGCTACTGTTGGTGGTAATGACTACGATGATGATTAAATAGCTTGTGTTGGCGGATTAGATTCAAGTGGAGGCAACATGTGGTGCACATCAAAAGTACTACTAGTCCAAACTAGATCAAGTTTGAATTAGTAGTATACTTTTGACATGCACCACACCTCCAGTTGAAACTAATCCACCTTCATTTGACACACTGTTATGGACATAATGATATAAACCTCATAATTGGTATTGTACCAAAATTTCTTAACGGCATATAAATACACTAAAAATAAAAAAATACTAGTAGCGATGGAGTGTAAACACGCTGCTACTATCTATATTAGCAGTAGCGCGGGAGTGAACACACGCTGCGGCTATATGTCTTAGCAGTAGCGTGTGTCAAGCGCGCTACTGCTAAGTAATAGTTGTATCGCCTTACTAGTAGCGCGGTGACCCGCGCTACTACTAGTGTATTCCCTAGTAGTGCCTGTTGGACCATCAAAAAAATGAGGAAGATAAACAAAACTGAATTTTAGAACTGGCAAATAAAAGGTGAATATCACTAATCATACCCAGTTCAGTCTAATAGTACAACATATAATAAGATTACTAGGATCACCAAGCATGAGATATCCAAAGTTCAATTCATCATTAAACTTATTTCCAACACATGAACTCTTTTTTGAGCAGCTGATGCAATATCATCATTTTTTTGAGCAGTCAACGGGAGCGATCGCCCACCTGAACTCTTTTTTTTATTAAAAATATGACAGTGGGCCAGTTATTATATAGCTCCGGGGAGCCCATAGAGAGAGAAAAAAATGAAACACTACAAGAAATATGTCAACTAGTGACCTTCTCTTAGTGACCCTAGCTGAATTGGTCGTAAATCCACGGCCATTTCGCTTGGAAGGGCTCAAACCCTGAATTGGCTTACACCAAATGGCCATAAAGCAGACAAGAGTGGTCCATGACCTTATTTCTACCTGATTACGACCAATATAAATGGTCATGAGGTTGTGAACGTGGATGCATTAGTACTTATTGCTATGACTAGGCGCCAGCTCATCAGTTTTGCCTACGTGTCATGTCCATGTGGCAGTTTTTGCCCTAGGTTGTGAAGCAACTTATATTTCTGTCATTCCCAAAATTCCCAAAAAAATCTCATAAATTCTTTGGGTCATATCTTCATCAAATATGTAAAAAACCTTCCTTTCCTAGTTCATAAATAATTAAAAAATATTCATTTTCCTATTCTGTTCAGAAAAACACTTTGTGAAGGAAGTACCACTTTGGCATGTCCAAATGGTATCCATTTTCTACAGTGCTTTCCTACGCCCAAATAACCATCCTCCACCAAATGCCAGCTCAATCCATTCATTATTTTGAGCCCAGCTTCAACATTCGTATTTATGTCCAGTGGGGTACTTTGCAAAGCAAGTACCTCATAGGCTCCTTCTTTTGAGCTGAAAATTTGTGAAGACGGTCTTCTTAGTAACAGATCATCCTCAGCCAAAACTCACGCCCATTAGCCATGTGCATTTCCTGTACCGCTAATCAAACACTTGGCTGCTTATTCATGTTTGAGCATCGATCGGTCTCCTCGTGAGAATCTTATGTTGTGATTTTCTTCCTAGCACCTACCTGGGGAGTGCCCAACCCACTAGACATGCCTAGGCCACCCAGAACACATGGCAACGCCAAGGTCACGCGGTGACCATGCGGCGGGCATGCGAGTTTACGCGCTTTAGAGTTGGGGCCCTCGGCCACCGTCCAAACCTCGACGTATCACCACCAAACCATGTATGTATGATTAAATAGGTACTTATGTAAGTAGAAATGATTTTTGGAAAAAATAAATAGCAAACTATGAGGCAGCTGCAGTTCAAATTTGACCCGCTTCCTGCTGAATCGGCAGGAATTTGTCTTTTTCACCAGAGGTAGATCAAAACTTTTGAAACCCAACCATTTTGTAAATTGTGCATTAAATATGTCCTAGTATTTTATAAAATTGATTAGGTCCAATTTTGAAACAAATATGTGGTAGGTCCTTCACAAAAAAAACTCATTTCGGGCACTCAAAAAATGGAAAATGAATTTTCCGTGCAAAGAAAATGAAAACTCCCTTAGGCAACATTGTTTGGAATTCCAAGATGCACCTTTTTACACAATATGAGATCATTTGAACAAACTATGCCATCAATGTGGCCATAAGATTGATCATTTTGCTTGAAAGCCATGAATCTTCACGCATGATAGCTCGTTTCTGAGAACACTTTTTAAAAATAATTATCATAGTACAAGTTTATTATTTTTCCTTGAAACTTGGTCATATATAATGACACAATGCAAGGTTTTCCAATTTTTTGATTTGTTTTGAATTTTTTATGCCCGTTTCAAAATGTTGTCAAAATGGCGGGCATGACCGTTCCTAGCTAGTGGTTGAATCTTGGAATTTTTTTGGTGTTTCTCTGATTAAATAGATACTTATGTACCTAGAAATGATTTTTGGAAAAAATAAAGAGCAAACTATGAGGCAGTTGCAGTTCAAATTTGACCCGCTTCTACCTGAATCGGCGGGAATTTGTCTTTTTCATCAAAGGTGGATCAAAACTTTTGACACCCAACCATTTGGTCAATTGTGCATTAAACATGGCCTAGTATTTTAGAAAATTGATTTGGTCCAATTTTGCAACAAATATATGGTAGGTCCTTCACAAAAAAACCTCATTTTGGGCACTCGAAAAATGGAAAATGATTTTTTCGTGCTAAGAAAATGAAAACTTTCTTAGGCAACATTGTTTGTCATTCCAACATGCATAATTGTGCACAATATGAGATCATTCAAACAAACTATGCCATGGATGTGGTTATAAGATTGATCATTTGGCTTGAAAGCCATGAATCTTCACACATGATAGCTCATTTCTGAGAACACTTTTTTTAAATAATTGCCGTATTACAAGTTTATTGTTTTTCCTGGAAACTTGGTCATATATAATGACACAATGTGAAGGTTTTCCATTTTTTTGATTTTTTTTGAATTTTTTATGCTCGTTTCAAAATGCGGTCAAAATGGCGGGCTTGACCGTTCGTAGCTAGTGGTTGAATATTGGATTTTTTTGGTCTTCCTCTGATTAAATAGATACTTATGTACCTAGAAATGATTTTTAGAAAAAATAGAGAGCAAACTATGAGGCAACTGCAGTTCAAATTTGACCCGCTTCCTACTGAATCGGCGGGAATTTGTCTTTTTCACCAGAGGTGGATCAAAACTTTTGACACCCAACCATTTGGTCAATTGTGCTTTAAATATGGCCTAGTATTTTAGAAAATTGATTTGGTTCAATTTTACAACAAATATATGGTAGGTCCTTCACAAAAAAACTCATTTTGGGTACTCGGAAAATGGAAAATTGATTTTTTTTCCCAAAGAAAATGAAAACTCCGTTAGGCAACATTGTCTACCATTTCCAAGAATGCACCCTTGTGAACAATATGAGATCATTTGACCTGAGGCTTTCCTTCATTTTTTACGTTAGGTTTTCCTTGATTTATTTCATTAACGATAGTCATGTCAGATGAGTTTTCTATAAGACAAAATCATCGGTGTTACGTAAATTTTCCTTTTATCCTGATCGCATATTTTTCAATCTAACGGTTTATTTATGTACGTGGTGAGAAATATTGTTTTTACATGAATTTAATCCTTGACACATGTGGTTTTTCCTTTAATAAGATTTGATTCTCCTTTTTTGTACGGGTGGATTTCATCCACATGCACGGTGATTTCTTGCATGGCCCTCTAGTATATGTTAACCATTATCGTGTGGACTTCTTTTAGATTGGGTTGCGGTGATTTTTTTATTTGTATATATATATATATGCCTTTTCTTGCAATGGAGAACTCCGATATTTTTTCCTAGGAACTTGGATGTGGGCGTGGAGGACTATTTTTTTGTTTTTTTCCTGGGAGCTTGGATGTTGGTGTGGAGGTCTATTGTTTTTCTTTTTCTCCTTGGAGCTTAGATGTGGACGTGGAGGACTCTTTTTTTTGACAATATGGATTGTATACCCATGGGACTCTAACCATAATCACTTATTTTGCTTTAAAAAACCACAATCACTTATTTAATCTGAATCGTCGATTTAAAATCCAAAGGCTAAATTTATATGGCTTCTGAGAATTAACTTGGAGGCTTCATTGGTGCTTCTAATTATAAGCTATAAGTCTTTTGGAAAAATTAAATAGGTACTTTAGTACCTATTAATATGAAAAAAGTAGAAGAAAACAAAAATGTAAACACAATTTGTTTTACTTTATTCTCATTGGTGGAACTAGCTCTCACCCGGATCGATGACGTGGCGGCCATCCATCCATCCATCCAACCCCTTGCCCTAAAAAAATAAAAATCTCTTCATCCCCTGACCTCGTCTCCCACCCAACCACCAACCCCGATCCCTTCCCTTCCATCGCCGCTATCCCGCCCTCCTGCATCGCGCCGCCATCCACATCGTCTCCCTGATCTAGAGCCCTAGGCCGCTCTCCCCCGTTCCGAGCACTTGACGGCGTCGGCCCGGCCCCCAAAACCCCCGCGGCGGCCACCACATCCCTCCATCGTTCGCCGTTGCCGCCGCCCGCATCGCGCTGCCCGAGATCTCCTCTGCTCCCCGGACTGGTGAGTCGCCAGATCTCCTCTGCTCGATGTGTGTTATGCATATATATGTTGAGATTTCGCTTGAGATTTCGTGGAGCGTTATGCATATGCGTGACCCTCCCTGTTTGATGTGTGTCTGCTGTCAGGTGATGCCCTCGAAGGTGAAGATGGGCTGAGATGGCAGGCTGCTAGTTGCCTCGGCCTCGAAGATGAAGATGAAGGTGGAGGAGAGCGAGCGTTGGTGAGATGGCGGGCTGTTGGTTGCCTCGGCCTCGCGCAGCATGTCCGACCGCCCCTACTCCCCTGACGAGCGCATGCTGCAGCTCCTAGGCGAGGTATGCATCTCCCTCTGTCCTTTCCCCTCCCCTTCCCCTACTGCTGCTGCTCTCCCCGGTCTCACTCCTCATCTTGTCTCTTGTGTAGGGTACACGGACTCCACTTCTTCCACCAGCCACCCTCCCCTCCGCGCCCAGCTTGTGGAACACCTCCACACCATCTTCGGAGCCGCCTGCCAGTGAGATTGGTGTTCATTGTGGTGCAATAGTGACTACACATGCCATCGATTTAGTGATGTAGTCATGTAGGCAGCGAAGCTTAAAGTGTTATGTTTACTTCATATAAACTGAAAACGGTATCATTTCATACTTTTGGTTTGGTTTGTGAATCTGCTCTCTTAAATTTCAGCCTGAGCTAGTAGTTGACTAAAGGAATGCTCGGTACATTTAGAGATATTATATCACTATGCTAATGTGTTTCAACAAGGGAGATTCCTGCTAATAGTATATAACTGCTTATTATACGCAAATAGGATATTTCATTGTTCGAGTCAATACTCTTGATTGTTACCATCTGTTTTCTGGTTACTACATTTTTCTACTGCAGATAAAAAAGATAGAACTATCTATGATTACTTGGCACATATTTATTCTTTTATAGTTTCTTATGCACTACTTCCAACATTTGATAGGACGTACTTGGTGTTAAATTCATTGATGTTACTTTACACAAGTTACATATGCATTGGTCAGTAGTAGTTCTTCCTTGGTTCATGCAGAACTGAAATATGAAGGAGGAACTAGAACTTGTCACACTATAGTACAGTTCTGCTTTTGCTTTTCACAGAAGAGTAGGATTCTAGATGCATGGTTTTTGAGTCTGCTCTATCTAGTTATACATATCTTTGTGGTTTAGTTCTCTGGCTCGTTCAAACTGAGAGGACTGTGTTCTCAGATTGTTGCTAGAATTGCAACTGCTCATTTGTATTTAAGCTAGGATTTATGCACAAATCTTGCTATTTCTGATGCATGATATTAATCTACCGAAATGCTGCCATGGCCATGCTGCTATGTTAACTTGATGATGTTAATTCATTGCTACCATGCTGCTATGTCGACAAAAGTTAATTTGCCCATGCCCATTGCCATGCCTTCCTTTTGTTAACTTAAATTCAGTTTACTTGATCGTGCAGGTGGTCGTGCTGAAGGTGTCCCTGCACTGCAAAGTGTGCGCTGGCAAGGTGAAGATGCACCTCACCAAGATGGAAGGTGAGCACCAACATCTCTTAAAGTTTGGTGACAAAATAATGCATCTTGAATCCTGGGAAGACCAGTTACTTACTAATAATATGTCATTGGAGGATATGCTACAACAATGCAGCAATTTGAATTGATATTCACATTGAATTAATGACTTGTCTTGTGTATGCAATTGAAACATACGCATATAAAAGAAGCCTGTTCCATGCATCATTGAGCACCAACATCTCTCAAAGAAGTCTGTTCCATATGATAGAGATATTCTGTTTGCTAATATGAACATAGCATTGTGTTTAATCTAGTGCTGAGGATTTTTTTCATTCCCATATAAACTTGTTAACGATGGTGATTTTGTACTAGCATATAAACTTGTTTTTGTTGTCACTTGGTACATACTTAGCTTGTACTTCAAGTTGTGGGTTAATGCTGGTAATTTTTTTCTACTTGTATGCATTGGTATCCCCATCATCAAGCGCATGGATGCAATAGTGGCAAGAAGATCATGGTCGTGTGCATCATCAAGCACACCATGGCGAGCATCCACCTCCTCACAGTGGCAAGAAGAGCACGTGCCTAGTTTGTAATCGCGGTCGAAGGAGGTCCATGCTGAAGAACATAAAACTTGTAGAGCTTGTAAAGTACCATGCTATTGAACTTGTGGAGCATTTAATTGTGACTGCCATACTGTTGTGACACTTGTAGAGCTTGCAAAGTGTATGTTAGAGCTTATTACGTGTTATTTGTACAGCAACAACTTTGTACTGACTTTGGCTGATAATATTTGAAGTATTTTGTGTGTTTTCTGTGTGCCAATTTAATGTGTATTTATTTACGTTAAATTGGAAAAAGAAGAATGTGACCCTGACAACAAGGACCCACTTTACTAGTGAACCCATTTTACAAAAAAGAAAACTGAAACTGTTGAGACGAAAAGCCCACGGCCCAAAAATAAAAAGGCTGCAATGTTGGGCTTGGTCCATGAAGCTAACAAAAAATTCATAGGAAAAAATATATAAATGGGCTGAATTAATGTGCTCGGCCCATATAGACACCCAATTGGATCGGGCTGATTCTTGTGCCACATCAGCTTGCCATGCTGGATGCCTACGTGGCCTGGGGAGGTAGCTAGTGACAAAAAATTTGGTCGTGGAACCAACGACCTTTTACATATCACAAAGAAGGTCACTAATTTCAGTTTACGACTGCCAGCTTTTGACCTTCTGTTTTTGGTCACAAAAAGGTCGCAAATGAAAAACTATGACCTTTCAGCGACCAATAGTGAGGTTCACAAGTTGACATATTTTCTT
>LR880970.1:30883984-30900030 GCA_904067115.1 Aegilops sharonensis | reverse complement strand
AGAATAATGGTTGTTCTATTTATATGAGTAATATCTTTTATGGTCATGCACCCTTGAAGAGTGGTCTATTTTTGTTAAATCTCGATCGTGGTGATACACATATTCATAATATTGATGTCAAAAGATGCAAAGTTGATAATGATAGTGAACATATTTGTGGCACTGATACGTCTCCAACGTATCTACTTTTCCAAACACTTTTGCCCTTGTTTTGGACTCTAACTTGCATGATTTGAATGAAACTAACCCGGACTGACGCTGTTTTTAGCAGAACTGCCATGATGTTGTTTTATGTGTAGAAAACAAAAGTCCTCGGAATGACCTGAAAATCCATGAAGATAAGTTTTGGAAAATATAAAAAATACTGGCGAAAGAATCAAGACCAGGGGGCCCACACCCTGTCCACGAGGGCGGGGGGTGTCGTGGTTCTAAGTCCGACAGTAGTGTAGGGGGGTACGAATGGAGAGGCGAGGTCCTAGCTATGGAGTAGTTGTACACGCAAGAGATTTACGAGTTCAGGCCCTTCCCGGAGGAAGTAACAGCCCTACGTCTCGGAGCCCGGAGGCGGTCGACTGGATTATGCGTATATTAGTTACAGGGGTGCGAACCCTTTACATTGAGGAGGGGGTGGCTTATATAGAGTTCGCCAGACCCCTCCGGCCCTCAGTTATGTAGGGTTTAAAGTACATTAAGATAGGGAGTTACTGGTAACGCCCTGCATAAAGTGCTATGATGACCATAAAGGCTACTTAATGACCGATTGTTTGTGTGCAGACTGACTTTAGATCTCCCGACGGTCGAGTGGTTGGCTTCATGGTCGAGTGTCTTCGAGTTCGTCGAGTGGAATCCTTCCAGGTCGACTGAAAGGTGGTTTCTTCTAGAGATATCCTTGGGGAGGGTATCTTGGACAGGTCCATGACCCTACCCTAGGTACATGGCTTCATCATTAGCCCCTGAATGGATCGAGGTTTGAGTGGGGAAGGAGTTGAGCACACTTCCGACCCATTTTCGTGCGATGAGCATGCCTCGTTCTGGATCAATGAACTTAGGTGACGGCACCAACTTCTTTTTCAGTTGCCTTGATCCATTCTTTGTATCCGTCGAGTGAATATCTTCACTTGGAAAACTCTGAGCGACAGAGCGGAGGAAATCTCCCGTCTGACAAGTTGCTCTGCAGCCCGCGGATTTGGCGGGATTCGAATTTGGGAAGCGCGCGGGGCGTAGGAGGCCGCGGTAATCGGATGGGATAAGGCAAGAACGCCTCGATCTCCGTGCCACCTTTTTCGCCACGTATCGCGCGCGCGACTGTTGCAGGATTTGACAGCATCGCCTGGGCCTACAAGTCAGCCACTCGGGAGTAACCTCATATAAGGCGCCGGACGGGGGCTTTTGAACAGTGCGCTGCCATTTCCTCCCCTCTTGCTCAGATTCATCCGCCACGTTCGCTTCCATCCTAGCGCCGCTGCTCCGTGCGCGTCTCGCCGGCGATGATGGTGAAGGAGAAGACGGCGGCCCTGGAGCGGGCGAAGAAAGTGACGGCGAAGGCGAAGGGAAGGGCGACCAGTCGGGGCGGATCAATGTCGATGGTCGGCCCGCCGCAGGGCTGGATCCAGGGCGACTGGATCCGCTCGACGATTCGTCAAGCGGACCTTGACGACCTGGCCACTGGAGGACTGATCCCCCATGGAGCGGCGCGGCTCCCGGGGAAGGAGTCTGAGCCGCAGCCTGAAGAGGGTGAGGTTGTTCTCTTGGCCACCCATGTCGACCGTGGGTTTTCTTTGCCGCCTCATCCTTTCTTTCGGGGATTTCTGAATTTCTTTGGGGCGCAACTCCACCACTTCACACCCAACACCATCGTGTACCTCGCTGCTTTCGTGTCTTTGTGCGAGAATTTCTTGGGTTGTCGGCCTCATTGGGGTCTTTTCAAGCACATTTTCACCTGTCGCTTCCAGACGGTGAAAAAGGCCAATCCGAGTGACGAGAGAACACAAGTGATTCAGATGTGTGGGGTTCTTGGGGTTCAAATGAGGGGGAAAAGTGCCTTTCCGACCATAATCTTCCCGACTCGGTCCGTGGATGGCAGTCGACCTGGTTCTACTGCAGGGACCAGCCGACTGGACTCCCTCCTTTTTCCATGGACAGAGTGAGGAAGCCTTCCTCTTTGAAGGTGATCCCGGAAGAGAAAGTGCATGTTAAGGTGCTGGTCGAACGTGTTGTCCAGCTTATCCGTGATGGGGTGACCGGCATGGACCTCCTGGAGGTCTTCCTCCGACGACGCATCCAGCCGCTTCAAGCTCGAGACCATCCGATGTGCTTGTATTCTGGTACTGAGGACACCACTCGGATCCACCCGGAGGAGGTCGAGGAGGCCATGCTGGAGACGTGGCTGGCGGCCATCACAGGGAACAAAGACAACCCCCGAGGAGCGAGGAGGATTCCTCCACTCGCCCAGTCATACGACGTAGACCAGGTCCAATTCTGCATCTCTGACTGTGATCTTGCTTTCTTCCTTCTATTTGCTTAAAATCAGTCGACTGACTTTTGTCTTGTTTGTTGTCTTCTAGGCTACCACTGAGATGTACTCGATGCCCAACGGGGCGCAAGAACCAGCTGAGGAGGAGGAGGCGAGCGGCGGTGAAAGTGAGGAGTGGCAATCTGATGGTGAGGGGGAAGAGGATGATGACGACTCCAGTGAAGAGGAGGAGGAGGAAGTCGATCCTCCTCGTTCGTAAAGGTGATCCAAGCTCACCCATGACCCCGCGAACGAGCGCGGCAAAGTGACTGCGCCTGTTGGGCAGTCGTCGAAGCGCCATCGGACGACCTCCCCGGCGCCGACTGAGAAAGCGCCGAAGCATCCGCGAGCGGCGTCATCAAAGCCGTCGAAGGCCTTGCCCAAGATGAGAATGACCATCCCCACCATCTCCAGGTAATAAATGAATCTCAGTCGACTCGTTTAGCATGGACAGACCCGTGGTCGACTTGTTGACTAACCGACTGATTTCTGAAATTTGCAGTGCTGCTCCCTCCGAGACCTCCGCCAAGAACGAAGATCAGAAAATGGAAGACGCTGTCACCTCCAACCTTGGTACGATCTCTGTAATTTTACTTTTGGTCGATTGGATTCCCGATTTTAACTTTGGATTTTTCCTGTAGCTCCTCCTCATGTCATCAATCTCCCTGATGACGACGACGAGGCGCCACTGAGGTCGAGGAGGAATAGAAAGGCGCCGGTTGCATCAGTACCTGAGACGCTGGTTCAGGAGGGTGGCAACATCACTCGGACTTCTGTGACCTTCACTGTGCCGCTGACGAGTGCTCGACCTTCGACGTCGACTGCTGACCTGCCTTCCCTTTTCGCCACACACCACGTCCTAGAGGACCAAGCGGGTGCTGCTAAGGAGGCTATACGCCAGGCGGGGATCATGATGGAGCAAGTGAAGGCGATCCGGGAAGCTAGCCAAGCAGCCTATGATGCCAGCTCAGCCCTTCAGAGCAACGTCCAGGTTAGTTGATCACCGCCTGTTCTGTTAGGATATGCTATCTGAAGATTTTCTTTCCGAAGATCCTTGAATCTGTACACCCACTGGGTGTGTCGATTGAATTTTCGAATTGGTGGGGGCACGCTGAGTGCACCCACTAGGTGTAGTCCCCGAGACTATGGTGGACTGTTGGCAATCGACTGTAGTCTTTATACTTTGAATTTCTTCATTCTAACTTCTTCACTCGGTCTGGTCGGACCACGTCAAATGGAATCTTGGAACCAGTGGGGGCACGCTGAGTGCACCCACTGGGTGTAGTCCCCGAGACCATGGTCGACTTCTGGCAGTCGACTAAGGTTTGAAGACCCCCTCTTTTTTTTATGAGACCATTGCTGACTGTTGGCAGTTAGCTATAGTGCTATGGTTTTAGGATCATAACCTCTTTGTCTCTTTCGGCCGACTTATCGGGTCGAGTCGGTAGAACCAGTGGGGGTACGCTGAGGGCACCCACTGGATGTAGTCCCTGAGACTACTGTTGAATATTTTGATTCGGCTGTAGTCTTAGAAATTCTACAATTTTTTCTTAGTCATTCGGAAGCAACCTATCTTTGTTGTCTACCGACTGACCCTTTGCAGAAATCTTGTGAGCTTGTGGCTCGCTATACTGAATTGGAAAACAAACATATCCAGCTCGATCTTGACTTGAAGCTTGTTCAGGAGAACTTTACGAAGGCGAAAGATGAAGCGAAAGGTATGTTTGGTGAGAATCTTGACGACTGTCTTTATCTTTCTGTCCAGACCTAATTCTGATCTCATTGTCGCTTTGCAGATAAACTGAAGGAGGCTCTGAAGAAGAAGGACCATGACCTCGCCGAGGCGCAGAAGGCGGCTTCGGACAAAATGAAGCTTGCGGAAGAAAAACTGGCTTCAGTCGGCAAACTTGAAGAGGAGAACGCTAATCTGAAAGCTGCTCTCGAGGAGGCCAACAAGGAGGTCAGCCGTCTGAAGAATGATAAGATAGCTCTGAGTGACAAGGCTAGCAAACTGGCGGGGAAGAAGAATGATCTGGAGGTTTATCTGGGAGGGCTCGCCAAGAAGTTATTCATCATGCTTGAAGGTAATCTCGTCTATCCGACTGACTTGTTATCGTCGACTCATCATAGAACTGTTGGCTTAACTCCCAATTTTGTTTACAGAATTTTGCCAAAACTTTGAGGAGGAGACCAGTCGAGTGGAAACAAGCCTGGACCCCATCAACTCTCCTGTGAAGGATGAAGCTGCCATGAACGTGCTCCGATTGGAGTCTCGTGTTGCTGGAGTTGTTGACTACCTCGCTCGACTGAAGGTTGCGGTGTCGCGAATCGACACGACTCTCTGGCCGGGAGAAACACTTCAAAATGACCTCGAGTCTCTGATGACTCGATTGAATGAAGTCCCAGGTCGAGTGCAGGAATGGAAAAAGTCTTCTGCCAGGTGTGGTGCTGATGCTGCTCTGTCCCTGGTCCGTGTTCACTGCAAGGATGCGCGAGAGGACAAGCTGGCATCCATCAAAGTGGCCAATACCAAGAAGCATGACTTCCAATCCTTCATGGAGACCTTCATTGCTGCTGCCACTCGGATCGCTGACGGAATCGAACTGGACCAGTTTGTCGCGCCTTCCAGTCCTCCACCCGATGAGTGAGAAAAACTTCTATGCTTTGACTTAAATTTGCCTCGGAATGCTGAGTGGCTTTGTAATTGATAAACTTTTACAGGCTTGACGCCTGAGCACTTCTGAATCCGTAGAACGTTATCTGAACTTGGCTTATCGTTGAATATGTTTGCATTTGCCTTCGAGTGAACTTTGTTCTTCACTCGGAATATACTTTAATGCTTGAGACGCAGCTCTGAGGTGGAAAGATCCAGTCGACCTGCACTTCATCGCTCTTGCAGGTAGGGACGGAGCACAGATTGTAGTCGACCTGCGTCCTTGCGGATCGGGATGGAACGCACATTGTATTTGTGGCGTAGCTCCAAAGGAGAAGGTAGCAGTCGACCTGCACCTCGCCGTCCTTGCAGAGCGCACATTGTATTTGTGGCGTAGCTCCGAAGGAGAAGGTTGCAGTCGACCTGCACCTCGCCGTCTTTGCAGAGCACACATTGTATTTGTGGCGCAGCTCCGAGGGAGAAGGTAGCAGTCGCCTGCACCTCGTCGCTTAGGCGAGTACTTGGACTGCAGCTAAGCCTCTGAGTGGGAGGGTTGCTCTCCACTCGGTAGGATTCTCGAATACTTAGGCGAGTACTGGACTGCAGCTAAGCCCCCAAGTGGAAGGTTGGCTCTCCACTCGGTAGGATTTTAGAATACTTAGGCGAGTACCGGACTGCAGCTAAGCCCCCGAGTGGGCGGTTCGCTCTCCACTCGGTAGGATTTTCAAATACTTAGGCGAGTACTGGACTGCAGCTAAGCCCCCGAGTGGGAGGTTTGCTCTCCACTCGGTTGGATTTTCAAATACTTAGGCGAGTACTAGACTACAGCTAAGCCCCCGAGTGGGAGGTTTGCTCTCGACTCGGTAGGATTTTCAAATACTTAGGCGAGGACTGGACTGCAGCTAAGCCCCCGAGTGGGAGGTTTGCTCTCCACTCGGTAGGATTTTCGAATACTTAGGCGAGTACTGGACTGCAGCTAAGCCCCCGAGTGGGAGGTTTGCTCTCCACTCGGTAGGATTTTCGAATACTTAGGCGAGTACTGGACTGCAGCTAAGCCCCCGAGTGGGAGGTTTGCTCTCCACTCGGTAGGATTTTCGAATACTTAGGCGAGTACTGGACTGCAGCTAAGCCCCCGAGTGGGAGGTTTGCTCTCCACTCGGTAGGATTTTCGAATACTTAGGCGAGTACTGGACTGCAGCTAAGCCCCCGAGTGGGAGGTTTGCTCTCCACTCGGTAGGATTTTCGAATACTTAGGCGAGTACTGGACTGCAGCTAAGCCCCCGAGTGGGAGGTTTGCTCTCCACTCGGTAGGATTTTCGAATACTTAGGCGAGTACTGGACTGCAGCTAAGCCCCCGAGTGGGAGGTTTGCTCTCCACTCGGTAGGATTTTCGAATACTTAGGCGAGTACTGGACTGCAGCTAAGCCCCCGAGTGGGAGGTTTGCTCTCCACTCGGTAGGATTTTCGAATACTTAGGCGAGTACTGGACTGCAGCTAAGCCCCCGAGTGGGAGGTTTGCTCTCCACTCGGTAGGATTTTCGAATACTTAGGCGAGTACTGGACTGCAGCTAAGCCCCCGAGTGGGAGGTTTGCTCTCGACTCGGTAGGATTTTCAAATACTTAGGCGAGTACTGGACTGGCTAAGCCCCCGAGTGGGAGGTTTGCTCTCCACTCGGTAGGATTTTCAAATACTTAGGCGAGTACTGGACTACAGCTAAGCCCCCGAGTGGGGGGTTTGCTCTCCACTCGGTAGGATTTTTCAAATACTTAGGCGAGTACTAGACTGCAGCTAAGCCCCCGAGTGGGAGGTTTGCTCTCCACTCGGTAGGATTTTTCAAATACTTAGGCGAGTACTGGACTGCAGCTAACCCCCCGAGTGGGAGGTTTGCTCTCCACTCGGTAGGATTTTTCAAACTTAGGCGAGTACTGGACTGCAGCTAAGCCCCCGAGTGGGAGTCTGGCTCACCACTCGGTAGGATTTTTCAAACATAGGCGAGTACTTGGACTGCAGCTAAGCCCCCGAGTGGGAGTCTGGCTCACCACTCGGTAGGATTTTTCAAACTTAGGCAAAACGGATTCGCAGCTAAGCCCCCGAGTGAGACTTACTCGTCACTCGGTAGGAATTTGTTTTACAAACTTAGGCGAAACTGATTCGCAGCTAAGCCACTCGCTGGGGGATTTCTCATATAAACAAAAGCAACAACAATCACTGGGAAAATTATAATACTCTTGTCTTTGATAAACAAACTATAGAGGTACTTTTTATTACATCTCATCCGAGTGAGTACTTAAGTATAAAAGGGGCGGAGCAGCTCCGCATTCCAAGCTCGTGCCTCATCAATCTGGTACGCTCCATTGTGGAGAACTTTGGTGACGACGAAAGGGCCTTCCCAAGTAGGAGCGAGCTTGTGTGGCTTCTGTTGACCCACTCGGAGGACCAAATCTCCTTCTTGGAAGGCTCGACTCTTCACATTTCTGGCATGGAATCGACGCAAGTCTTGCTGATAGATAGTCGAGCGGATCAAGGCTATCTCTCTTTCCTCTTCTAGGAGGTCGACTGCGTCCTGCCAGGCTTGTTCCGCTTCAACTTCAGAGTAGAGTTCGACTCGGGGTGCATTGTGAAGCAGGTCACTCGGCAAAACTGCTTCAGCTCCGTAGACCAGAAAGAATAGAGTTCGCCTAGTCGACCGATTAGGAGTAGTCCTCAATCCCCACATAACTGATGGAAGTTCGTCGACCCACGCGCCTGCTACGTGATTGAGATCCCGCATCAACCGGGGTTTCAGCCCTTTGAGAATTAGGCCGTTTGCTCTTTCTGCTTGTCCATTCGACTGGGGGTGAGCAACTGAAGCGTAGTCGACTCGCGTGCCTTGAGAAGCACAAAAGGTTCTGAACTCGTCAGAATCAAAGTTTGACCCATTATTAGTGATGATGCTGTGTGGAACTCCATATCGGAATATCAACTCCCTGATGAAGCTGATAGCAGTGCTGGAATCAAGACTCTTGATAGGCTTAGCTTCAATCCACTTAGTAAACTTGTCGACTGCCACCAGTACATGGGTGAAGCCGCTCCTGCCAGTTCTCAGTGGTCCAACCATATCTAAACCCCAAACAGCGAAGGGCCAGACGAGTGGAATAGTCTTCAAGGCTGAGGCGGGCTTGTGTGACATATTGGAATAGAACTGGCATCCTTCACACTTGTCGACTATTTCCTTTGCCATTTCATTTGCTCTTGGCCAGTAAAATCCCGCTCGGTATGCTTTAGCCACAATGGTCCGAGAGGATGCATGATGACCACATGTCCCCGAGTGGATATCGTCAATGATTATCCGACCTTCTTCTGGTCTTGTACATTTCTGACCGACTTCAGTCGCGCTTTCCCTGTACAACTGTCCCTTTATCACAATAAAGACCTTGGATTGATGGACGATCTGTCGAGCCTCTTCCTCGTTCTCTGGGAGTTCTTTCCTTAGGATATATGCGATGTACGGCACTATCCGGTCAGGAGTGATGGCCAAAACTTCCATGATCAGGTCGACCACAGCTGGAACTTCAACTTCAGTCGGATCTGTGACACTTTTTGGCTGTGGAGTTTCTTCGGTGAAAGGATCCTCTTGAACTGATGGTGTGTGGATGTGTTCCAAAAACACATTACTGGGAATGGCTTCTCTCTTGGAACCTATTTTTGCCAAATCATCAGCCGCTTGATTTTTCAGTCGGGGTATATGATGAAGCTCTAACCCCTCGAATTTCATCTCTAGCTTTCTCACTGCATTGTAGTAACCAGTCATGGCTGGACTTCTGACGTCCCACTCCTTCATCACTTGATTAACCACCAAATCTGAGTCGCCATAGACCATGAGGCGACGGACGCCGAGTGAAATGGCCATACGCAACCCATACAAAAGTGCTTCATATTCTGCTTCGTTATTGGAGGAATCAAAGTGGATCTGGAGTACATATTTGAGCTTATCCCCTCAGGGGGAAACCAACACTACCCCAGCACCGGAACCATTCAACATCTTAGATCCATCAAATAACATGGTCTAGTGCTCCGAGTGAACTTGAGTCGGCAGTTGCTGTTCAACCCACTCGGCGATGAAATCTGCTATTGCTTGGGACTTGATGGCTTTCTTTGCCTCAAACTTGATATCAAGGGGAAGGAGTTCAATCGCCCATTTTGCCACTCGACCAGTTGCATCTCTGTTGTGCATAATCTCTGACAATGGGGCGTCGTCGACGACTGTAATGGAATGGTCAGAGAAGTAATGAGCAACCTTCTTCGCAGTCATATAAATCCCATATACAAGCTTCTGATAATGAGGGTATCTTTGCTTTGATGGGGACAAAACATCAGAAAGATAATACACTGGGCGCTGAACTTTAAAGGCTTTTCCTTCTTCCCGCTCGACCGTAAGTACTGTACTGACGACTTGTCCTGTGGCTGCAATGTAAAGCAGCAAAGGCTCTTCGCTGATTGGGGCAGCAAGCACCGGCTGGGTGGAGAGCAGGGCTTTTAGCTCTGCAAACGCTGCATCAGCTTCGGGAGTCCACTCGAACTTGTCTGACTTCTTCATCAGTCGGTAAAGAGGCAATGCCTTTTCACCGAGGCGAGAGATGAATCGACATAAAGCGGCCAAGCATCCAGTAAGCTTCTGGACATCCTGCACACGCACAGGGTGTTTCATTCGGAGTATAGTACCAACTTTTTCTGGGTTGGCGTCTATTCCTCGTTCGGAAACAAGAAAACCGAGTAACTTTCCGCCAGGAACTCTGAATGTGCACTTTGATGGATTAAGCTTGATATCGTACCTCTTGAGGTTGGCAAATGTTTCAGCAAGGTCATTCAGCAGGTCGGCACCCTTCCGTGATTTGACCACAATATCATCCATGTATGCTTCCACATTCCGACTGATTTGAGTGAGCAAACACTTCTGAATCATCCTCATGAACGTGGCTCCGGCATTCTTGAGGCCGAATGGCATGGTGACATAACAAAAGCATCCGAATGGAGTGATGAAAGCTGTTTTGATTTCGTCGGGTCCATACAGACGGATCAGATGGTAACCGGAATAAGCGTCCAAAAAAGACAGACGCTCACATCCCACAGTCGAGTCGACTATTTGGTCGATGCGGGGGAGAGGAAAATGATCTTTCGGGCAGGCCCGATTGATATGTTTGAAGTCGATGCACATGTCGCATGACTTGTCCTTCTTGGGGACCATGCCAACATTGGCGAGCCACTCGGAGTGGTAAATCTCTCGGATAAACTCCGCTGCTAAGAGCCGAGCCACCTCCTCGCCAATGGCCTTTCTTTTCTGGACGGCGGACCGTCGAAGATGTTCTTTGACAGGTTTCACTTTTGAGTCGACTCGTAGACGGTGCTCAGCCAGCCCCCTAGGAACACCCGGCATGTCAGCAGTCTTCCATGCGAAGATGTCCTAGTTCTCACGGAGGAACTGGATGAGCGCTTCTTCCTATTTGGAGTCGAGTGTTGTAGAGATATGAGTCGGAGCAGCGCTGGGGTCGGTCGGGTGGATGTGAATCGGCTTTGTCTCACCGGACAACTGAAACGCTGATTCCGTAGCAGGCTTCTTGGCTCGCAACAAATCACTCGGATCTGCATTTTTCTGGTATTCCTGTAGCTCTACCACTGCCATCTAAGCATCAGCGATCTTTGAGCCTTTCTGAAAGCACTCTTCCGCCTTCTTCCGGTTGCCAGTAATAGTGATCACACCTTTGGGACCAGGCATCTTCAATTTGAGGTACACATAGCATGGTCGAGCCATGAAACGTGCATAAGCTGGCCTGCCTAAAATAGCGTGATAAGCACTCTGGAAATCCACAACTTTAAACGTCAACTTTTCTTTGCGGTAATTCTTGGAATCACCGAAAACCACATCAAGAGCAATTTGGCCGAGTGACTCGGCCTTCTTTCCAGGAATGACTCCATGGAAACTCATGTTGCTGGTACTAAGTTTGGACATCGGAATGCCCATTCCTTTCAACGTCTCTGCATACAATATATTCAGGCCACTGCCACCATCCATCAAGACTTTAGTCAGTCGAGTGCCTTCGACGACTGGGTCGACCACCAAAGCTTGAATCCCTGGGGTGGCTATGTGCATAGGGTGATCGGACTGGTCGAATGTGATGGCAGTCTGAGACCATTTCAGATAACTGGGTATCACCGGAGCAACCATATTCACCTCTCGGTTGATAACTTTCAATCGACTTTTGCTTTCAACATCAGGAAAAATCATCAAGGTGGAATTGACCTGGGGATATCCTCCATCACTATCTTCTTTGTCTTCACCTTTGTCCGACTCCTTTTCCTTATCTTTGGGCTGTTTCCCCTGGAATTGCTGAATTAAGAGCCGACATTGTCGAGTGGTATGTTTTGGATAAATGAATTTACCCTCCTCATCTTTCTTCGTGTGGATGTGGCACGACAAATCCATCACGTCATTCCCTTCCTTGTCCTTCACCTTCTTAGGGTTCCAAGACCCTTTGGGGTTCCCCTTAAACTTTCCTTGAGTCACGGCCAAGGCTTCTCCAGGAGCAGCTGCTCGGCTTTCCGCTTTTGCTTCCGACTGGAGTTCCCTCCTCCGGTTTCGTGGGCGACTGACTTATGCTTGTCACTCCGGAGCCGATCCTCTTCTTCACCATTTGCATACTTGGTGGCAATTTCCATCATTCGACTCAGAGACATGTCTCCGGTTCGACCGAATTTCAGGTTTAACTCTCTGTACTTAACGCCTTCCTTGAAGGCACAGACTGCCTAGTGATCAGATACATTCTCTACCGTGTGATGCAACGTGATCCATCTCTGGATATAATCCCTCAGGGTTTCATTCGACTTCTGCACACAAGATTGCAGCTCTGTCAACCCTGCTGGTCGCTTGCAAGTTCCTTCAAACGTTCTGACAAACACTCGGGAAAGATCTTCCCAAGTGTAAATGCTGCTGGGTGCTAACTGATTCAGCCACGCTCTGGCCGAGCCCTCCAACATAAGAGGCAGGTGTTTCATGGCCACTTCATCGTTGCCACCGCCAATCTGAACAGCCACTCGGTAGTCCTCAAGCCAAGTATCAGGCTTGGACTCACCAGTGAACTTACTGACTCCAGTCGCCAACCTGAAGTTGGGTGGAATCACCGCGGCCCTGATGGCTCTACTGAAACACACTGGTCCTGAGACGTGAACTCTACTGCTGGTGGGTGCATCTCTGTCATGACCTTCTCGGTGAGCTCTGTTCCTGTCGACCAAACCTTGAACGATGATGGATCTCGCATCAAAGCCTGGTTCTCTGGGGTCGACTGGAATCCTTCGCCCAACACTATGATGGCGTCTGTCATCCTGCTGCCGAGGCGCGTACGATCCACCCCTTGGGGGAGGGGTGGGCACTCGACGTCGATCATCGCGATCGAGGCGATCATCGTACTGCTCCCGGTTCCTATACTGATCATGCCGGTCTCCACGTCCCTCACGCCTCGGGGGCGATCTTGGGCTATGGGCCGACTGGACTGTATTTGCAGTGACGGATCTGCTGTGGATCCTGTTTCGCGACTACGATACAGCTGAATTCTGATCTCCTGCTGCTCGGAGTAATGCTTTGATCTATAACAAGCCTCTGCCAGCCTCTGACTGGGAAGGCTGAATCGACTCTGCTATACGAGCTACAGCTGCTAGATTCTGAATCGGAGTTCGATATACCTGAGTCGGTGGTGGAAAGAGTTGCCGTCGACTGGAGTCTGGAACCCATTGCCGCGCACGCTCGTCGAGTGCTCGCTGGAGGTTTTCCAGTCGAGTGCGCTCAGCCAAGTTGGCCAAGCGCACGTCCTCTAAGGCACGAGCCTCGGGGGTTTCTCCAATGATAGGAGTGTGCATGTTCCGGCCGCGAAGATCTTCCCTCTGTAGCGAAGTGAGTGGCTCGGGTTGATACTCTTCGTGGACCTGCGTTGGATCGCCTCCGCCGTCGCCTCCGCCGGCGCGGGGGAAGCCGAGAGGACTGCGCGGTCCATTGACCATCAGGACCTCCACCGCTGGATCACTTCTGTCGCACTCGGATGTAGTCTCTACGGAGCCAGTCGACAGGTCGAACAGGCCGTAGAGAAATTCGTCGGGCTCAATCGCCGCGACTTGGGAGGTGGCCGACTGGCGAGCCACCGCGTGCCTCACCCACTGCTGAAGCCTCGACCGACCGGAGCGCTTGCGCCGGTAGGAGACAGGGAGGGAGGATGACACAGGGGTCGACCGATACTGGGTCGACGGTTGTCGCAGGAGGACGCCGTGGATGCACGCGCGAAAGTGCGTCGCCCCGCGGACGGGGAGCCCGTCGATGTCGAGTGGAGCCTCCTGAAGCCAAGCGGAGTCGTCGGCGATGAACGTGAGCACGCCAAGACAGATCTCACGGCCCTCGACCAAAACTCCGCCTGAAACCATGATGAAGGAGATCGGAAAAATCGCAACTTCTCCAATAAGTCGCTAAGACACTTGCCCCACGGTGGGCGCCAACTGTCGTGGTTCTAAGTCTGACAGTAGTGTAGGGGGTACGAATGGAGAGGCGAGGTCCTAGCTATGGAGTAGTTGTACACGCAAGAGATTTACGAGTTCAGGCCCTTCCCGGAGGAAGTAACAGCCCTACGTCTCGGAGCCCGGAGGCGGTCGACTGGATTATGCGTATATTAGTTACAGGGGTGTGAACCCTTTACACTGAGGAGGGGGGTGGCTTATATAGAGTTCGCCAGACCCCTCCGGCCCTTAGTTATGTAGGGTTTAAAGTACATTAAGATAGGGAGTTACTGGTAACGCCCTGCATAAAGTGCTATGATGACCATAAAGGCTACTTAATGACCGACCGTTTGTGTGCAGACTGACTTTATATCTCCCGACGGTCGAGTGGTTAGCTTCATGGTCGAGTGTCTTCGAGTTCGTCGAGTGGAATCCTTCCAGGTCGACTGAAAGGTGGTTTCTTCTAGAGATGTCCTTGGGGAGGGTATCTTGGACAGGTCCATGACCCTACCCTAGGTACATGGCTTCATCAGGGGGCGCGCCCTCCCCCTGGGTGCGCCCCCTGTGTCGTGGGCCCCCTGAGGCTCCACCGACCTCAACTCCAACTCCACATATTCCGTTTCGCGAAGAAAAAAATCAGAGAGAAAGTTTCATCGCGTTTTACAATACGGAGCCGCTGCCAAGCCCTAATCTCTCTCGGGAGAGCTGATCTGGAGTCCGTTCAGGGCTCTGGAGAGGGGGATTCGTCGCCGTCGTCATCATCAACCATCCTCCATCACCAATTTCATGACGCTCACCGCCGTGCGTGAGTAAGTCCATTGTAGGCTTGCTGGACGGTGATGGGTTGGATGAGATTTACCATGTGATCAAGTTAGTTTTGTTAGGGTTTCACTACTAGGGAAAAGCCTAGCAGCAGCGTGGGTTTTAGGCCTATCAATAGCGTGGGCTGGAGCGCTACTGGTACGACGCTACAACTAAAGCTTAGCAGTAGCGTGCCTCAACCAACGCTACTGCTAAAACGACTTAGTAGTAGCGCTTCCCCAGAGGAGCGCTACTGGTAATTAGTAGTAGCGCTTCTCCCTGCCCGTGCTACTACTATTATTTCATATTTTATTTCTTGTTGTACTCATACACCTTTACACAAGTTTTCATACAAAATAAATTTAGAGATTGTTTTTACATCATAATGAGTTATTTCATCACGGGGTGAAAGAACCGTGGACTAGTTTCAAGTGGATGTCCATCCACTTGAAACTAATCCGCGGTTCTTTCACCCAATGATATAATAAATATCATCATATCATTAACAAGTTATCATCATAATACATCATTGTCATATAACACCTCCTCAAGATCATCGTTTTCATCAATGACATCACATAGCAAATTGGTCACTAGTCGTAATCACAAGTACTCCTCATCATGAACTCTAACACATTGTACCACATAATAAACATATTGTACCTCATAGGACCTACTACATTCTCTTAGGACCTACTACATTCTCTAAGGTAAAATAGCAGAAAACAAGATAGCCCCTGACTCTTCATTATGCAGAATGGAGATTATCCTGTCTCCAATTCTTGCCTTTCGCTTAATGTTACTTCCAAGAACCTCCTTGCGAATGTCCAAACATTTTTTCCATTCTTTGATGAGCATGTGTTCACCGGGTTTAGAAATCCGATATGCACAGGTGAGCTCCCTAGATTGACCTGGTAGTATGTTCAGAATTGTAAGGCGACCATTCAGATACATCAGATGAGGCACACAATCCATCGGGATTTTCTGTTGAAAAACATAGTAATAACTTCGTAGTTAGCAATGATGTACTAGTTTTAGAAGTATGCAAAAGATGCACGGATGTCGTAATAGTAAAAAATCTTACCAGGGTATCTCCATAGAAGTTACCGTGGTTCAACACGTGCACTAGTGGCACGTATTCACCATAATTTGGAGGAGTTCGATAATAGGTATTGGAATTCTCAAGATAAGTACAATAAGCGATCAGATGACTTTTCTCCTTATAAGTTAACTCGGAGCCATCAGTGTAGTGGGTTTTGTCTACCATCTTCCGCACATTCTTTGAAGAATCAAATAAGCTGTCAACTATTTTGAAATAAACAATATAATTAGTTAATAACTATGTTTGATAAAGTCACATTGCGGTAGAATCGGAAGCGTATCAACAAGGACCCAAATGTCCATATTGTCTTGCTCAATGTCAGGATCTCCAAGATCCATGGTGACAATCATACCCTCATAAAAACCATACATTTTGCAAAGTGCTTCCCAATTTTGGCAACCAAAATGGGTTACGCTCTGAGCATTGCACAGATTTACTTCAAAATCAATATCATGATGGGTCCTTA
>LR880970.1:30866279-30883884 GCA_904067115.1 Aegilops sharonensis | reverse complement strand
TCTCCATAGAAGTTACCGTGGTTCAACACGTGCACTAGTGGCACGTATTCACCATAATTTGGAGGAGTTCGATAATAGGTATTGGAATTCTCAAGATAAGTACAATAAGCGATCAGATGACTTTTCTCCTTATAAGTTAACTCGGAGCCATCAGTGTAGTGGGTTTTGTCTACCATCTTCCGCACATTCTTTGAAGAATCAAATAAGCTGTCAACTATTTTGAAATAAACAATATAATTAGTTAATAACTATGTTTGATAAAGTCACATTGCGGTAGAATCGGAAGCGTATCAACAAGGACCCAAATGTCCATATTGTCTTGCTCAATGTCAGGATCTCCAAGATCCATGGTGACAATCATACCCTCATAAAAACCATACATTTTGCAAAGTGCTTCCCAATTTTGGCAACCAAAATGGGTTACGCTCTGAGCATTGCACAGATTTACTTCAAAATCAATATCATGATGGGTCCTTAGCTGTATTTTCTTTGTTTCAAAATTTTCATAGTCTTTAAAACCCATCCGCTCCAAGACATAGCGTCTTGCATGGCATGGGATAAGCTAGTCGAATTGTAAAAGATGAAAATTAGACGTTGAAATAGTTGAAGTCATGCTTAATTACGAAAAAAATACTTGTCGTTGTTGCGTACCATTTCAACATCGAAGGTCTCCTCGAGCTTAATGCTGAAGCGCTGATCTTCATCCAGCTCAACCAACCTGTCGCACATACCTCGATCGTCGTGGCACTAGCTGCACTCCCCTAGGAGACTGTCGTCGTTCGAGTACGACATTTCCTACATTCATAATTCAAAGATTAAACTTGTACAATTAAATATATGTACTAAAAAACCTAAATTAGATCATTATTTTTCGAGAAAATCCAGGCTACTCGATATTTCCTACATATTCTAGCACAAGTCATGCCAGAATTCACGGAACAATCCGACATGACCTTTGCTAAAAAAGGACATATCGAGCGCCTAAAATTTGCCGGAACGGAAATTAATCAACACTCCGGCAAAACATAGGCCACTCGGAGGTGTAACCTGAACATGACCGGCCGCTTGGGCAACCACATATCCTATTTGAGCAACACAAGATATACATGGAGATTTGGCAGGTCTCACCTCGAGGTCGTAGGGGGTCGGTGACGGGGACGACGGCGGGGATGATGGAGGGGCTCTTTGATTTCTGCAAAAGCAAAAACCCTATAAGTTATCACTAATACATCCCGAATAATTGCTTAAACTAAAAAAATAACAACAAATATGACATGTTCAACTAGTTCTATTAATTCAACTAGTTCTTACTAAATATAAGCTTACTATAAATAGAAAAAACTAGTTCTTTCTAAAAATAAAGTAGTTCAACTAGTTATATTAATTATCTTACTAAAAATACATTAGTTATATTAATTCAACTAGTTCAGCTAGTTTATTAATTTACTTACTAAAATAGTTCAACTAAAACTAAACTAGTTCAACTAGTTTATTAATTTACTTACTAAAAGTACATTGGTTCTATTAATTCAACTAGTTCAACTAGTTTATTAATTTACTTACTAAACTAGTTCAACTACTAAAAATCATTATCTATGAACCCTATATTAACATCTACTACTACTAAAAAACATCTAGTACTAACTGAGCAGAGAGAAAGGGGGTGGGGGAGGGGTGGGGGCTTACAGAGAGGGGAGAGACGGTGGCGGGGAGGTGCTCGGCGACGGAGAGGTAGGGGCTTCGAGGGCGGGCTCGGGATCGGGAGGCGGCGGTGCTGGGCGGGCTCGGGCGGCGGCGGTGAGGTCGATAGCGGCGGCGGGCGGCGGCGCTGAGGTTGAGGGCGGGCGGCAGCGGTGAGGGCAGGCCCGGGCGGCGACGACAGAGGAGTTGGGAGAACATGGCCGGGGGGAGTGGGGGGAAAGGAGGACTTAGCAAAATTTTGAGCCCGCGTGTGGTTAAGTCGAACTAGTAGTAGCGCTGTTTCGTAAACGCGCTATAGCTAAGTTAGCTATAGCGCGTTTTAGCAAAACACGCTGCTGCTAAAGGAAGCAGTAATTTCTTTTGTTTATCCTTACATTTTCTTTTTTTCCTTTCTCTGTTTCCTACTTCTATGATTTTCATTTACTTTTCTATTTTTTTTCATTTTTCTTTTCTTTCTTAGCAGTAGCACTGTACGCAGGAAACGCGCTACAACAATGACCATAGTTGTGGTGGAATTGTCACGACGGATGTCCTAGTGAAGGGACTTAGTCGTGGAGCCATCGCAACTAGGAAGCTTGAAGGGGTTAATCGGGACAAAGGACACGAGGTTTATACTGGTTCGACCCCTTACGGTGAAGGTAAAAGCCTACGATACAGTCTTGAGTGGGATTGCTTATGTTCTCAATAACCAGGGAGCAAATCGCTTGACCTAGCTCTCGAGTTAATGTTACTTGCCCTGACCCGCCGCCGGGTCGTCCCTTTATATGCAGAGGCCGACGCCCAGCGGCTCAGCAGAGTCCCGGCCGGCTCATAAACAGTGTTCGGCTCGGTCTCTTAATATTCATTGTCTTACAATACAAGTCACGCATATATGGCGGTTTATCACTACGGGCCTTAAGTCGCCTCTGGGCTTTGGGCCCTTACTGAACTGCCATCTTTGACCTTGGTCTTGGGCTTGAAAACACTCATAGGTATAACCCGGCCCCTCCTGGGCGGGTCATACCTAATAGTTATATCCCCAACTTAGGCCCCAGATTGATTTGAACTGGTTCATGTCAATCTTCGACACTTAAGCAAATTTTCTGCTTCTTGCTTATGCAGTCTCTGTAACCCACCATGACGTCATCCTTCGAATCTGTGGTAACCCGCCATGATGTCACCTTCCATAAATGCATGTTTTGTCCAATATATCTCAACGGATCTTTGTCTTAATGACCATCCGAAAATCGAGGCGCCCTTGTAGTTGGATAACTATGTTTTTCGGCCTCCTCGTTTTTCGCGCCCACTTAACTGTCTTTTCCTTATAAATAGACCCGACTAGGTCTCTTCTCATTCTCCCATTTCGCATCTTCTTCCTCTCCCCCCATCTGCTACTAGAGCTCCGCCGCCGTCGCCACAGCGCACTTCGTCCTCGTCGAGCTTGGCTGCTGCATCAACCTGACCCAGAGAACGGTAGCATCCCTCCTCCGCAGATCTTCCGCAGTAAGTGCTTCCCCTTTCCGCGCCATAGATCTACGCTTGGGCTAGCATGTTCCTCTGTACCGAGCGCAGTTCATCCAAGTTCTTGTGTTCTTCTTGCCATGGCTTCGTTTGATCCAAAAAACCCCATAGATCTTATGCGGTTCGTGTTCCGCATCCATTTTGGCTAGCAACAGATCTTCTTTCCATGTAAGAAAACCCCATTACAGCACATGGACTCCTCTGCGCCCTGTTTTTAGGTCTAGTAATTTTTCTTTTCTGAACCTTTGTTTGATCCAAAATAACAGCTGCAAATTGCGAAACCTGTTTGTACAACACTTAGGCAAAATCCGTACTTTTGTTAGATTTATCTAGTCATGGCGACTCTGATCGCCGGCTTTAAGGAAGTAATGCTCAATTTAATAATCTGAACCACCCCTGTCGGTTTAAGTAGTGCTGACGGCTTATAGATCCTATGGCGGCTTAACTAACCAGGACATAATTATCCTTATACCATTAGACCCCTTCATAAGCCGCCATTTTGAATATGCACAGTATACTTTTGTCCTACCCGGCTTAAATTTGAATCGGCACTTATACTTTGTCTTAGGCTTTCAATCAGAATGGCTCCCAAGGCACCTACTTCCTGCAACTGAGTTAAATCCATTGTCACGGATAGCACCTTGGATGATTTTGTGAAGACCGGCTACCTGCCGAAAAAAGAAGTCATGCCCTATCATGCTCCTAACCCGGATGAAGAAATTCCTCAACCCAAAGATGGAGAGGTTGTGGTCTTCACAGATCATATAAACCGGGGATTTACTCCTCCCGGCTCAAAATTCTTCAGAGATGTGCTGAATTTCTTTGACCTTCACCCACAAGACATCGGACCCAATTCTGTGGCTACTATATGCAACTTCCAAGTGTTCAACGAAGTTTACCTTGGTGAAGAACCCAACTTGCTGCTTTTTAGAGAACTGTTCTACTTGAACTACCAGACGAAATGTGCCAGCGGCCAGAGCTTGGAACTTGGCGGAGTTTCGATCCAGCGCCGCAGGGATGTGATCTTTCCCTATGGTAACCCGCCAAGCCACCCCAAAGATTGGAACATGACATGGTTCTACTGCAAGGATACCTCTCCGGCTGACGAGAACCCTGTGCCCAGTTTTCACGCCCTTCGTCTTGAAACCAATCATCCTCTGCCTGACAATATTACCGCCACAGAGCGTAAATCTCTTGCTCCTACCCTGGCCAAGATCAAGGCTTTGCTGTGGAACGGGTTGACTAGTATTGACCTGGTTCGGGTCTGGCTTGCCTGGCGAGTTATTCCGTTGAGCCGCCGCACTGGCTTGATGTGTGAATATACTTGCGCCAAGAATGATCCCCTGCGCCACAGCCCTGACGACTTACCTGCCCATGTCATTGACGATATGACTAAATCTCTTCTTAATGAAAGTCTGGCAGACTGTGGCAGGGTGGGCCTAGCCCCCTTCTGCAAAGATAACCCGGCTCCAAAGGTAAACCACCCACATGAAATGATTATCTTAATTTCTTAATGTTTCACCCATACTCATCAATATTCTTAATCTTTGCAGACGGGTGATAAATTTTGGAAAGTAAAATATGATCATGAAGCTGACAAGAGAGCCAGGAAAGAAAAGAAAGCCGCCAGGAATGAAGCTGTCAAAAGGAAGGGCAAGAAAGCCACCGCTCCTGACCTGCTTCGGCTAGCAGACTCTTCTGAGTCGGAGGTAGCCCTTGACTCCCTTGGCTTATTTTCTAACCATCTTAGTGACACTGATCATCAGCAGGAGGACACAAGAGCAAGTCGTAACAAGGCTGACGAGGTAACTATCCTTTCCTCCGACTCCGAGCCTTTGCCAAGATGGAAAACGCGCAGAGTGACCCGGAAAGTAAGATTTTCTCATCCTTTTGCTCATCACGATCCTTAATTTCTTTTGAAGCGGCAAACTCATGAGAGCCGGAGGTAGACCCGGACTAGCAAGGACGTGGAGCTCTCCTCCGGCTTACCAAACACTCCAAAGAAACGCCGGAATGTGGTCACTTCTGTTTTAAATAAAATTTATCCCTTGGCGGGTCTCTTTCGTCAACCACTCAATCCCTCTGACTCGGATTATCAGGATACTTCCACTTCCTCCGGCGAGTCACTATAGTCCAATCTGCCAACTTTCAAGACTGCTCCAGGGTATGCTAACCCGCTCATCTTGTATTTATTTTGATCCCTTGCATATGTATTAATCTTTTATTTTGACACAGTGGTCAAGCCAAGCCCAGCAAAAGGGTTAGGAAAAACAAACCAGCTGAAGACAGAGTTACGACTGAGCCGGTTTTTGAGACAGTCGAGGCGGACTCAACCACTCATGAGTCGCCATCTGAGCCAGCGCAAGACGTACCACCCCCTGCTACTGACCTGCCCACTGACCAAGCTGTCGATGAGTCAGAAAATCCAAAGGCTCCTAGCCCAGTCCGGACAGATGATCCTTCCAATGCTGATGTGGAGATTACCAGAACCGGCTATGTTGAGCCGGGAAGGCCAACTGTGCTGGCCAAATGCCCTGCCAAAGAAGAACTTCTGGACCAGCACCGAGTCAAGATGGATGTTACTAACTATACTCATATGAGCATTGGAGATATCTTTTCTGGCTATATGAGCCAAGTGCACAGCAGCCGGAACCTCGAGATTGACATGGTGAAGCAGATGCATCACAAATTCGAGGTATAACCCGTTCTCTCTTGTTCATTATCCTTTAGTATGTTAAAGTCTACTGCTTATGATGCTTATGTTGTAGACTTAGAAACAAACTTAGCAACATAAAGAAAAGAAAAAATTTCCGGCTTACCATGTAGTCCCCAAGGGGCGGCTTAACCAATATGGTTGAGCCGGTTCTTTATTGAGAAATTCTTATGGTTCTTTGAACATCAATACGCATTAGCCCCCAAGTGCCAAGTATTATTGCTTGCAAAATGCTTGGGACTTACTCTTATAAATCGCCATCTTATGAACCGCCATGGAAAAGAAAAACTCTTTGGGACATTAGCCCCCAAGTGCCAAGTGTTGTTGCTGGCACAATGCTTGGGACTTTAATATTGCATAAACAACGTGTTTGATTTGAACTTTGCACTTGTATAGGGCACCACGAGCCAACTCGAATCCGAGGTGGCTAATCTGAAGAGCCGCCTTGAGATCCAAGAGATGGAACTTGAAAAGGCCAACACCAAGTTCAAATTCAGTGTTTCTGAACAAGAGAAATTGAAGAAAGAATTTGTGGCTGAAAAGAAAGCCTGGGCGGATGAAAAGACCGCACTGATAAGCCGAGCTGAAAAGGCCGAGGCGGCTCTAGAAGAAGTTACTGGTGAATTATCTGGTTTAAAGTGCCATGTCTCTCAAATGGTCTCAACCATCTTTGGTAAGTCGCCTTGCCATTGTTTAAATATATAAGCCGTGCAATGGATCATAAGACTGGAATTAATTCACCTGATTATGTTTATACAGGCCCCAGAAGCTCAAACTTGAACTAAAACATGCTGACTAAACTGAAGGCAGTGTACACCTTGGTGGAACAATTGTACACCGGGTCTCAACGTGCAATAGCCACGGTGTCTCTGTCGAATGAAATGCCAACCCTCCTGGTAGAGGTCTTGAGGAAGCTTTCTGTTCTTCCTCAACGAATCAATGAACTGAGACGGTCAGCTACTAGAGCCGGAGTGGTAAATGCTCTAAGCCGGGCCAAGGCCTGGGTAGCAGAACTAGACCCGACTGACATTGCCATCGGCTACCCAAGCCTGAAGGAAGATGGCACTCCGTTTGAAGACGCAGACTTTCTCGCATGTGTCAAAGAGACACGCCCCACGGCGACTCTGATAGCAAATGAAGTGGATCTTACCAAGTACCAGGCGGGTTATGATGAAGAAAACCGGAGAATTCCAACGCCTCAATATGACGTGACCAATCTGATTCCCCCACTCCGTAAGCATACCTTTGCTCCTGAAGTTGACCCGGCCGACCTTGTTGACGCTGAAGCTAAATTTGAAGCCTTGAACAACATTGACTGGTCATCGTCAACCTTCCAGGAAAAGGAGCAGGGCGAAGGCGCGGAGAGGGCTAACCAGGATGCTTCAGGTCAATCATGAAGGTGAACCTGCCGTGGCGGCTCATACTTGGGGGGTAGAAAACAATGTGAACTATTTGGACCCAACGAGTCCTGTAATATGATAGAGATAAGTTTATTTTAGCCGTGCCATCGTGCATGTCTTAATCTCTTAACGTCATTAAGCCACCGTGTTGTATCCATCCATGTTACTTTTCATATGCTGACCGTATGCCTGATGAGGTTTCGAAAACTGTCCTACATATGAAAACAGACTGCAAAAAGCCCTTGACCTCGGAAAACTAGGCGGGTCAACAGGATTTAAAAAGAATCATGGATTAGCTTGTTGTAAAGAACACAACTATGATCCTATTCTTAAGAATTCTTACATTTGCACCGCCGGTTTGTATGATCCGGTCGGTAAGGGTGATAACCCAGTCTTTGGGTACCCAAAAATTTCAAAGGTACAATGATGCTTATGGATCGGCGACTCATCAGTCGATATTGAGCTGGGTTAAAGCAGTCATACTTAAAATTAGTAAGCCTCAGAAAAAATCTCAAGTCAAAAGGGTGTTTCCAAAGACAACTTAAATCGAAAGAGAATAAAAAATTGCAAGGCTACTGATTCGAATACGACCAGTAAACCGTTCCAGAGGGGTTGAAGCTAGGATTCGAATACGATCATGTAGCCCCCAATGGCTTTGGCGTTGTGTCGATCAAGAGGGTACCGACAGCTGTGTTCTCTTTTGTTCGAATACGACCTATGTTCGAATAGGAAGCCCCCTAATGACCTTGAGAGTTTTTTAACGACACTAATTCGAATACGATCAAAGTCGGTTCCCAAAAGGGGTTAAGCTATGATTTGAATACGATCAAGAAGCCCCCTAGTGAGCTCGGAAGTGTGCCAATCAAAAGGGTACCGATAGCTATGTTCTCTTTGGTTCGAATACGACCTATGTTTGAACAGGAAACCCCCTAATGATCATAACTTTTAACGGCTAGATTCAAATACGATCGTAAGCCGGATCAAATGTGATCAGCCCCCAAGTGATCATGTGAGAGAATAATGACAATGATAATGACAAATTTACCTTGGGGGAAGGGAAAAAAGGACAGAGGTCCTGCTTTATTATTTATCATAATATATACATCGGCAAAATATGTACATCAGAGGAGCCTATGGCTCAAGTATAGTAGGGCCGAAGATGAGCAATATTCCACGGCCTCCGGGTCTCTTCCTCCGACTTACGTGAGTCTTTGCGCTCTCGAACATCGATAAGGTAATATGACCCGTTGTTCAAGTTCTTGCTGACCACAAAGGGTCCTTCCCAAGGTGGGGATAGCTTGTGTGCATCAGTTTGACCCTGGATGAGCCGGAGCACCAAATCACCTTCCTGAAAGGCTCTGAACTTAACCCGGCGGCTGTGATATCGGCACACGTCTTGCTGGTAAATCACCGAGCGAGCTGCTGCCATGTCTCTCTGTTCATCTAACAGGTCGAGAGCATCCTGGCGCGCCTGTTCATTGTTTGCTTCAACATAAGCCGCCACACGAGGCGAGTCATGACGGATGTCGCAAGGGAGAACCGCCTCAGCTCCATAGACCATGAAGAAAGGTGTATAACCCGTAGATCTATTAGGAGTAGTGTTAATGCTCCATAACACAGAGGGTAACTCTTCAACCCAACAACCCGACGTCCGCTGCAAAGGGACTAAAACCCGTGGCTTCTTGCCTTTCAATATCTCCTGATTGGCTCGCTCGGCTTGACCGTTGGATTGGGGGTGAGCCACTGATGAAACATCAAGCCGACTGTGCTCCCGTTGACAAAATTCTTCCATGGCGCCTTTAGACAGATTAGTGCCATTGTCCGTTATAATGCTGTGTGGAAAGCCAAAGCGAAATATCACCTTCTTCATGAATCGAACTGCCGTGGCTGCATCACACTTACTGACAGGCTCTGCCTCAACCCATTTTGTGACCAATAGTGGTAGCGCGCTTTGCACGGAATCGCTATTACTACTCCTAGCCTACCGCCAACACGGTGGGAATTATAGTGGTAGCGCTTGTTTCTGAACACGTGCTACTGCTATAGTTTAAGCTATAGCGCGCTTTGCACGAATGCGCTACTACAAATTAGCAGTAGCGCCCTATTTTAACCAGTGCTACTGCTATACCTCTGTGTATAGGCTTTTCCCTAGTAGTGTTTGATCCCTATTATCCACTATGTTCTGAGATTGATGTTGCTATGACTTTGCTATGCTTAATGCTTGTCACTAGGGCCCGAGTGCCATGATTTCAGATCTGAACCTATTCTGTTTTCATGAATATATGTGCGTTCTTGATCCTATCTTGCAAGTCTATAGTCACCTATTATGTGTTATGATCCGACAACCCCGAAGTGACAATAATCGGGATACTTCTCGGTGATGACCGTAGTTTGAGGAGTTCATGTATTCACTATGTGCTAATGCTTTGTTCCGATTCTCTATTAAAAGGAGGCCTTAATATCCCTTAGTTTCCACTAGGACCCCGCTGCCACGGGAGGGTAGGACAAAAGATGTCATGCAAGTTCTTTTCCATAAGCACGTATGACTATATTCGGAATACATGCCTACATTACATTGATGAACTAGAGCTAGTTCTGTGTCACCCTATGTTATAGCTATTACATGAGGAATCGCATCCGACATAATTATCCATCACTGATCAATGCCTACGAGCTTTTCACATCTTGTGTTTCGCTTATTTACATTTCAGTTGCTACTGTTACAATTACTACAAAACTGCTATCTTTACTTTTGCCACTGTTACCATTACTATCATACTACTTTGCTACTAAATACTTTGCTGCAGATACTAAGTTATCCAGGTGTGGTTGAATTGACAACTCAACTGCTAATACTTAAGAATATTCTTTGGCTCCCCTTGTGTCGAAGAAATAAATTTGGGTTGAATACTCTACCCTCGAAAGCTGTTGCGATCCCCTACACTTGTGGGTTATCAAGACTAATTTCTGGCGCCGTTGCCGGGGAGCATAACTCTATTCTTTGAGTCACTTGGGATTTATATCTGCTGATCACTATGAGGAACTTGAAAGACGAAAGAAGCAAGATTTTGCCCTCAACTACGAGGGGAGGTAAGGAACTGCCATCTAGCTCTGCACTAGATTCTCCTTCTGTAATTAGTAAGCTTGCGACACCTAAACCTGCTACTGCTATGAATTCTGATATGTATCATGTTATTGATGATGCCACTTCTGCTATGCATGATACTTATGATGAAACTACTTCTGTGCGTGATACTACTTTGCCATTAGGTGAATTTCTTGGTGAACAACTTGCTAGGGTTAGAGAGAATCAAATTATTGAAGATGTTATTATTGATGATAGTGATGATGAAAGTTCTCCCCTGATTATGAATTACCTGTTGTTCCTGAGGGTTATGTTATGGAGGAGGAAGCTGCTAGAGCGATTTTTGCTTGCAAAGATAGATATGATCTTAAAAAGTTATTAGCTAAATGGAAGCAACAATCTCTTAATGCTAGAATGAAACCTGACCCTGCTTTTGCTACTTCACCTATCTGTGTTACTGATAAGGATTATGAATTCTCTGTTGATCCTGAAATAATTACTTTGGTTGAATCTGATCCTTTTTATGGCCTTGAATCTGAAACTGTTGTGGCACATCTTACCAAGTTGAATGATATAGCCACCCTGTTTACTAATGATGAGAAGTCTCGCTATTATTATATCCTTAAGATATTTCCATTCTCATTAAAGGGTAATGCTAAGACTTGGTTTAATTCTCTTGATCCTGGTTGTGTGCGTAGTCCCGAGGATATGATTTATTACTTCTCTGCTAAATATTTCCCTGCTCATAAGAAACAAGCTGCCTTGCGGGAAATATATAATTTTGTGCAAATCAAAGAAGAGAGTCTCCCACAAGCTCGGGGGAGGCTTCTCCAATTACTTAATGCTTTGCCTGATCATCCTCTTAAGAAAAATGAAATACTTGATATCTTTTATAATGGACTAACCGATGCTTCCAAGGACCATTTCGATAGTTGTGCTGGTTGTGTTTTCAGGGAAAGAAGAGTTGATGAAGCTGAATTACTATTGAATAATATGTTGACTAATGAAAATAATTGGACTCTTCCTGAGCCAATTCCCGAGGCAATTCCTAAACCAATTGAGCCAACTCCTGAGCCTATTCCTAAACCCACTCCTAAGAAGAGAGGTGTTCTATTTCTTAGTCCTGAAGATATGCAAGAGGCAAAGGAATCAATGAAAGAAAGAGGTATAAAAGCTGAAGATGTTAAGAATTTACCACCTATTGAAGAAATACATGGTCTTAATATACCGCCTGTCAAAGAACCACATTGTCTTGATAACCCGACACAGGTAGTAAAGGTAAATTCTCTCTATAGATATGATTAAGTTGAAATCCCGTCTACTAAATTTCATAGCCCATGCTTAGATGAATTTGATGACTTTATGGCTAGAAAACAAAGTTTTAATGCTTATGTTGGTAGCGAATTAAAGAATAATGCTTTCAGGATAGGACGCTTGAGTGATTATATGGCTAGAGTTAAAGGTGAACTTAAACTCATTAGCAAATATGCTTCTATGGTTCCTACTCAAGATGAGCAAGTACTTAAAGCTCAAAATGATTTGCTTGATGAATTAAATAATAAACCTGACCTTGTTGTTAGAGTGGCTACTATAACCGGTAGAATGACTCAGGAACCTTTGTATCCTGAAGGCCACCCTAAGAGAATCGAGCAAGATTCTCAGAGAAATAATTTAGAGGCACCTAGTTCTTCCAAAAAGAAGAAAAAGAAAAACATAGGACTTTGCATGCTTCTAGTGAACCTGTCGTAGACACACCTGAGAATCCCAATGATATTTCTATTTTTGATGCTGAAACACAATCAGGTGATCAACATGAACCTAGTGATAATGTTAATGATAATGTTAATGATAATGTTAATGATAATGTTCGTGTTGATGCTCAACCTAGCAAAAATAATGAAGTACAGATTGAACCTGTTGTTGATCTTGATAACCCACAATCAAAGAATCAACGCTATGATAAAATAGATTTTGTTGCTAGGAAGCACAATAGATAAAGAGAACCATGGGTTCAGAAACCCATGCCCTTTCCTCCTAAACCATCCAAGACAAAGGATGATGAGGATTTTGAGCGCTTTGCTGAAATGATTAGACCTATCTTCTTACGTATGCGCTTAACTGATATGAAGGATATCATTACAAATAAAAGAAAGATACCGGAAGCTAAAATCTCCACCATGCTTGCTAATTACACTTTTCAGGGTGGAATACCAAGGAAACTTGGAGATCCAGGGGTACCAACTATACCATGCTCCATTAAAAGAAATTATGTTAAACTTCTTTATGTGATCTTGGAGCCGGTGTTAGTGTTATGCCTCTCTCTTTATATCGTAGACTTGAATTGAATAAGTTGACACCTACTGAAATATCTTTGCAAATGGCCGATAAATCAATTGCCATATCTGTTGGTATTTGTGAGGATGTGCCTGTTGTGGTTGCAAATGTCACTATCTTAACAGACTTTGTTATTCTTGATATTCCCGAGGATGATAGTATGTCGATTATCCTTGGTAGACCCCTTTAGAATACTGTAGGGGTTGTTATTGATTGCAACAAAAGCAATGTCACTTTTCATTTTAATGGTAATGAGCTCACGGTACATTTTCCGAGGAAATCTCAAGTTCATAGCATCAATTCTATTGGAAAAAGTCCAACTATCATTATTGGAGGTTTTGAATTTCCTCTTCCTACTGTCAACAAAAAGTATGATATTCTTATTATTGGGGATGTTCATATCCCCGTTGAGGTTTCCGTGTTATTCGGAATGAGTTTGTTAACAAGACTTGATCAACCTTGTTAGTGGATTCATTTTGATGATCATGAGATGGATGAAACTAGAAGGCACAACCTTCTGTAACCTCTTTTTACTTTCTGTTATTTAAAATAAATAAAGCAAATATAGTATTATCCGTCTGTTTTCTGAATTATCCATGCAATAAAAAAATATCCCGAAAATAAAAGTGCTCCAAATGCCCTGGAAATTTAGTATGATTTTTTTATGGAATATTTGAGGATTTTAGGCTCTGAAAACACTGCAGAGGGGGCAAGCACCTGGCCACGAGGGTGGAGGGCGCGCCCACACCCCCTGGGCGCGCCCCCCTGTCTCGTGGGCCCACGGTGACCCCCCTCCACTTATTCCTACACCCACACACTCCATCTTCTTCCCAAAAAATCCTAATGCAGCTGAAGCACGAGTTCTAGCTCATTTTGCTGCATTTTTCGATCTCCTTTGCTCAAAGCTCCATTCACAAAAATGCTTTGGGAGATTGTTGCTTGGTATGTGACTCCTCCATTGGTCCAATTAGTTTTTCTTCTAGTGCTTTATTCATTGCAAATTTTTGCTGCATAGGTGACCATGTTCTTGAGCTTGCATGCTAAATTTACGAGGTCCCAAGTTATTCTAAGGCATGATATGGGCTCTAGGCACTTGTAGGAGTAGTTTCTATAAATCTTGTTTAGTTTTATTCACTTTTATTTTGAAGTTACTAAAATTTCAGAAATTTTCAAAAAATGTTAAGGAGATTTTTGAGGGGCTCTTCTAGCCAAGGCTCCCAGGAAAAACAAGCTAAAGAGAAGGAAAAGGCCAAATATAATCTTCCTCGCATAGCGGAAGTTCGGCCGTGTGAATGGCCATGCGATAATTTCTTGAGAGAAGCCGGGATTTATGAAGACTTTTATTCCTTGATCGAGAATGCAGGCCTCGCCGATTTCCTCCGTGACCGGATCGATCAGTATCTCTTACTCACCAATACTTTCGTGCAAAACTTTTATTATTATCCTAAGAAGTCACCGCCTTCAGTGTCATTTCATTTATATGATGAATTCAGGGAAATGTCTTTACGTAATTTTTGCGCGGTATGTAAAATACCCTTTGAGGGTAAATTAGATGAACCACATCGTAAAGATGTGGATGGCTATCACGCCCAATATGCGACCCTATCCAAAGGAACTCGACGGTCCCACCAAGGATAGACCCGCATATTGAAACGCTTTTGCAAGGTGGATATCATTACATCAACATTACATAATATATGGGGATACATACATAAGGCACAAATGCCTCAAGAATACATCAACATCATGTACAAGATCAACATCCGGCTACGGATGAAACATAAACAGAAACTCAAACAATATCCACCCTGCTAGCCCAGGCTGCCGACCTGGAACCTATCCCCTGATGTGTAGGAATCTGTGAGCCACGAGGACTCAGCATCCCATTACCATGGGTATCAAGACTAGCAAAGCTTAATGGGTAAGGAAGGAGTAAAGTGGTGAGGTTGCAGCAGCGGCTAAGCATGATATGGTGGCTAACATACGCAAATGAGAGCGAGAAGAGAAACAAAGGAACGGTCGTCAACTACTAATGATCAAGAAGTGATCCTGAACTCCTATTTACGTCAGACATAACCCAGAAACCGTGTTCTCCTCTCGATCAACCCCGAAAAGAGACACTCACGGTTGCGCACACGGTTGGTGTATTTTAGAAGAGTTTGCTTCAAGTTTACTACAACCGGATATTAACAAATTCCCATCTGCCACATAACCGCGGGCACGACTTTCGAAAGTTCAAACCCTGCAGGGGTGTCCCAACTTAGCCCATGATAAGCTCTCGCGATCAACGAAGGATATTCCTTCTCCCCAGGAAGACTCGGTCAGTCTCGGAATCCCGGCTACAAGACATTTCGACAGCAATAAAACTAGACCAGCAAAGCCGCCCGATGCGCCGACAATCCCGATAGGAGCTGCACATATCTCGTTCTCAGGGCAACACCGGATGAGACATCCTACGAGTAAAACCAATCCTCAAGTTTCCCCAAGGTGGCCCTGCAGTCTGCTCGTTTCGAACCAGCACTTAGAGAAGCACTGGCCCGGTGGGGCTAAATAAAGATGACCCTCGAGAGAGCGACTCCTAAGGGAAAAGTAGGTGGTGGTGAGGCAAATGGTAAAACCAATGTTGGGCCTTGCTGGAGGAGTCTTATTCAAAGCGAACTGTCAAGGGGGTCCCATAAATCACCCGACCGCGTTAGGGACGCAAAATCCGGGAACATAATACCGTTATGACGGAAACTAGGGCGGCAAGAGTGGAACAAAACACCAGGCATAAGGCCGAGCCTTCCACACTTTACCAAATATATAGATGCATTAATAATATAAGATATATTGTGATATCCCAACAAGTAAACATGTTCCAACAAGGAACAACATCTCCATGTTCCAACAAGGAACAAACTTCATCTTCACCTGCAACTAACAACGCTATAAGAGGGGCTGAGCAAAGCGGTATCATAGCCAAACAACGGTTTGCTAGGAAGGGTGCAAAAGGTTAGAGGCTGACATGGCAATTTGGGATGGCTTGATAAACAGGTAATAGGTAGCGCAGCATAGCGATAGAACGAAACAACTAGAATAGCAATGATAGTAGTGAGATCCAGGGTAGCGGTCATCTTGCCTGAAATCCCGCTAGGAAGAAGAACGAGTCCATGAAGAAGACGAACGGATGAAGCCGAACCAAGCGTAGACGAACGAACCCTCACGATCGCAACGAAACAGGAACTAATAAGAAGAAGCACACAACATAGTAAACACACCACACATGAACAAGGCATGATGCACAAACAAGCATGATGCATGATAAAGCTACATGAAGCTACTCATGGCAAGAGATGATGCATACAAGAGCAACACATCAAGGCAAGTTTAAATGAGGCCGGGGACAACATATAACAATTCCGGTAAGTCCTCATATGCAAATTTCGAAATTGGTCCAGATCTGAATAAACAATATGTTCAAGTTGTTAAACAGCAAGTTAAGATGCACCACGATTATCTACACGAAATTCTAGTCAAGTTACATATAGAGTTCATTAGATTCGGAGCTACGGCCTAGAAGATATGAGCAAAACAAGATAAGCATGGCATTGATAAAAATGCATTCAAACATCAAGGAAACACCTCAAAACATGGATGCAACATGATAATATGAAACTACATGCAAAATCAATCAAGTTTCATATAGAGCACACTCAAAACGGAGCAACGGTTCAACACATACACTCTATACAAGACGTGACAACAATCTGTCCAAAACAGCAACTAGGCATATTACAAGCACCAAAACAATATGCTAAAACATCTCAACGTAATAACAAAAGGCATGGGCATGAAGTACAGGTAAAGAATGACAAAACATGAACACTGAGCTATCTCCAGAAACAACTAGAACATGCTCAAACACACATGGCAAGATTGCAGATAATAACAGTTCAGACTTATCAGGAAATAACATCAGGTTGCAATGCTTAGAGCTGTGAAACAACATGTTACAGGAAGTTATCATGGTAAACAAAGGCATGGCATGAATCTACTAATTGCATAGAACAAAAGTCCTTTACTGACCATAAGCCAAAAAGGATCAGAAAATATGATGGCACCCATGCAAACATGGCAAGTTATAAGACAGATTCATACATGGCAGGAATAACAATAAGTAGGCATGTTGGTGAGCTTGAACAACTCACCACAGAGCAATACATGGCATGGCAAGGCAACTCACAGTAAGAAGACATGGCATAGAAGCTATACATGGCAAGAAAAACATCATAGCATATACTGATCAACTACAACAACCTTGGCAAAATTGAATAACATGTAAAAAACCTGCCAGGATACATTTTATAGAAAAAGTAGAGCTCTATTGACTCAAGCTAGACTACTCCATAATTGCAAACAAGGGCATGGATGGATAGAGCAAGACATGTAGAACAAAACATCCTTACTGAAGTATCTCAAAATAAGCATGGATCTCTCTGTAGCATCAAGTTTACATGGCATAAAAATATCAGCAGAACAGCGGCTGAAATCAGCAACATCATGAAGCCTAGTTTGCATGCTCGTGCTAGTCACCACAGGGATCACAAAAATACATGGCATACACCCCTGTAAAGATGGCATGGCATAGTACAAAACACTTGTAGGACTCAAGTTCATAGGATGCACACATCAATCATGGCAAAAATGACAAAAGTGCATGTTCTGGCAAGAATCTGAAACTAACATCACATAGCACTCTTGCAACAAAGATTCGGGCATCAAGATGAGCTCAAATGAATATGATGCAATGGAATGAAATGATGTACTCGTCGAGACGAGCAATTTGACATATTACACGCACGAAACGGAGCTACGGATGCAGAGTTATGATGC
>LR880970.1:30832133-30845032 GCA_904067115.1 Aegilops sharonensis | reverse complement strand
GGTCCCATAAATCACCCGACCGCGTTAGGGACGCAAAATCCGGGAACATAATACCGATATGACGGAAACTAGGGCGGCAAGAGTGGAACAAAACACCAGGCATAAGGCCGAGCCTTCCACCCTTTACCAAATATATAGATGCATTAATAATACAAGATATATTGTGATATCCCAACAAGTAAACATGTTCCAACAAGGAACAACATCTCCATGTTCCAACAAGGAACAAACTTCATCTTCAGCTACAACTAACAACGCTATAAGAGGGGCTGAGCAAAGCGGTAACATAGCCAAACAATGGTTTGCTAGGAAGGGTGCAAAAGGTTAGAGGCTGACATGGCAATTTGGGATGGCTTGATAAACAGGTAATAGGTAGCGCAGCATAGCGATAGAACGAAACAACTAGCATAGCAATGATAGTAGTGAGATCCAGGGTAGCGGTCATCTTGTCTGAAATCCCGCTAGGAAGAAGAACGAGTCCATGAAGAAGACGGACGGATGAAGCCGAACCAAGCGTAGACGAACGAACCCTCACGATCGCAACGAAATAGGAACTAATAAGAAGAAGCACACAACATAGTAAACACACCACACATTAACAAGGCATGATGCACAAACAAGCATGATGCATGATAAAGCTACATGAAGCTACTCATGGCAAGAGATGATGCATACAAGAGCAACACATCAAGGCAAGTTTAAATGAGGCCGGGGACAACATATAACAATTCCGGTAAGTCCTCATATGCAAATTTCGAAATTGGTCCAGATCTGAATAAACAATATGTTCAAATTGTTAAACAGCAAGTTAAGATGCACCACGATGATCTACATGAAATTCTAGTCAAGTTACATATAGAGTTCATTAGATTCGGAGCTACGGCCTAGAAGATATGAGCAAAACAAGATAAGCATGGCATTGATACAAAATGCATTCAAACATCAAGGAAACACCTCAAAACATGGATGCAACATGATAATATGAATCTACATGCAAAATCAATCAAGTTTCATATAGAGCACACTCAAAACGGAGCAACGGTTCAACACATACACTCTATACAAGACGTGACAACAATCTGTCCAAAACAGCAACTAGGCATATTACAAGCACCAAAACAATATGCTACAACATATCAACGTAATAACAAAAGGCATGGGCATGAAGTACAGGTAAAGCATGACAAAACATGAACACTAAGCTATCTCCAGAAACAACTAGAACATGCTCAAACACACATGGCAAGATTGCAGATAATAATAGTTCAGACTTATCAGGAAATAACATCAGGTTGCAATGATTAGAGCTATCAAACAACATGTTACAGGAACTTATCATGGTAAACAAAGGCATGGCATGAATCTACTAATTTCATAGAACAAAAGTCCTTTACTGACCATAAGCCAAAAAGGATCAGAAAATATGATGGCACCCATGCAAACATGGCAAGTTACAAGACAGATTCATACATGGCAGGAACAACAATAAGTAGGCATGTTGGTGAGCTTGAACAACTCACCACAGAGCAATACATGGCATGGCAAGGCAACTCACAGTAAGAAGACATGGCATAGAAGCTATACATGGCAAGAAAAATATCATAGCATATATGGATCAACTACAACAACCTTGGCAAAATTGAATAACATGTAAACAACCTGCCAGGAAACATTTTATAGCAAAAGTAGAGCTCGATTGACTCAAGCTAGACTACTCCATAATTGCAAACAAGGGCATGGATGGATAGAGCAAGACATGTAGAACAAAACATCCTTACTGAAGTATCTCAAAATAAGCATGGATCTCTCTGTAGCATCAAGTTTACATGGCATAAAAATATCAGCAGAACAGGGGCTGAAATCAGCAACATCATGAAGCCTAGTTTGCATGCTTGTGCTATTCACCACAGGGATCACAAAAATACATGGCATAAACCCCTGTAAAGATGGCATGGCATAGTACAAAACACATGTAGGACTCAAGTTCATAGGATGCACACATCAATCATGGCAAAAATGACAAAAGTGCATGTTCTGACAAGAATCTGAAACTAACATCACATAGCACTCTTGCAACGAAGATTCGGGCATCAAGATGAGCTCAAATGAATATTATGCAATGGAATGAAATGATGTACTCGTCGAGGCGAGCAATTTGACATATTAAACGCACGAAACGGAGCTACGGATGCAGAGTTATGATGCGATGAAAATGCATAAAAATATGAACAGAGATGAGGACTTAGTGGATTTCGGGGGAGGGGGAAAGTCAACCATGCACGGATTTCGGGGTTCGCCGGGGTTCGTCGCCGGAGATGGCGGAGATGACGCCGGGGAGGGCCGGAGAAGGGCGCCGGCGGGTCGGGGTCGCCGGATCCGGGCGGCGCCGGCCCGGATCTGGCCAGAGACGGAGCTGGCGGCGACGGGCGGGGCGCCCGGGACCGGAAGCAGGCGGGGCGGCGGCCGGCGAGGTCCGGGACGGGGCGGCGGCCGGCAAGGCAGAGCAGGGCGGCGCGGGGCGGCGCGCCCGCGGCGGCGGCGGCCGGAGGCGGGGACCGGGGCGCCGGCGGCGAAGGCGAGGCGGCGGCGGCCAGGCGCGTCGGCGGGCCGGGCGGCACTGGCGGGGAGGCGCTCCGGCGAGGGGAGATGGCCGGCGGCGAGGTCGGAGGGGCCGAGGCGGGCGGCGGAGTGGGGCCACCGGCGAGGGGCGGCGGCGTCGCGCGGAGGCGGGCGATGCGGGCCGGGCGGGCTGCGCTCGGGCCCCGGCGGGCTCGCGCGGGTGGCGGCGAAGTGGGGCGCGGCCCGGGACACGTGGCGACGGCGGGTAGGTCCGGCGGAGCGGGCGGACACGTCCGCTGCCTGGATTTTTGTCCGGCGGCGGCGGGTGGAGCAGGGCTAAGGTTTCGGGGGTTTGGACTGCGATTTTTGGAGGGGGAGGCTAATTTATAGGTAGAGGGAGCTAGGAGAGTCCAAATGAGGCGCGGTTTTCGGCCACGCGATCGTGATCGAACGACCGAGAGCATGGAGGGGAGTTAGGTGGGTTTTGGGCCACTTTGAAAGGGGTGTTGGGCTGCAAAGAGAAGGAGGCTTTGCGGTTACCCGGTTAACCGTTGGAGTATCAAACGACCTCCAAATGGCACGAAACTTGACAGGCGGTCTACCGGTGCTATACCAAGGCCGCTTGACAAACCTCATTCCATTCCGAGAAAGTTTAACACCCGCACACGAAAAAGAGGTAAAAGGGGGCGCCGGGAGACATAGGAGTGCCGGATTGCAAAACGGACAACGGAGAAAATGCTCGGATGCATGAGACGAACACGTATGCAAAATGAAATGCACATGATGACATGATATGAAATGCAGATGATGACATGACAAAATGCAACACGCAAGCACATGACATGGCAACGACGGCGAATAACTGGGGGACACCTGGCGCATCGAATCCGGGGCGTTACACTTTGTTAACACTATCACTGTAGGGGATCCAAAGAAGGGGTCCGATGCGAGAATCTCTAGCATACACTTTCCTGTTTTATGCTACTTTGCCATATTTGCTAGTAGATTCTTAATTGGTCGTGGAAATAGTGGAAACTTCAATGTTCCTGATATTATTATTCTTCACCATGCCTTGTTTGGTGATAATAGTTTTAGTATGGGTGCCGTCATTGCTAAACGGCTAAGCCTGAATCGTACAAAAGGTCCCATCTTTGGAGGTATCTACGCTGCACGTCTTGCTAGAAATTTTGAGATACCTATTAGGCACCATGAAAAAGAGGAGACAATTTTGCCTCCTTATATTTTAGATTACAGGAGCATGGTAGCGCATGAGTTTATTGTTGACAAAGAAGATAAGATGCTTCTGTATAACCTGAGGTTTAATAAGAAACACAATGAGACTATTATTTTGCCCGCGCCTCTATTGTTTGATTTGACTGCAGATAATTTTCTTGTCACGCCGGAAGCAGTGTACACTCATCGAGGCCAAGCGTCCACTCCATAGCCTGAACATGAGCCGGAACCTTCACTGGACCCTTATCGTGCATCATCCTACCAGTGGGATCCGGAGGAGATGGCCAGCCAGTGGTATCCTGATTACACCCCTCAGTACACCGGGGAGAGTAGCCGCGGTCCCTGGCAATAGACCAACTTAGGCCAATAGCCTAAGCTTGGGGGAGTACGTATTTCTCACCGACTTTACATTCATGGTCACACGCCATTCTAGTCGTCGGTGCTCATACTCTTTCATTGTATTATCCATGCTAATTTAATTTTCTTTTTCTCGCTTTCTTCTTGTGTGTTTGATAAACCTTAAGAAAAACCAAAAAAATTAGTTAATTTAATTTCCATGCTTGTAGTAGAAATTAAAATGAAAACCCAAAAAGATTTCTCGTTCTTCTTCTTGTTTGTTGGGAGCTTTCCCGTGTAAATAGTTTTATTTTCTTTTCTTTCCTTTGGGGTCGAGAGTAGAAGACCATACTGAAAATGTTTAGTGGCTCTCATATGCATGATTGTTGATTTAATTTGGAGCCCATATTACTTGTCTTCTCTCTTTAGTTGAATGCTTGCAGATTCCAGCTTAGTCCAATGCACGTGCACTATTACTATTATACACATCGTTTGGTCGTGCAAGTGAAAGGCAATAATGACGATATATGATGGACTGATTGAGATGAGAAAAGCTGGTATGAACTCGACCTCTCTTGTTTTTCTAAATATGATGAGTTCATCGTTCCTGATTCAGCTTATTATGAAGTAAACATATTTGTGGTTGCTTATTCCATGCTTGATTAGCTATGAGTTATAATGGTTAACCTTGCGTGCCAACATGCTATTAAAATGATTATGATGTGGTATGATGGGATGATATCCTCCTTTGAATGAATTGAGTGACTCGACTTGGCACATGTTCACACATGTAGTTGAAACAAATCAACATAGCCTTCACGATATTTATCTTCATGGTGGATTATATCCTACTCATGCTTGTACTCGGTGTGAATTAATTTTAATGCATGTTCATGACTGTTGTCGCTCTCTCAGTTGGTCGCTTCCCAGTCTTTTGCTAGCCTTCACCTGTACTAAGCGGGAATATTGCTTGTGCATCCGAACTCCATAAACCCCAAAGTTATTCCATATGAGTCCACCATACCTTCCTATATGTGGTATCTACCTGCCGTTCCAAGTAAATTTGTATGTGCCAAACTCCAAACCTTGAAATGGAATTCTGTTTTGTATGCTCGAGCAGCTCATGTTTCAACTAGGGCTGCCTATATCTTCCATGCTAGGTGGGTTATTCTCAAGAGGAGTGGACTCGGCTCCTCATTCACGAGAAAGGGCCGGTAACCGGGATGCCCAGTCCCATGATCCAAAAAGATCAAAGCAAATCAATATAATTAAACAAAACTCCCCCAGGGTTGTTCTTAGTTGGAGGCACTCGTTGTTTCGAGCAAGCCATGGATTGATGCTTGTTGGTGGTGGGGGAGTATAAACTTTTACCATTCTGTTTGGGAACTGCCTATAATGCATGTAGTATGGAAGATATCTCCATGTCATAGTTGTTGCGTTGATAGTAAAAGTATGCCGCCCAAAATGTTATTCAATCTTTATTTTAAAATCGAGCTCTGGCACCTCTACAAATCCCTGCTTCCCTCTGCGAAGGGCCTATCTATTTAATTTTATGTTGAGTCATCACCTTCTTATTAAAAAGCACCCGCTGGAGAGCACACTGTCATTTGCATTCATTACTATTGGTTTATATTGGGTATGACTTGACTGGATCTCTTTTACCATGAATTACAATGTTTAGTCAGTCCTTGATCTTTAAAGGTGCTCTGCATTTATGTTTTGCGATCTCAGAAAGGGCTAGCGAGATACCATTTTGTTATATCTGTTGGGTTCTACGGTAGGGTGCGTCGACTGCAAATTAAGATTTTCCTACACGCAGAACAACAGGAACATGCTACAGGAGATGGATCACAGTTCGTTACCACTAGACGCGCAGTGCCGTGCAGCGGAAGAAGAGTTGGGGCAGCGTGTCTGCGTGGATCGTCTCCTCCTCGTCCGTTCTCCCTCGAACAGCCGGTCGTCCGATCCCACGTACAAGTTCACCGGAGCGGCGCAAGTGCACCGCCTCTAACGGTATCCGCGCGTGCAGGAGGAACACCGTGCGGCGGACTGCTATGTCCGATCACACAGTCGGCGGCGAGTGGAGGTGACTATTCACAACACATGCTAACCCTAGTCGCAGCGCCGAAGCGATCAACCGCATGAGTGTGCCGCACCTCCATTTTATATAGGCGTCCGTCGCAGGCTCAACACTTGGGCCTCGCACGGACCCTAAAGCCCAAAGTCTACTCGGTCACGTTCCTAGTCCAGTTCAGATCACATCCGACCAGTGTCCTAGGAACCGACCTCGTAGGTTCCTTCCCTTAAGCGCGCGACCCCTTAGGTTCAAGTCGGCCTGGTCACAGTTCAGATCACCTCCGACCTGCACGTTTGGTAGCGGCCTCTAGCAAGGCGTGCCGACCACCAAGCAGACTATGAAGCTGGTTAGGCGAACCTGTACAACGTGTCACACTTCTGTTCCCTTTGCCACACGATATATGTTGTCGGGCTCAAGGCGAGATTGTCATCCCTGTGCTAGCCCGACCTCTTTCTCGTTCCAGTGATACCGACCACAGTACGGATTATCTCATAATCCTTGTCGCATGGCCATGCTTCTCTTGGTCGGATCACACAAGGGGCCCAGAGTATATCTCTCCTGATCGGAGGGGCAAATCCCATCTTGCTCGACCACGTCTCGCAGCATGGGTCTGGACAAGCCCGAAACCTACCTTTGGAACTACCCAGTCACGGAGTAGCGTTTGGTCGGCCCAAAGCAAGTCTATCACCATCCCGAGTACATGCGTCAGCTCAGGTCTTAGGACATAGAACGTATCTTGTACTAGAGACTCACAGATGACATATCACTGCGTCTCAAAGTTGGGTCTGTCCGACTCGGACCTTATCTCGACTCGGATCCGACTACGTCGAATCCGACCAGACCTTTCCAAGTCCATATTATCCGGTTAGAATCCAATGCTCCATGGCTAGTGAGACCAAGCCATCGACCGTGTCATATGCTAGTCTAGTCGGCTGCGCGTCCACACAGCCCTTTCAACTAGGGACCTTTTAGGACAACCATCATACAATGCATAGTCCCACAAACAAGTCACATACTTGCTGATACACATCATTGATAATGTCCAAGGACTATCTTTATTCATAAACACATAGGAAATATCATCATACATGATTGCCTCTAGGGCATATCTCCAACAATATCATGTTATGATTGTTTTGAGAAAGTGTTGTCATCCGAGTTTTATTATTATTGCTCGCTAGCTGATTATGCCATTGATATGAGTAATTGTGAGACCTAAGTGTTATTGTGAGTATGGTTAGTTCATAATACTTGCTGAAAACTTGAATGCTGGATTTACATATTTACAACAACAAGACCAAATAGATTTTGTAAAAGTTTTTCTTTATCACTTTCAGTTTATCAACTGAATTGCTTGAGGACAAGCAAAGGCTTAAGCTTGGGGGAGTTGATACATCTCCAACATATCTACTTTTCCAAACACTTTTGCCCTTGTTTTGGACTCTAACTTGCATTATTTCAATGAAACTAACCCGGACTGAAGATGTTTTTAGCAGAACTGCCATGATGTTGTTTTAAGTGTAGAAAACAAAAGTTCTCGGAATGACCTGAAAATCCATGGAGATAAGTTTTGGAAAATATAAAAAATACTGGCAAAAGAATCAAGACTAGGAGGCCCACACCCTTTCCACGAGGATGGGGGCGCGCCCTCCCCCTGGGCGCGCCCCTGTCTCGTGGGCCCCCTGAGGCTCCACCGACCTCAACTCCAACTCCATATATTCCGTTTCGCGGAGAAAAAAATCAGAGAGAAAGTTTCATCGCGTTTTACGATACGGAGCCGCCGCCAAGCCCTAATATCTCTCGGGAGGGCTGTTCTAGAGTCCGTTCGGGGCTCCGGAGAGGGGGATTCGTCGCCGTCATCATCATCAACCATCCTCCATCACCAATTTCATGATGCTCACCGCCGTGCGTGAGTAATTCCATCGTAGGCTTGCTGTACGGTGATGGGTTGGATGAGATTTACCATGTAATCAAGTTAGTTTTGTTAGGGTTTGATCCCTAGTATCCACTATGTTCTGAGATTGATGTTGCTATGACTTTGCTATGCTTAATGCTTGTCATTAGGGCCCGAGTGCCATGATTTCAGATCTGAACCTATTATGTTTTCATGAATATATGTGTGTTCTTGATCCTATCTTGCAAGTCTATATTCACCTATTATGTGTTATGATCCGACAATCCTGAAGTGACAATAATCGGGATACTTCTCGATGATGACCGTAGTTTGAGGAGTTCATGTATTCACTATGTGCTAATGCTTTGTTCCGGTTCTCTATTAAAAGGAGGCCTTAATATCCCTTAGTTTCCATTAGGACCCCGCTGCCATGGGATGGTAGGACAAAAGATGTCATGCAAGTTCTTTTCCATAAGCACGTATGACTATATTCGGAATACATGCCTACATTACATTGATGAACTGGAGCTAGTTCTGTGTCACCCTATGTTATAACTATTACATGAGGAATCACCCTATGTTATAACTAGTTCTGATTCAATGCCTACGAGCTTTTCACATCTTGTGTTTCGCTTATTTACTTTTCAGTTGCTACTGTTACGATTACTACAAAACTGCTATCTTTACTTTTGCTACTGTTACCATTACTATCATACTACTTTTCTACTAAATACTTTGCTGCAGATACTAAGCTATCCAGATGTGGTTGAATTGACAACTCAACTGCTAATACTTAAGAATATTCTTTGGCTCCCCTTGTGTCGAAGATATAAATTTGGGTTGAATACTCTACACTCGAAAGCTGTTGCGATCCCCTACACTTGTGGGTTATTAGGCACCAGCAATAGACAAACTCACACCACCGAAGCAACAGGGTACAATCCACGCGGGAGGGAGCCCGGACCACCCACGGTCGAAGATGTTCCTGGATCGAATCCCGCAAGTCAAGTTCTGAGGTTCGGATGTTATCGAACACCATCACTTCCACCCTCCAAAACAAAAAGTACACAAATCGTAATCGTCGCACTTGTTTTCCCTTTTTATTTCGTTTATTGTTTCTAATGTAAACTCAAATATTGTGAAAACAATTAATAGATGCAGTCTAAATAAAATGTTTGCCCCACTTTTAGAAAATGTATATACAATTAAAGAATGTATCAATATTTAAAAATGTTCACGAGTTTAAAAAAGATATGTACGTGACATTTAAAAAATGTTATACTCACTTCGTTTCTTAATATACAATATTTTGGTAGTTTAATTTAAACTACCTGTCATATATATTAGGAACGGAGGGAGTACAATGTAACAAGAATTAAAGAGACACTTAATTTCATTAGTGCGTGTCAATAATGTGGCCATACTTTTACCTATGTACTAGGAGATTGGAGGGTAAGTTGAAAAGAAATAGCAATATAACATACAAAAATAAGCAGGAAAGAAAATTTGCAAATTTCCTCTCTATCAAATAAGGATTCTGATTCCTATTAGCGGGATTTTATTGGAATAGCTAGATAAGTATCGATAATCATCTTCTGAGCCTAGGCTCATCTGCACCCGCGCTGACGAAAAAAATCAAAACAAATACTAGAATTTTTTAAAAATACCATTTTTCCCATGGTAGATAATTTGATGCATGAGGTCCGCTCCAATTTTTGAATCATTTGAACATCTTAGCATCTCTCGACAAAAAAAGCCAAATTCGGGGTCTATAACAAAGTTCATTGTTCATGCACTGTTCTGGCCCGATTTGTCTTTTTTGACGAGAGCTTCTCACATGTTCAAATCATTTGAAAATGGGAGAGGACCTCACGCATCCACTACTAGGGAAAAGGCTAGCAGCAGCGCGGGTTTTAGGTGTATCGGTAGCGCGGGTAGCGGCGCTACTAATAAGGCGCTACAGCTAACACATAGCAGTAGCACGTGCTCACCGGCGCTACTGCTACACAAGTATAGCCGCAGCGCGGTTAGCGGAAGCTCGCTACTGCTAGTAGCTCTAGCGCGCTTTCCAATGACGCGCTACTGCTATCGCGGCGCTGCCGCTAACTTTTATACACTCGCTACTGCTGATTTAAGTAGTTTTTTGTTTTTTTTCGGCATATTTGTTTTGTATTTGAATAGGCTTTATAGAAGAATCTTTATCACATAGAAATGTCATCATGATACACATACAAATGCCTGCGAGACCACAAATGTAATCGTAGCATATACATACAAATAGTCTCATCATAATCATCATCCAACACAAAGTGGTATCTTGTCATCATCTCGAAAATAGCGATACATGCAAGTCTCGAATACTTGCAACTACAACAACGTCATCCATCTAAACAAAGGTATACGCAAGAAGAGCAATCACTATGAGTGAGAGCGGAATTATGCAGTACATGAGGTGGCGGTTACGAGTCCTCTCTCGCGCTAGCGTGAACCTCAAGTAACTAGCTTCTCCTTCTTGTCTTCTTTTGAGGCCTTTATGGCTGGCGCCCGTGAACCCATTCACTTGCGCCTGACACTCATGCCACTCGTTGTACACCCCCGGAACCTTCCCTTTGTACACGACACAACAATTCCATCTCGCCATCAAGAAACTAGTTACCTGTTAGAGATGCATGTTCATGAAGAGGATGTACAATCATATATATGCAACAAAATATACTAGAGCAACACCGAAAAAGAAAGGGTTAGCAACTAGATGCAACATACAGTACGCAAATTAATTAACTAGAGGTACGTAGGTCATCGTATGCAAACTAACAAAGTAGCGTTACGCAAGTTCGGCAGGGACCGTGGATATCACAAAGTTTCATCGCTACAAAAAATATACAAGTTCAACTGACACATATCATCATCATCGGCATCATAAATCACTAGAAGTTCCATCCTTCCATATCATCGAGGATGAACCCTAGCTTCTTGAACGGCGTGAGGTCTGGACGTTGCATGCCTATGCGAGTTTGGACGTCAACTCGCGATATAGGGCCGTGGTGGAACATCCCCTTCTCATCGACGACTTCTTTCATGATGATCGTCGCAATGTCGCTTTGGATGCGAAAGAAGTCATCTCTAAGTTTATAATCCGCTTCTCCATGAGATTCTAGCCACTTGTGGATATGATCATCATTTCTGCTTCTCATGCGAAGCTTTTGGTGATCCGTGTTGAACTGAATCATGAGATGGACGATGTAGAATCCATCCTTCTTGCTTTGTTTTGGGACATGGATGCAGGAGAAGTTAGTTTTATGCGAGAAACCCATCTTCTTGTTCCTTTGTTTCCTGATCTGCACGTGGCCACCTCTAAAGCTGAAGCCTTGGAGAGCATCATCTAGAATATTCATTATGTGGGTGTAGTCTTTTATCTCGTAGTCTCTGGAAAGGTCAAAATACACGGCGTGGGAGACTTGCGGGTAAAGAACGATAAGGACGGCGCGCCCGTTGCTGCGGGGAAAAGACACCTAAAATTATTCCCCATATGAGAGAGAAGGAATGATTGAAATGTATGAAAGGGTTGTCCGGAACTGACTTACTTTGGATGATAAGGCACGAGGACAATTTCCCGGTCCTTATTCTGTACCATGAAGTTTTGGAGGTACTCCCTAGTAGTTTCACGCTCAAAGTCGCCGAGACTCAAGAAAGACTCGTGCATGTAGTACGGATCCGCCACACAGATTTGCGAGACTTCTTCACTCTTCATGACGGAGCTCATATGTAGCGCAAAAAGGCGGACGATTGTAAAATCGAGCCGCCTTGTTAGAAACATCTCAAAGATATGGTCAAACCGTAGGAAGAACACCTCCGCGGGCCGTGTCTCGACGTAGCACTTCCCCTCAGGCACACGAGCCGCGTATGTCGGATATCCTGGATCCTTTGAGGCTAATAGGCTTTTCTCAGTCGAAAGCACATGGTCGTGCAGTCTCCTGAGATCCCCTGATAGTGCCTGCAGCGGTTTCGGCGGTAGCATCGGCTCGCCCGTGAGATGGAACATGACCGGACCTTTCACGGGTACACGCTCTTCAGAATGCATCGTCTGGCTGCTATGTGTCCTGTGAGGATTTCATGAAGAGAGACTTTTTGCAATCCCTGCTACGACCCTGCCCGGGCATATCATCCATATCCTCATTAGCAAGCTGATAGCCCGATTCGTCATATGGTTGACTCATCATATCTATGTCACAGTCATACGCGTTTGTATTGATGTAATCCATAGGGTCGACCTCCTTCTCATCATCCATTCTCTGTTCTACAGGAGAAATTACATCAGCCAGTACTATTGCACCCCCTTCATCATGTCGTCCGCCGCTCTCACCCGACACTACAGGAGCTGGTAATTGCGTAGGCGCGGTGGTGGGTTCCGCACATGCTTGTTGATGTGTGGTTATTGGTGTGCTCTCGGCCGGCTACAGACGAATAAGATTCTTCGGCCATAGCAGCACCCAACCCTTGCAGCTTCCAATCCGCGGCGGGGTCTCGTCGTCCGCTCCCACAGGCTATACTGGAGGAGGCAAATCCTCGTGCCCCGATTTCACACTGGTCAAGCTAACCCTGAAGTGCCCAACGGGGATCGGCTGGTTGTGGAACGTGGGTTGCGAGGGGTCCACTATCATTCCCTTTCCCCGCATCCACCTTCTGGCCTTTGATCAAGTAGAGTATGGTGCACGGGGTTTCTTTCTCCTGCAAACACATATGTTTGTGGCGTAAAACAACCGAAAGGCAACAAAAATGGAATATTATATATATATATAT
>LR880970.1:30805720-30816227 GCA_904067115.1 Aegilops sharonensis | reverse complement strand
AACAAACTAATGTGAGATTAATTCTTAACCAATAATAAAATAGTTTTAGCATTTTATAAATTCAGTATGCATTTGTTTAATTGTTTTCACTACTGTTTTAATTATTTTAGAGCCTTTAAACATTTTATCAAAGTTTGGTTTCTCCACCGTCATTACTTACGATATATTTGATACAACCCGAACAGTTAAGTTTTGATATTTGAAAACTTTAATTGTTTGACTTGATTTTGAATTTGAATTTTGAATCGGTTTTTGAACTAACCCAAGATTAACTACTGTGACAGAGGTGACGGGGCATCAATAACGGAGGGTTACTGTAGCGTAACTATCCGAGCGTCACAGATACCGCGCTGCTACTAGATTGAGGTGAGGGGGCATTGTCGGTCGATATTTGTAGCAGCGCGTGTTACACATAGCGCGCTACTGCTGAACACTTGTCAGTAGCGCGGTTTCCTCACCCGCGCTACTGCTAATTAGCAGCAGCGCTACTGCTAAGATTCTGTGTATAGGGTTTTCCCTAGTAGTGATCAAGTGTTCTACCATGCAAAAAAATGGATTTTTTTGAAAAAAAATTTCAATTATTTGTGATTTTTTTCCGACCGGGTGCAGATGAGTCTGGGCGCCGAATTGCTGCACTCGATAAGTATCATATTCTATGCTAGTGTTATTTATTGTGCAACTCCTTCACGATAGATCTGTACAATAATAGTTAGGAGCTACCATAGAATTGATGGAGGAGAAAATTTAGTGTATGTGGACGAACATGGTAACTTGTTTGGCTCTTGTTTGTATAATGTTATAATAATGGATGATAGGTTCAAAAACATCTGAATCAATCCATCAAAGGAACGATCACAAACTTTGTCACCAAGGCTTTCCAATTTTACCATGTCTCGATCATGCACTCCTGTTGTATAATCTTGCTGTTGTACCAGAAGCAGGAAGGCCGCTAATGGAAAAGCTGGAACCATTCGGGTTCACTGAACAACAAATCGATCTGTAAACTTATTAGAGTACTAGTAGAACGCCCGTGCGTTGCTACGGGCTAACAATGCATTATGAATAGATGATAAATGATCATATTTTCTTTAAGGTCAAAGCTCATTTCTTCCTGGAGTGTTTGAACATCAAACGGGCACCTAACATGCTCCTCAAAATTCATGCTTCTCGACGGTACGGGCTATCTATGATTTTATCCTCAAACACGCGATCCCAACACAAAAAACCCCACCTCATGACACACCCTTCCCTTTTCTTCCAAACAGGATTATCTCAATTTAGTCGTGCAGAGCAAAAGCACAACCAATAGTTCTTTTGAGCACCGACGCAACTCCTCGGGTAAGGGCCTCGAGTCTAAGGCAGACAGGTAACACGTGATCCCAACATTAAAAACCCTACATCATGACACATCCATCCCTTTTCTTGCAAACAGGATTATCTCAATTTAGTCGTGCAGAGAAGAAGCACAACCAGTAGCTGTTTTGAGCACCGACGCAACTCCTCGGTAAGGGCCTCGAGTCAGGGCAGATAGGTGCTCCACACTGGCACCCGTTGAGGCACACATACACACAAGACTGACTGCATGGATACTGCACCCGAAACTCTATCGCCTAGCCCATGGTGACTCTTGGTAGCCCGTATGGAGCCTCCGCGACAAAATCAAACCCACACCAAGAACAATTCCACAAGTTTTGATTTTATACCGATAAAAGAAAGAAGAACCTACATTCATGGAACACCTACAACTAATTATAACTGTAGGCACGTCCAGGGAGAGGACTAACTGTTGCCGGGTCCACGGCCATCCCCACTGCGACCGGCCACCCTTGGGATGTCTACGGGCACCTTCAACGCCTCAGCCACCGGCACGACCACACCCATGGCCAACGCCACGGTCATGGCCTTCAGCATCACCATGGCCACGGCCAGCACCATGTAAGAACACAACCATGGTGTGCTGATATTTGTCCTCCGACTCCGCTAACTCCTAGGCAAGCTCCTCCGTAGTCAGCACCATCTCCAAGCTTAACATTTTCATTAATCTTGTATAACTGAAATTCAAATAACATCTGCTATGTATCAGTATATCTATGATGAGAGCCAAGCTTAACATTCAGCAATAACATTCTGCTATGTATCAGTATATCTATGTATCAGTATTGTATAACTATATTTCCATAGCAATACATCAGACATCCTGCTATGCTGAGTATAGCTCAGATTATTTTCTTCTGCCTAAAGAGTGGATTACTGCCACATCCAGTTTTCAGCATGCAGATTCAGGTTCATATATACGTGAACCTGGTGTAGGATTGTCAACTGAACGTCCGTATATATGTGACCCTGGTGTAGGATTGTCAAATGCCTATAAGCATGCAGATGCAGGATTTTGGTTGCCTCAGATCTCTCCACTCCTTAGGTCGTCCCTTCTTAACGACATGCAGAGCTAGTTACAGATATGAGAATAGGATAGAAACCAAGTAAATTCAGTATTCCCATCTCTCAGTACTCAATCGGCCTCTCAAAATTCCAACCGATAAGATAAACTATTGATCCTACCTAACAAAGCGTGAGGGGAAGAAAAGATAAAATTCAGAGTACCTAAGACTTTTTTTCCCACTATGAGTAGAGGAGTGAAGCATTGGAGCTGTGCAGCACAAAGGACATATGCAATCTTACTAAGTTGAAGGAGTCTTGCAGGTATTCCTTTTGGAACTTCACATAGAACTCAAACTCTGTCATCCAGAAGTACTGTAAATATCATTTGTCAACGAAGTAACATTGATGATCAACAAAATGAGAAATGAAATGAGCATGAAACGTTACCATACAAAGATCAATGTTCCCATCCTTACACCCACTAAATTGAACGAATCACTGACTAAGGTTGTGAAGAGGGTGGCATGTTGGCTTTCTAGTGGCCAATTTCAAAGTCATAGGTAGAAGAATTTCGATGAACCACTAAACGATGAATGTAAATTTGGTACTTGAAATAACGAACAAAGTATTTAACCCATTTAATTTTATTTCCCAATGGGCTATCATCATACAAGGACAATAAAGACAGAAATTTAAATATGGTATAGGCAACAATGATGGAAATAAATTGAATAGGATGCCTGCTTCTATGTTTGAAGCTATCCAAATCATACTATGCCGAATTGTCGATTGTAATTTGTCTTACACAAAAATAATAATCATCAAGAATATAAATGTACCATTTCCTATTGCAGAACCACTTATTTCCGGATCAATCATATCCACGAGTTCTCTTTATTAGACGCTGACATTGTTGACGTTCCAGAGCTAGTGGCAAGGGATTTTTTCCCCAAGTATAAATGCATATAGTGAAAAAGGCAAGCACACTAAGTTGATCCATGTGCGACCGAACTAAGCAAAGAGAAAAGATTATCGAAATGTGGATTTTAGCAGACATATATGATTAAAGTTGGCCATTTCCGCTGTTTATTTTAACAAACAATATATGATAGGCTAAAATGCTAAAAATCTCTATGCACTGGCACGTTAAAGAATCTAACACTTGAGGAATTCATCTTGGCCTACAATATGTATAAGAGACATAGACAACATGTACTCAGCTGAAATGAATGAGTTCAGCATGCATTATTGCATTATCTGAATTAGAAGGCTGTGTAGTGAAAAAAGGAGACATAATCTAATTATCTGGCATGTTCGGTAATGAATGGAAATATTGAGAGTATTTAAAAATAGCTCTCTATATCCCTCTATATTGCCTTGTTACATATCTACCAGATGGAGCAAAAGGTTACCCTAAATAAGTTATAGACATCAATTTGTGCTTCCGAAACTACTGTGAATTGTGTAGCTAAAAATTTAGAACTTGTTAAAATAACATGAGAGATTAGTTAATAATGTAGATGAAGATAAAGCGAAAACATTAAGGTTCAGCATCAAGTGGTTGCTGTACCTGCATATTGTTGTAATTTTTTTAGTCCAACTGCTACTCTCATATAGTATCAAATATCGAGAAGAACTTGGCCAATTGCAGTGAATCATTGAGATGCTATAGAGATTATCCAAGCCCATAATGATTAAATAACAACATAAGAAAAGAGCATGAGTGAACCAGTGACATATATCGGATAACTTAAATTATTTAATAGATCAATCAAAACTACTGATTTAAATTATCAAATAGATCAATCAAAACTATTGATCAAGCAGCTACGCTGAGAAGATGTCGAGCATGGAGCACCCTGATGGTTCTGCGGGTGAGCGTGCACTCCGGTCCTGCACTTATATGTCACCATGTAGAAACACACACAGAGCATTGTTAATTTCTACTGCCGCTAGCAGATTGAGATTGCAAGCAACGTGGGGATGAACTTGTAAAAGACTAAATATCGGCCTGAAGGGCAAGGAGAGAAGGGCATACCTCGGTGGTCATCACCGCGTCGTCAGCTACGATCCAATTGCAGCTCGTCCAGAGGGTATCGGAGATGCTGCTGCAAGTTTCTGCTCCTTGGCATCAGATATATAGCATTGTAAGTCTGATTTCAAAATAAATGTTTTCTAGCCCGTTCCATCCTGTTTTCAGCAATCAAATGTTTTGACATAACATCTCAAACGTACACTGATGTTCATAAGAAAGAAATCACCCCCAAGGGGCTTTTCCTCAAATAAAATATTGTGAACTGGAGTATAATATATTTTTTTGCCAATCTCACTGCAAAATATAATCATGACCTGCAAAGGACAACTATTAAGTAATGGCAAGAGATACCTAGGACGTTTCGTGAAACGGGGATTCCAAAATAGTGAATGGTAATTTTGATATAAGCAAATGCATGATGCGCAATCTACCTACAACTTGATATATCTTTATCCACACTAAAAGTAGCAGCGACCCAGAAAGATTGACTGTCCTAATACAGTGCTAAGACAGTAAAGAACATAAGAAATCACCATGAGCTATTTTGGAAGCTGCATTTAACATTAAGACAAACATATGCTCATCTTTTTAAAACAACCCAAATGTATATGTAACCGCAACACTCAAGTAACATCACAATTTGAAGAGTACCTATTCTAGAATAGAGTTCCATAAAAAAGGATTGGTCTAATAATTTCCTAATTATTGCTGGCACCTGGCAACCATGAAGAGCGTAAAGTTCATGAAGTACTGTTGTGTGGATAATCCCATTTCCAGGAGAAAAATATAAACTGACGCTATGATCATTTTCATATTCACCTCCATGAGCTATAAAGCTTAAAAACCTTGCAGCTTAGAAATGACAACCCATTTGATCCTAGCACATCTACCAGAAAAACTGAGTTGAGAGTGAATATGTTCTACGAAGCACCGATACTTCAAAATCTGCTGTATCGGCGTACAGAACGTGGCCGATACGCCGATACGCCCGATACGCGGCCGATACCCATATCCTCGAAGTATCACGTTTTATGGTTTAAAAATAAAAGAAAATAATGTCGATATGCCGCCGGTACGCCCTCGACACGTATGGGATACGGGAGGGCAGCCAGCCCAGTAGAAGCCCACCTCCTAACCTAGCGCGCGCATTCTCTCTCTCTCTATCCGCTCGATTGGAATCGATTCGCTGCCGCCTGTAGTCGCCTTCGCCTCTCTTCCACTGATCCAGTGCTATTGCCTCCTGCATGTCGTGCTCCTCCGTCGCGGTCGTCGCTGGGCGCTTGCTTGTTGCTCTGTTCGTGCTTGCTGAATGCGTGCACGTAAGCTGGTTGCTGGCCTGCTGGGTGCTGGCTTGCTGCCGCTCTAGTGCTTGGCTGCTTTGCCCTGCTGCATAATGTTGTTTTTTAGGGCCATAATGTTGTTGATTACTGCCGCAGATATTGCTATTGTTCAGAATAGGGATCAGGATATCAACATAAATATGTGGGCACATATCACATGGGCTTGAAAAAAGCAGGGAGGCAACGCACGAAGCAACATTTTGATTAAGCAATATTTTTTATATTTATTGCATAACATTTTATTAATTATTTAGATATGCTCGCTGTATCACCGTATTACTGTTTTCAGAAATTGCCGTATCCCATATCCCCGTATCCGTATCGCCGTATCCCCGTCCCCGTATCGATGCTTCATAGAATATGTTGACATTTGCTAAAAAGCAGACAACCACAGATGAGTGATCATGGAGCTAAAATCTTGGACATATTATGTGTGATTGAATGCAAATTAATGTATCACAATTAGGAGCTCCATTATAATATTGGTGGAGCAACAACCACACAACTTTCAGCTACAACCACCAAAAAAAACTGAATCCATGTCCCGCCGCTCGATGCTTACACAGTCTGCACACGTAGCTCGTACTTACAAGAGGAGATGTCAGAAGAAAGCCTCTCAATACTGCAAGCGCTGCACCAACAAACTGATCTAGGATAATGAGTCTAAGGACTGAATCAAAAATGAACACTAATGAACGAAAGGGAGTAAGAATAAGATAACTGAAGAATCTAAAGCCTGAAGAGAAACAAAAAAACTGAATAATAAATGACTTATACTATAAACTGAACCAGAACTAATAATAAACCGTAGAGAATGATCATTGAAAAATAAGGTGTCATATGCAATCACAACTTACTGGGTTAGAATTCAGAGAGATTGGAGTGTTTGATTCACTGATACTATTGGCGAATGGAGTTCCAAAACCTTCATTTGCGGTGTGTGCAAGACATCTAGCCTATGATTAACAATGAGCATAATAATTATTTTAAGGAAGCACTGTAACTATTGACAAGAAGCTGCTGGGTAAGGTGCATTAGTACTGTAGATCACGAGCATACCTCGTTACATCAGTGGAACATAATATTTCGCAAAAGCAGTAGCATGCTTCTTGTCCTGAACTTTCTTGAGGCTACCATCTGATTATAACTTACTATCCATCAACATAAATGACATTCATAATTATATTTGCTTGTAAAAAAAACATGAAGTAGAATCTCCTATGTTTGTAAGACAAAACCTGAAGTATAATATCCTTTTGGTTGTAAGCCAAAGAATGCAAGAATTTTTCTATCAGAACTTTTAAAAGGTTAAGACATCTGATTTCCAGCAAGGTCATACAATGCTTGTGGAAACTGTGATCGGACAAGCTCAAATTGGCCACTTGAAACATTGAAGGTACAACAGATAGCGAATAGTTGAGAAAAGAAAAATTCTCAGTCTGAAATTACGATACAAACAAGTAACTTCATTTTACAAAAAGCAACACCATCCTTAGGATCAAACTGAGCTCCTCTACCTCCTCTAGACCTGGAGCACAAACATAATTTTAACCATTTGAGCAACTCATCTCAGCAGCCATATAACTATGGAGACTCCATATGCTGAAAAAAAAATCATCTATTAACACTGACAATGTACTTCCTCTGAGGGCATCTAATATCCGGATCAACAACTAAAATGAAGAAAATGAGCATGAATGNTACTGAATAGCATAGAAGAACTAAATACATCTTCAAAGAAATGACGAAGGAAAACCCCACTAATAACAACCAAAGAAGATAATTATCTAAAGATTTTATCATGAGAAGATGATCAAAGCCTTTTGCTTTATCTGAAAGAAAAAAGAGCGTGACAATCTTTAAGTTTCATAGTTTCAGGAAGGCCATACAGTACGGAAGATCCCTCAAACGATCACAGTTAGATAGTGAAGTCAGCACCACAAACAACATTAGTTGCTTTAATAACAAGGCAGGGGAGTGGTGACACCTTAGTCCCTGCACCAAATTTGGAACAACATGGAGTCAGGGAGAACACAAAAATAACAGCAGTGTAAGAACACAGTGGAAAATGAGTTTCCCATATGGTCAAATTCCCATAAAATTGTCAGAACCACCCCAGGGTCCTAAACAATATAAGTTATGTATATGCTCATGTCATAAATATTTTTATTGGTTTCATTATCACCCAAACAAGTAGGTTCTAAGAACAGGTGACAATATAAGTTGTATTTGCTGCACTTCTAGTTGTGTCATCTATCAACCATAAAAAAAAGCAACAGGAGAGGGAGTCAACCACTCCTTAGTGAACTCGTCCCCAGCTTGTCCGTATACAAAGCACTTCCTTCGTCAGTTACGACCATCGGATGATTTCTTCCAACACCTGCTGCAATCATGGTGTATCTGCAGAACTGAGAAATGCTAATTAGCATTTAGAAACATGCCTACGAAACATGTAATGCCATTGGTCTATTCAGTTCATGTATGTTGAATGCTAGAAATAACAGTGGTAAGTAAGAAACGTGACAAAAGTTAAGCATCGACTAATACATGATACCTGCAAGTCTGCAGCCAAGAATCTTGACACGCAAGAACAACAAGAATGGACAACCTGTCCGTCCACTTGTTGACCAGAGCCTAAATGCGCTGTATGGCAGCTTCATTAGGAACTTGAACATGAAAGAGGATCAAAGGAAAAGTATTTCTTACTACATGTATATTCAGTAGCTCAGATCCTACAACAGATTGTCTAGGTCTGCACTTTGTGCAAACTGAAGTATGCACATGTTTTACTGTAATTTAGAAAATTCAAACACAAAGTAGATGATTTCTGCTTGTAGGACAGGTCTCCTACCAACCATTAAGAAGGATTAAGCTAGATGTTGGCAAACCTTGTTCAGGTTGCGGTGGCTAAGATAGGTGATGAATTCTCATGTTTTTTTATTGTCGGCTCCCTAGTACTATGAAGAAACCACATAGGTCTGCATCCAAAATCCTTCTGCTGTAGCCAAAAAGAATCGACAATTAGTTTTGTCCTTGAAAGAAATAATGCTAATCAAGTAACCAATGTTATATTTTCGAGCTCAAAAGTATTGGGAGCAAGGGATGGTTACTGGTTAGAGCAGCAGATGAACAACAATGGGCGATGCAAGAAATTGAGTTCGCGTGCCAGACGACACTGGCGTACAATGGAACTAACCTGATACGAGTTATACTTTCAAGTTGTATTTGCTTGCCCAATAGAAGTGGTAGTATTTGCAGTGCAATGGAACTAACCTGATACGACTTATTTGATGAGACGACAACAACAGCCAAGGAGGCGGCATCGTCCAGGAGGAAGTCCTCGACGTGTGACCTGGGCAGCGTCTTGGTCAGGTACTCGGAGTCGGAGATAATGCTGCCATTGCTCACGCTCGCCGGGACACACTGTCGTCGCCCTTGCCGCAGTCTTTATTGCTGGGGCTGGTGCTGGTATCTTCCTCCTTCATGCTTAATTCTATCACCGAGCCACATTTGACCTGATTTAGCAAGTTCAACGTACTGACATTATTTGTAGCACAAAGCAAGCAGTGAAACATGATTTTAGAAGAGTTAAGATATATGTGGGACAGTGTGTCGTTTCACTTTCATATGCTTTCTTAAATGACCAAAAGGAATGGGGACTTCAGTTTTCACAGATGAGGAATCTTAAAATGGTAACGATTAATGACCAACAAGAACTAATTTCCTGGATTTCAAAACAAAGCACCAATGCGCCAAGACATTTGTCTGTATCACACTGCACCAAGTAATTTCGCATCATGCTTTGAAGCTACCGTGTCTACAATTTCGAACTCAATGGCATAGTAATTTGGTACAAGATAAATGTAGTTGCACACCAAATAATCACGACATACAAGTAATTCAGACACTCGGTAACCATTACATCGGATGACCTTGCCTCCTGCATCCTTAATCCTCACACGCTCATCCTTCGTGTCAGACTGAGACAACAAAGCATAATAAGGTCAGCCCAAAAAACTGGATCATGTACCACGATTGGTTGCAAAATCTTATGTACCTTCCGATAAATTAAGAGAGCCACATGCTACTTCCCACGAGAGAGCAAATCAGAACGATAATTTCCGTCGAGGGAAGCAGCATGGAACTAACCAGATATGGCTTATCTCACAAGACAAAACAGCAGCGGGAGTGGGGTCGCACCAGCGCCTGGTCTCCTCGGCCGCGAGGTGGTGCAGCAACGGGAAGAACCCGGCGCCGCTGGATGCAGAGGCAGGGTCAACGTGGCCTCCGACCGCGACGCCGGCGAGGACCAGAGTTCGCAGCCGCGCGGGATCGGAGAGGCTGACAAGACGTGAGCGTGGCGGGGGTGGGCGGCCGGCCGCGCGCTTGCGGGATGTGGGGATCATATGCCGGAGCGGCAAGCGACAATGAGGCGTGGCTGAGGAGGCCTCTGCTCATCATCTCTTTCCCGCTTTCCAGATCGAAAGAGGAGAGGGGGCACAGTGGGGCGGCGGTGGGGAAAGTGAGGAGAGGTGGCGGCAGGTTAGCGAGGGTAAGAAACCCTAGTGGCGGCCGGGCATGGGGGTGTGGTTAGGAGCGTTCTTGCGTGGGGGAGTGGAGAGGTGGAGCAGCTTCTGCCGCCGCGCTCGAAGAAGAGGCCGGTCCGGTGGAGCAGTAGGGGCAGCGGCGGAGCGGGAGATGGGGCGGCGGCGACGGTGGCGGCGGAGTGGGAGACGAGGGAAAGAGAAAACGC